>ML677363.1:11594447-11640687 GCA_007922305.1 Dermatemys mawii
GACGGGGTTCGGGGGCGCGCACACACCCCAGTGCCGGTGGATGGGGACGGGGTTCGGGGGCGCGCACACACCCTGGTGCCGGGGTGCGGGCCGGCCGCTCCCGCCTGTGCTTGGACGCCGCGACAGCCAGGTCGCCAGGCGGGGAGGTCACCTGCGCGGGGCGGAGCCCGGCCGAGGCAGGCGGCTGCACCTGTTCCGTGACCCGCGGCCGCCGCCTGTGTCGGGGCTCCCGGAGCGCGCAGACGGCTCGGGCGCTCGCTTCCCTAGAGCATGGCCCGGGTGCTCCGCAGCCTCCGCAGCTCCCAGCCTGTGGCCCGCTTCCAGCGCTGCTGCGGGCTCTTTTCCGCCGCGGAAGTAGGAGCCGGCGATAGGCTGGCGGCGAGCGGGGGCGCTGGGGACCGTCTCCCGGCCCGGGACACCTGCCCCGGGGGAAGCGCCGCCAGGCAGCGGCTGCCAGAGGCCAACGGTGTGAAGAGCAGCCTCCCGCCGCAGGTAACTCCCCAGCCAGGCGCTAGGGAAGCCCCCACCCGAGCGCAACAGGTTCAGCTGTGAGGGGCGGCGGCGTCTTCTCGTCCCGCTGCTGCCCCCGCTTCCTCTGGCGGGGTTAAGGGGGGGGAGGGGGAGTTCCCAAAGCTCCTCCCCCTTTGCCTGGTGTATCAATGGCTTTGGGGTATTTATGGGTTTCCACGTTCCCCCTGCCTCGTTTCTTTTGCCGTCTTGGGGAAGGATCTCGTTCTCTGCCTTCCCTCCCCTCCCCTCCCTTACTCCGCAGTCCGAAGAGTGTAAAGCGAGCACCCCTAGGGGAATTCCTGAATGATTTGTGCTGTTAGAAGAGGGTACTTTACTCTCCTGTAGGTGGATGCAGAAATTCATCATGATTTAAAAGTGTGAAGCTTTCCTGGGAGCCTGAGAACTTTGGAAAGAGGCACTGCGGGACTGAGGGGATGGCAGGGTCACTAGCAAGAGTGAGTCAGAAAATGCCCTTTCAAGTGAAAGTGAAAGAGGCTCTGGTTATGTTTCCATTACCTGATCACTGTTCTACTTTACTACGAGGAAGTCTCTACGGTGCTACAAGTATTCCTCGGTTTATTTAGGGATACAGACTAACACCGCTGCTATTCTTAAATCAGTTCTACTTTAGGCAGGCTGATACCAAAAGGTTTAACCTCTTTAAATCTTGCAGTCACTTTCATTTTGGCAGGCCCTTGAACTCAGTAGGGCTCTGTGTGGGCATAAAGGCTGTCCATGTGGATCAGGGCCTAAGACTGCAATTATTACCTTTAAAAACTCAGAACTTTTTGTACCTTTCCTATAAACTTACCTGGTGGCACATTTGCAAGTGGATGGGAAACAATGTGAGGAAAAAAATCACAGCTATTCAAGTTTGAGTAAATCAAGGTGAGTCACATGGGAAGATTTTAAATTTCCCAATACAGGCATCCTTAGGAAGAACCTGCAGCCTTTATCTAGGCAAAGTCAATTGGAGTTATGCCTGGCCTAACCTTGCAGGATTGATCCTATAAACAACTGAACTTTGCTTTTTAATGTTACTCTCAGAGACTTAGTCTTGTTGGTACAAGATATACAGTGTCACTTCTTGACTCTTGTAGTCACTAGATACCCTGCCAAAAGTACATATTAAACCTTGTGTAACTTTTGCAAACTACTTTCTAAATCAAAATAAACTTTATTCTTAGAATTTCTGTTTGCTAGGTCTGTTTATGCTAGTGACTTTCCAAAACAAGCATGAGTAAATGAATTGCATATCTGAAGTTGTATGGTCAGATTCTTTGTTGATTCCTACCTAAAGTTTAGATTTGCTTTCATGATTTGCTTTCTTTGATCTATGCTGTTATTTGTTGCCATGGGACAGGGCTAATGTTTAATAATACAAACTGATCAAAGACAGCAGTGACTTTTTTGTACAGCTGAAACTAGAAAACGAGACCAGTGCTGTCTGTATAAACTGCAAAACAGATAGAAAATTGTGGCACTTGCTGGTGGTGGGATACCCTCCTGAATAAACCTTAAATGTGGAAAAGTTGAAGAATGTATTAAAATGTAAAACTTCCCCTGAAGTGCCGCTTACTATATGAATGTTTCCTGAAATTAAGGTGGAAATAATGAGGAGTCTGGTGGCACTTTAAAGATTAACATTTATATGGGCTTAAGCTTTCATGGGTAAATAACCTACTACTTCAGATGCATGGAGTGAAAATTACAGATACAGGTGTAAATATACCGACACATGAAAAGTAGGAAGTTACCTTACAAGTAGAGAACCGGTGTTAACAAGACCAATTCAGTCAGGGTGGATGTGGTTCACTCCCAATCATTGATGAAGAGGTGTCAATACCCAATGGCATAATTGCTTTTGTAGTGAGCTAGCCACTCCTAGTCCCTATTCAAGCCCAAATTAATGCTGTTAAATTTGCAAATGAATTGTAGCCCCGCAGTTTCTCTTTGAAGTCTGTTTTTGAAGTTTTTGTTGTTGAAGGATGGCTACTTTTAAATCTGTTATTAAATGTCCAGGGAGATTGAAGTGTTCTCCTACTGGCTTTTGTATGTTACCATTCCTGATGTCTGATTTGTGTCCATTTATTCTTTTACGTAGAGACTGTCCAGTTTGGCCAGTGTACATGGCAGAGGGGCACTGCTGGCACATGATAGCACATATCACATTACATTAGTAGATGTAGAAAATTACAGATGCAGGCATAAATATAGTGGCATATGAAGAGAAGAGAGTTACCTTACAAGTGGAGAGCCAGTGTTGACAAGGCCAATTCAGTCAGAGTGGATGTGGTTCACTCCCAATAATTAATCAGGAATTCCTTTTGTAGTGAGCCAGCCACTACATCTGTGGATACAGACTAACATGGATACTGATACTAGTCTACCTGAGGGCTTGGCTACATTTGTGCATTATAGCATAATAAAGCCACCAAGAGTGCTCTATCTTACTACCCGTCCGCACTGGCAAGGCACGTAGAGCGCTCTGACTCCGCGGCTGGAGCACTTCTGCTACTCCACCTTCCTGAGAGGAATAACATTTGTTGCGCTCTCACTGGAGTGCTGCGGTGCCAGTGTGGACAGCTAATGTGCTCTGATTGGCCTCCAGAAGTGGCCTGTTCTAGCCACTCTGGTCATCACTTTTGAACTTTGCTGCCCTGTCCTCAGGTGACCAACTGTCAGACCTGCCCTTTTAAATTCTCTGGGAATTTTGAAAATCCCCTTCCTGTTTGCTCAGCCAGGCGTGGAGTGCTCTCAGCGCATCTTTCCAAGTGACCATGCCTCCATGTGCTGGGTGATCCCCAGCATGGAACAATGACTAGATGCTGGACCTCAGTGTTTGCAGCAGGGAGGAATCTGTGCAGTCCCAGCTGCACTCCAGCCGTAGGAATTACAATATCTACAGGCAGATATCAACGGCCATGATGTACAGGGGCCATGACAGGGACATGGTGCAGTGTTGGGTTAAAGTAAAGGAGCTGCGGAATGCCTACCACAAAGCCCGTGAGGCAAACAGCTGCTGTGGTACTGCCCCCGCGACCTGCAAATTCTACAAAGAGCTGGACACGATACTTGGGGGCGATCCCACCTCCACGCCAACGACCACCATGGACACTTCTGAGCCCAGCACAGCAATGCGGGAGGAGAAGGAAAGCACGAGTGAGGATGCTGAGGCAGGGTGAAGACACCTCAGAATCCCTTGCGGCATGCAGCCAGAAGCTCTTCTCGAGCCAGGAGGATGGCAGCCAGTCACGGTATTGGTGCTTGGGGAAGGGCAAACAACAGAGGAGGTTCCTGGTAAGTGGCTTTTTTTTCAGGAAGGAAGTTTTTAGGTGCAGGCTCTTGGGGCGAGGAGGGTAAGGGCTGCACGCATGCCTAGATGCAGAATAGGGCATTGATGTGCTCTATCACATCGTGGTAATCGGCATCGGTGATCTCTTCAAAAGTCTCAACCAGAACGTGGGCAATGTGCCTGCACAGATTTATTGGGAGAACCGGCATGATTCTTGTCCCAGTCAGGCTAATGTGTCCGCACCACTCTGCCACGAGGGGCGGTGCGGGGGATGAAGACAATTGCTGCGCACAGACAAGCTGTGTATGGGCCAGGGCGGAAACCACATTGTAGTAGAAACCCTCCCTTGCTTCCCTGGTCACCCTCAGCAGCGAGATATCTTCCAGGATGAACTCCTGTGGAAAATGTTGGGATAGTGTTCAGTGTAGGTGCCCCTTGCAGCTGCTGGCTCTTACCAAGGCACAGAAACCCAGAGGACAGTGCAGCCATGAAACAGTCCCACTGGCCCCTGAGCTTACTCACCATTTCTGGGGCTCCTGTGAGTTATGTGTCCTTGCTTTGGGACAGGCAAATTATGATTTTGAATGGACTGTGATTGCCCTACTTAAGTGCAGGGGAATCATTGCTTGGTCTGGTGTGTACTATGTTGCCTCTGTTAAGTGTTGCATTTTGCCTGTATAGGTACAACCTTGAGATCTCAGCTGTCATTCTTATCACTGGCCGACAGACTGAGAAGACTCAGGAAGAGGCCGTGTAAAAGCAAAGAAGACATGCTGCACCAAGTGATGCAGCAGTCTGTGGAAGAGAATCAGAAGGTACAGAAGTGGAGGGAGAGTGAAAGGAGGATCTGCCAGGAAAACATGACGCACCAGCGGCAAAGCATGGAACAGCTGATTAGCATAATGGAGTGCCAAGCGGACTCTATCCAAGCACTCGGCGCCATGCAGGCGGAGCACTACCATGCTCGCCCTTCACAAGACCCTTGTCCCAAAACTTTCCCTTGTGCCCCCATGACCACTACAACCCACTTTCCTCAACATCTGGGTTCTTACCACCCCCAGCTGCTTCCTACACCTGTAGCTTCACCACCCACCCATGAAAACTATGACCCTTATCCACTGTCCTGAACACCCCTCAACGTGCCTTATAGCCATCCTGAAGTGCAGCACTCAGTGCACAGCACTCCAGACAGGATTCCAGAGTATCAAAGCAGGACATACTCAAGTCTGTGAGTGAACCGGTCCCCACCCTACCCTGTTGCCCTTTTGGTATTTCTGTGTTACTTTTTTTTTTTCCTCAGTAAATGAATTTTCTTTTCAATAAACAGAATTTTTGACCTTGAGGCTAATAGTACTTCCCAGACTTATAGAAGCGTTATGAGGATAAATACTTCAAGATCAAGGTGCTCTTTGGAAGGGATTGGAAAAGATGAAGACCATTAGGAATAGAGGTGCTTAAATATTTCCTAGGGGCAGGTCTATACTACTGCTTAAGTCGATCTAACGTATGTTGTTCAGGGATGTGAAAAAGCCCCTCCCGCAAGCTACACAAGTTTTGCACTGTTCACTATGTGGGCAGGAGACGCTCTCCCAATGACATAGCTTCTGTTTCTTGCCGAGGTGGAGTAATTATGCCAATGGGAGAATGCTCTCTTGTTGACATAGCGCGTCTTCCCAGATGCGCTGTTTTGGTGCATCTGTGCCAATGTAGCACGGTAGTGTAGACTTACCCCAGTCTTGGTTACACCTGGGGCCAACCAACCTTTAAAACTTCCTGATTTCCTGAACTTTTGTGGTTTTAGTGTAACAGACTAACTGGGGATTCATTTCTGGTTTTTTTTCTTTGTTTTCTTTTAGGGAGTTTAGTTATGAGCATTTCTGAAGTCTCTGGCAGTTGAACACAAAAACATTACACAATCATCTGAAAACCACTTGCCCCATGTTATTTTGGCAAATAAGTGTTCAGATTCCAAATCAAATGGGCACTCTAGACAAACTATAACTCCATTTTGAAACAAGGTTCCCCTTGCTTACCAACAATATCCCAATTTCCAGATGATTCTTTCTTCTGTAGATAAGCTCAAATAAAATTGTTCCTACATTTCTTTTAAGTTATAACAGTAATTTAGGGATATGTGAGAAATATAAATGTCCCCACCAAATGGCTTGAGTGAATGTTTTCTTAGCTTTGATGTCTTAACTTTTCAACAGATGCTCAAGGGCATCTCATTGAACTATGGAAGGATATCTATATTTACTCTGTAGATACATTAATTGTCTAAAGGACTCCTGACTGGTATAATGTTTCCATATTGGTAGCAGCCTGTCTCTGTCTCTCTCTTTTTTTTTTTGTAAGTGAATATAGTGCTGACTTCCGATAAAGATATACTCTTGGTAGGGGTCTTGTAAGTTGACCTTAGTATAGATGAAATCTGTCCATAGCTGGAATGGGCTAGGACAAATTGCACATCTGTTAATTCTAGGTGCATTGCAGCTACATAAATGCAGTAATCAGTGACTACTTGCAGACTAAGATATTGCTTAATGTAAAGGTGGCTGGATCGTGTTTTGGAATCTGAAATGCTTTTTTAAAAAAAATTTAAACAGATGCTTTGCTATAAAAAGTCTTATTTCATGGTGGGCTTTCAGCCCTGAAATGTGGCACTTTTTCTAGCTCCATCAGCAAAACAAGAGCAAAGAAAAACTCCCCTAGCTGGATAGTGTACCTATTATTACTTGCTGGCACTGTAATACACCCCTATAGATTATATTATTGGAACGATCATTATTGCCAAGGCCCTGTGTACATTGAGCTTGACCTAAACTCAAAAACAAGGCCCCTCATCTCTGGAGCTTCTGCACCAGCTTCAGAAATGAAAAAATTGAGATTTACTATTAGGTAAGAATAATACCATTGGTAAACTGCATCTTCTCTTTAATTCATTTTACTTGGTAGTTCAGGATTGGTTTGTCAAGAACTGAATAAGAGACCTTGACTTTAAAGGAAAGCCCAGGAGCCTCATTAAGAGCTAGAACGAAGACGTTTTCAGCCGAGAGGGCAAGGAGATATAACTGCTGTAATATAGTCCACATTTTTTTAAAAAAGCCTCAGATTTGAGAGTGCTGCTGGAAAGACTTGGTACCTGATATTTTTTCTGAGAAGCTGCTGAGCACCTTCAGATCAGCACTGCTGAAAATCGAGGGCCCAAGCTGGCTGTTCATCCTTCCTTTCTTAGCTATCGTTAACCCTCCGTGTCTGCTTAGGAAACTTGTCCCTTTGGCATGTACCAAATTTTTGCACTCATTGAAGTTGGGGGTTCCATTGTTTAGGAGTAAAGCAGCTATTATGGGAAGTTTTTTATCATGCAGAATGAGGAGGGAGGTAACTTGGGACAGTCCAATCCTCATGTTCAAAGTCCTTCATAGAAGTCTTGAATTTCATCTAAGATTCTTCAAGGGGAGTATATGTGTAACAATTCCCTGGAGGGGTTGTCAGAGGGCACTGAACACAGTACCTCTAATTCCAAAGCACAGATCTCTATGACTTGAGCTAAAAAGCTAAAATTTGTTAGTTGGGACCAGCCGCAAAGTCAGACATACAATTGCCATTGTTACCAGTGTTTGGTAATCTAAAACCTTACTGGAGGGCGGATTCATCACAGTCCACCACAGCCAGGGCCGTTGTTCTATTCCCATTTTCTTTCCTGTCCTTGGAGGCCATTGTCTTCTCTTCCTAACACCAGATCTGTAGTCCTGGAATCCTGGCAATGATTACGACAGGCATTGCTAGTGGAGGAGATGAGTTTCTTAATTTTTATGTAATTTTACTGAATGTCTTAATCTTTTACGCTTATGTTTTCTGCCTAGTACCAGAGTTAATGGTTTCTCATATGTCATTCTCCCCCATATTTCAGAGATTCACATAAGTGGATTATACAGGATGGGTCTAGAGGAAAAAGGACCTTCCTGGGAGAGTTATCTGACCCCCAACAAGTTACTCTTTTCTCCTTGCCAATCATTTACAAAACACTTACTACTCATCTGGGGCATGGGGAAGGATTGCTGAGTACTAGAGTCTCACCTGCTGGTAAGACTGAGGTCTAGGATTTGTTAAGGTTGAGTGGTTTCTTAAGCTTTGCTTAAGTCTTGTTTACACATGCACAAGGTGCACAGTCTTAATTAAAATCTTTGAAGAACAATTTAGCGTAAACTAGTGCAAAACCCTTTGTGGGAAGCACCTGTTCAAAATGGTTCTGTGTAGCTTGCATATTTAAATCTACCTATAAAATACATGGAGATATGCCTCTCTCCTAGAACTGGAAGGACCTTGAAAGGTCATTGAGTCTAGCCCCCTGCCTACACTAGCAGGGCTAAGTACTGTCCCCTGACAGATTTTTTTTGCCCCAGATCCCTAAATGGCCCCCTCAACGATTGAGTTCACAACCCTGGGTTTAGCAGGCCAATGCTCAAACCACTGAGCTATCCCTCCTGCTGGGATGTTGGCAAATGTGACCCACACATTTACCTATATTAGCTAAATTTAAATCCAGTAGTAAACCTAAATAAAAGTTACGTATAGGGATTTGCACTGGTTTAAAAATGGATTAGTTTATCTGTAGCAACCATGTGTAGGTCATTGTTTAGTGACAGTTTTGTTGGTTGTCTTACTGGAGGTCAGCTATGTTCCTTCCGTTGTTTTTCTCAAAGGTGTCTGGCATGTGTAAATTGCTGCAGTCAGTTCCCTGATGTCTACCAATTCTGATTCATATGAAGATAAATTTTTAATGTTGCAATATCAAACTACATTCTCTCCTTCCCTGCCCTCTTCTATGTAGTAGGTAAGAGGAGTCTAATCAGTGTCATCTTTCATTTTACGGGAGAAGACAACACCATGGCTTTCACAAGTCCAATTATATTGTATTAAAATATATATTAAACATTTGTATTGCATTCAGTGGTCTGTTTCCAATAAGCACTGTCCAGTGATGAGAGTTCCTTGGTTAGGATTAGCCTGTTTAAAGGGGGAAAGGAGCTGGTATATGGAGAAGAGGATACAATGCTCTAAGCATTGGGGTAGGAACTGGGAGGTTCAGTTACAACAGTGCACCAGCAATGCCAGTTTTCCTCAAGCCTGGCAGCATGCTGATATATAGTGAACTGATGTATTGTTAAGAAGGTGCACTCAATGCTATTGATAGAATGGTGTCGTTACGTGCACTCCTGCATTTGAAGGGTCTACCACCTTTGCAGGTATTTGAATTTGTGGTTCTAATAGCTTCTCTTCAGTGTTGCTAGATCATTAGAGTCTCTAGATAGTAGGAAGATGAACGGGTGGTAACTACTGCTTTCCTGGCCTCAGTGGCACTTCCTATAACTTTGTTGAATCACTTTGGGTTGGTCTGCACTAGCAACTAATGATGTTGAGAAGAGCGAAGGAAGGACTTGCTTCCAGTGGTGCTGGGCCAATTTTTATTGTGAGCCATTGAACCAGACTGTAAATCCTGTATATGATGGAAACTATTTTAAGCCAGAGGATGCTGCAGCACCCTTAGTTCCAGCACCTATGTTGCTGTCTATAACCATCATCAACAATGGATCTCTCTCATAGTGTAGAATAAGTTAATGTATATCCATGCTACTGTCACAGGTAAAATTAGAGCACTGTCCACTAACCTGGTTTTAACATGGCTTTGTCTTATAGATGAGAGTCTATCTGGGACCATGATCATCTTCTTAAACCATGTTAAAGTTTTACTTAGTCAAAGCTTAGAAAAATATTTTGATTTAGGATTTTAAATTCAGCTGCAAAGGAAACCAATTTTCCTCTCACCCATATCAATGAACTTACAAATTGTGTTGCACTACTCTGGAGGAAATAAATTAGTTACCTACCTGAAAGTGGAACTGTGCCACTATCAAATTTTGCTTTGCTGGTTTCTCTGAAATCCTGCTGCCTTGTGCCACTCATCAATTTGTCATGAAAATAGAAACCTTGTGCTATCGGACAATGAACAATATTAATTGAGCCACAGGGTAAATATACATCACAGTTGGTACAAATAAAGTTTTGTAGTGAAACTTCAAGCTTAGAGTTGACTTCTGAAGCCAAATATTGAGATAACTCTGTATTTTTGAAAAAACAAAACTCAACAACCCCAAAACCTTTGCCTTCCATGCTGGTTTTTCTACCAGTGAATGATGATGATCCTCTTACACAGGTGCACTGTGTCACCCACAAAAAGCCAACAAACTGAGAAATAGCAACTACCTGGACGTATTAGAAAAGGCAAACTTATATATTCCTCCTCAGGCTCTCCTGAAGCAAATTGCACAACAGACCAGTCAACTTTCCTCTCAATCCCTGCTAAAATAAAAACAAAGGGGTGGTGAGGTGGGAAGAATTGAAGGGGTGGGAGGAAAGCTGGGTGGGCAGGGAATGATCTTGCTAGAGAATAGATTGAGAACCACTGGTCTAAGGCAAATAATTTTTCTGTCCAAATATGTTGCTGGTGATCTTTTCATTTTAGATGTCTGGAACACAACTGAGTTCACAGATTTCTTCTGATGGCCATATCTTGAAATCAGGAGGATGGGGATTTTAGTTTAATTCTGTAACCTCTCTCCATATAGCTTAAGTTTTCACTATCTAATTTTTTCTTAAAACAGGATTTTTTCCATTCCTCAGATGTTTTGGCTTTAACAGACGTAGTGTGAGGAATGAGGAAAACAGGACTTACTAAAACATTTCAAATGCAGGCTCCTTGGTACCCCTCAGTTTGTGGGACAAACCTGTTTTTCCTCTCTAATGAAAATACAGAGGAACAGGTCTTTTGTGCAATAAGGAAATAGCAAGGCAAGTAGGGAGCAAATAAATTATACAACTCCTTTCCCTTCCTTTTTTGTTCCTTCCAAAACAAGCCTCTGCCTTTCAGTTTGTGCTTAAGAATGTGGAAATCCCCTCGTTGCAATGCATTTTTTACAGTCTCTAACAAGATTGTTCAAATTTTGTGACTCCAGACATCACATTGGATACCTCTCATGAGGCTGAGGGATACACCTTCCACACTTATCAAAAATATACACATATATATAATGTGTGTGTGTATGCAGCTTCCTTAATAGCAATCTTTTGGTATGAGTTAATCAGCAATATAAAAAGAAGCTGTTGAATAGCTTTGTTTTCACACTTGCGTTTCAGGAAAAAGGTGACTGTGGGGAATGTTCTTAGTTGCACAAGCTTTGTCCTTGGCCTGACACACAACCTGGTAGAAGAGAGAGCTGGTATTATTATAGACTTCTCCAAATTTAGCTTTTATGTTGGATCAATGGGCAATTTTCTATCTAAAAGAACTATGCTCAGGTATGAATTTGTCATTGAAGGCCTGAGTTTTGTGGGGGGTTTTCTGGTGGAACCAAAAATGAAGGAAAATCTCAGAACTAATTAAGAAGAGAAAATATTACATATAGAAAAGTAGAAAATGTGTGGCTTGGGGGAGTTAGGCTGGAAGCAACTCAGCCACATGGACAGAGCAGTGCACGGGGTTTAATAAAGTTCCATTTGTTCAGCTTAACCTGTATTCAGCTTTACTCTGTGAATGAAATATGGTTACACTGTTCATTCCCTGAAGTGCACAGCTGGCAGCATGAGCTATGGAACTTGGTCTGAAGCCCTCTAGTTCCCCAGATTTTGCAGACACAAATCTAGCCCAGCAATGAACCCTCGGAGAAGGAGGAGTTAGAGCTATAAGTAGAGCTGGCCATGCTGCAAGATAATAGCAGGAAAGTAAAAGTGTTACTTTGTCTTATTGGGGAACAAGACAGAGAAGTCTGCACCACTTTGAAACTCACCACCGCTTCAGTGCTAGAAGCCCAGAGGACCTCTTGCTCTCCAAAGCAGAACAAAGCTATGGAAGGACACCGTTTTTTTCCACTAGAAACCAATCCAAAGGGGAAGGGATGGCCCTTATGCAAGAACCTTATGAACACAGTGACTTCTACATACAAATTTGGGGACTTGATAGACACCCTAGTTCCAGATGGATAGCCTGCAGCACTTGGGATCACCACCTGTAGAAACAACTGCACCAGGAAAGCGATCTCATATTAGACAGATGCTTATATATGTCTGAACAGAAGCCTCAAAAGAGGATTAAGGCCCTTGGAGGCACAACCTCCCTCACCCCGCAGAAGTACATGCAGTGAGACAACAGCAAAGGAAAGCAGGTGGCCTGAGTTTCATACCCACTGTGAGATGCATTTACTGAGCATGAGCTGGTAAATAAGTACCCCACTCCAGGACCACATTGCAAGGAATGTGGTACGCTGAACTGTTGTGTATTTGGTTGTCGTGGTAATAGCACCTTATTGTTGCTATGGCAACTGAGTTAGATTATTAGGGGATAGCCCAGCCAGTTTTAGCTGGTTTGGTTAGTTCAGGGTGTGGAAATAAATGGCTGCTTTTAAGGTTCACAACTTTCTGTCTTTCACGTGATGTCTTCCTAAAACTACTGCCCCCAAGGATACAACGAAGTGGCGACGAGGATGGGATCCCTGTGCTGCCCCAGCAACAGAAGGAAGTTGAAGTCAAGGTACCAAAAAAAAAAAAAAAAAAAAACCCAAACAAAAAACCCCCACCTTTTTACTCTTGGAAGGGGGTGAGAACTGGCTTGTTTGCACTGACTATGAAATCTGAAACTAAAACCATGGCTACACTTACAGGGCCACTGGAACTTTTGAGGAGAATATAGTGCAATGACATGTGTATACTGAGCATTTTGAGCTTTTTGTTATTGCAAATAACATTACAGAAGAGAAGAAGGTGCCAATGTTCTTAAACGTTGTAGGGGCTAAGACCTACTCCCTGCTACACAGCTTACTACACCCTGTTAAGCCTGAGACCAAATCTCAGTGACATTGTGGAAATCCTGGATCCCATTTTTCTCCAAAACCACTGGCAATTGCTGAAAGATATAGGTCCCACAAAAGAGACCAAAAAGAAGATGAAACTGTTGTACAATTTGTAGCAACTTTAAAAAAGGCTAGCAGAACGCTATGAATGTAAGGAGATGTTAAATGATGTCCTACATGACAGGTTAGTGTGTGGCCTGCACAGTGAAGTTATATGGAAGTGCCTATTGACAGAGGCTCAGCTTACCTTACCGAAGGCTGTTGATATTGTGGTCTCCATGGAACTGGCTACAAAGGAGGTGCAGTACATTTATGCATCCTATGGGATGCACCAGATGTCACAAGAACCTACCACAAAACTGTGCAGAGTCAGGAATGTTACCATTGTGGTAAGCCGGGTCACCATGCATCAGAATGCTGGTGTAAGGACCAAGTGTGTTGACACTGTGGCAAAAAAGGACACACTGAGTGTGCCTGTAAACAAAAGAAAAAGAGGCCTGTGGTCTGGCTGACCAAAAAGGGAAACCTGCATACTCTAGAGCAGACCCAGAATGATCAAGGAGACACCTCATCGCAAGAAGAAGTGCCACTGCATGTTTTGTCTTTGGCAGTGGGCTCACATGAATATCTGGTAACCCTGTTGTTGAATGGCAAACCTATACTCATGGAACTGGACGCGGGTGCAGCCATCAAACTGGTCTCTGAGACTGTGTATAAAGAAAAGCTACAGCATCTTCCCCTTAAGGGAACAAAAACTGTTCTGAAGACGTATACGGGAGAAGCTGTGCCCATGTTGTGGCTTGCCAGGAGTTCAGTGCTATCTGGACGACATCCTGGTCACTGGAAGGAATGAGGAGGATCACTTAAAGAATTTAGAGGATACCCTACAAAGACTGGAAGAATATGGCCAATGGGTCCGCAAAGACAAGTGTGAATTCTTCCGGTCCTCTGTTGAATATTTGGGACATATCATTAATGCTACTGGTCTTCAAAAGGCCCCTGCAAAAGTTAAGGCTATTGTGGCAGCTCCCCCACCTTGAAATGTTTGCCAGCTTCACTCGTTTCTAGGACTATTGAACTATTATGGAAAGTTCATCTCACAGTTAGCCACACTGCTAAAACCACTTCACAAACTCCTTGGGCAGAACAAGACCTGAAAATGGACTGAAGCCTGTGATGTTGCATTTAACAAAGCTAAGGGTGCATTGCTAAAGTCTGAAGTTCTGACGCACTTTTATCCATCCTTACCCTTACAATTGGCCTGCAATGCCTCTTCTTATGGAGTGGGAGCAGTCATGTCACACATTATACCTTTGGGAGAAGAGAAACCTATTGCTTTTGCTTCACATACTCTAAGTAAAGCAGAAACGAACTACGCCCAAATTGAACATGAGGCATTCAGAATCGTTTTTGGAATTTGGAAGTTTCATCAGTACCTGTTCAGGTGGAAGTTTTCTTTTATCACAGACCATCGACCTCTGACTTCAGTTTTTGGAACCTACATAGGCATTCTCCCATTAGCTGCTAGTCATATGCAATATTGGGCATTGTTGCTTTCAGCGCACACATATGAAATCAAATACTGGAAATCCACTCTGCATAGCAATGCAGATGGTCTCTCAAGGTTTCCTTTGCCAGTCAAACATTAAGGTACTCCCCAAAGGGAAATCTTTTACTTTGAACAGGTAGAGAATACACCCATCACTGCTACTCAGATAAAGGAGGCAACTTGTGTTGACCCAGTATTGTCCCAAGTTATGGACCTGGTGATGCATGGAAAATATTGATGAACCTCTCCAGTCTTACCCAACCTTGTTACCTACATGTCCAGGAGGATGGAGTTATCGATCCAATCTGGTTGTTTGTTGTGGAGGAGACATGACATTATCCCACCACCACTGAGATCACATTCCGGTCACTGTGGAATAGTGCGCATGAAGGAAATTGCATTAAGCTATTTTTGGTGGCCTGCGTTGGACAGTGCTTTTGAAGAGAAGGCAAGACCTTGTATGTCATGTCAGAGTGTCAGGAATGCCCCTACACCATGGGACTGGTCTGAAAACCCATGGCAATGTATTCACATTGACTTCACTGCCCCCTAGAAGGAAGCATGTTCTTGGTAGTGGTTGATGTTCATTCTAAATGGCCAGAAGTCTCTATAATGCAGTCCACTACTGCAGAGAGTAGTATCCAAAAACCACAGGGACTTTTTAGTCATTTTGGTCTGCCAGAACAACTTGTGAGCGACAACGGACCTCAGTTCGTCTCTCAGGAGTTTCAAAATTTTATGAAGGCAAATGGGATACAACACATCTCTTAAGCACCAAATCATCCATCAGCCAATGGATTGGCTCAAAGATTTGTGCACACAATGAAATAAGCTTTGAAATCAGCAAGGGGACAATTCTCCATTCAAAAGTGTTTGGACACCTTCTTACTATCCTACAGAAACACACCTCATGCTATGACCAAGGCATCCCCAGCCTTTCTAATGATGGGACGACAGCTGCACACTTACTTTGATCTGCTGAAACCTTCTGAACCCAGACAAATTGTGTAATGTCAGCAGCAATATCAAGTCAAAAGGCATGTACCTAGAGCAAAAGACTGAACCGTTAGCCCAGGACAGCCAGTTTTGGCTCAGAATCATACTTCTGGAACTAAATAGGTCCCTGCCATGGTCATCGCTCAAACAGGACCTGTTTCCTACACAGTCCAAACTGCAGATCTCACCTGGCAGTGACATGTAGATCAGCTGTGCCCAGGTCATACCAGTTCTCAGGACACATCTTCAGTTGAGTTGTCTGACTTCACCTATTCTGGCGAGACACCGAATCAAAAATCACCTCTTCCTGACTGTTCTCCTACATTACTGCTGGCAGCTGAGATACCCCCTTGCCCGGAACAAGCTGATACCACCTCTTCACCTATTCGCGCTACAAACCCTCGTCCATTGTCAGGCCTGTGCCAAGATACCTTTGGGTGCAACAACACCAAAAATTCGCCATAATCCACCTAGAGACAGAAGACCTCCTCAATGGCTGGATCTTTAACCAGGGCGAACCCAGGGTTATGAGGCAAAATAATCCCCGGGGTTTAGCCGGGAATGGAGGCAGTCTACCCATCTTCTCTAGTTTAGTGTTTGTTTTATTTAGGGGATGTTCTTATTAAGGGGGGAAGAATATGTTGTGTATTTGGTTGTTGTGGTAATAGTACCTTGTTGCTGTGGCACCTGAGTTAGATTATTAGGGGATAGCTTCGTCAGTTATGGCTGGTTCGGTTAGTTCAGTGTGTGGAAATAAATGGCTGCTTTTAAGGTTCACAGCTCTCTGTGTTTCTTCCTAAAACTACTGCTCCCAAGGATACAACATGAACCATTTAGCAATGTGTGCAAGAGCATTGTTTGTCAGACTGGTGCCATGCCGCTCTTGTACATCCAACAGCAATGACAACATCATGAATCAGGTTCAGGCTGTTAGGACAGGAAAGCAACAAGGGACGATTCCAACCTCTGTGTATGCAACAACGTTAATAGGGAAAAACTCACTGTGTGATTTCAACTGGATAGGGGGGTCTCCTGCAATTTGAATCCTTGAAGTAAACTGGACTCAGGCACACACAAGAAAGAGCAGTCTCAGTGTAGTAATGTGTGAGGAGAGCACAAAGTAGCTGCTAGGAAAATGTGACCTCATAGTAAATAACCTGAAAAATAAGACAGTACCTACTTAAGTTTGTGGTGGGGGAAGATAAGCGCCATGGACCCTTCTTGGGGAATATAGACATACAAGCCATGGATCTGATCAGAGTGCAGTGTCCAAATTTTATAGCTGCAGTGCAAGTAGATAAAAAGGGAGTCCCACGGACAATGAAGACCAATTTAAATGCATATGGGGATGTTTTCAAAGGTGATGGTTGACATGCAGGAAAGCTGTGACTTCACGTAGACCCCAAATGGAAACTATATGCTTATTACAGAAGAAAATTCAAAGAACGCTATGTAATACAGTATGTGAAAGTCTGCAGAGCTGGGGTATTGTGGTGTCTGTACAGGTGACTACAGCCTGGGTAAGTAGCATGGTGGACAAGAGGCCATCAGGTAAGTTACACATCTGTGTAGACACAAAGCCATTGAACAGATTTTTAAAAGATGCTGTTATCCACAGGGCACAAGTGATGGCATTTTGATAGAACTTTCCAAAGCCAGAATCTTTGCAGTCTGTGATGTGAGGAATAGTTTTGGCATATACAGGTGGATAAAGAATCCAGTATGCTGACAACCGTTGCAATAACATTTGGTCATTACAGATGGCTGCGCATGTTGATGGGCATAAGCCCTAGAAGTGTTTCAGAGAAGACTCACCCGAGCACTGAAGTACTGCCTGTGCTGAAAATAGTTGCACATGATATCCCTCATTGAAGGTGAAGGGAGCAATGATACAAAGCAGAACAAGACTAGGACACAAAACTACAAGCTTTTGTGCTGCAAAAAGAAACCTCAATCCAGAAAAAATGCAACAGCATGAGGTGACATACATTGGACATCTGCTCAGAGCAGATGGACTGAAAGCAGATCCCAACAAGATGAAGGCAGTCAGATATGCCAGCTCCAGTGTATGTGAAAAGGGGTACAGCACTTCACAGGAATTATACATTTTCAATCCAAGTTCTGTCAACACCTTGCTGCAGTAGCATTATCCATACAACAGCCTCAAATGATAATGGATGCCTCTGTCCTGAAGTACTGCCTGCTAGGAGAGATCCCAACACTCCCGTGTGATGAATTGGAGAAAGGACCGGTATAACTCTTTTGAAAGAGCAGTTGGCGACTTATGCCTACAGAGCCCTGTGAGAGATTGAACGATGGAATTATGGTATTTGGAGAGAAGTGATTCTATCAGAACACTGTTATCCAGTACTAGTGCAATCAAAACACAAACCCCTCAAGACAATCATGGGAAAGCCCTTTCTGAGTGCTCCAGAGATTGTGGCCAGTGTTGTTACACCTCCGGCGCTACCAGGTGAAACTCAGATATTGTCCAGGATGATTGACACCCTGAGCAGAACATATATATTCAGCATCCATGAGTTGTGGGAAGGAGATCAGGATATGGAATCCATTGACGTGCTAAACTATTTCCCAGTTTAAACAGTGAAGCTGGTGGAAGTGAAAGAGGTTATAGAAAGGGACATCTAACTACTAGTCAAGACAGTGATACTAGCAGTGTGGCCAGAAGACAAAAGCCACATACCAGTAAGAGCAGAACCATATTTTCAAACTAAAGATGAGCTGAGTGTACAGAGTGGAAACCGTATTTTGAGGACACAGCTGTTGTTCCAGACTCATTATATAAGGAGATAATGCAAAAAATATGTGCCTTGTCCCTGGGCAATGACAGTGGTCTTATGTGGGCTCAAGAGTATGTTTACAGGCCAGGAATGAATACAGAGCTCCACTTCATGGTAGAAGGGTGTGAACCTGCCAGATGTGTGATAGCCACCAGCAGACAGACTTACCACATGAACTGTCCACTTGACTATGGGAAAAAGTGAGAATGGTCTTGTTTACCTTGATTACAGTGGATTATTATTCAAAATTTTGGGAGGTTGCGGCCCTACCTGATACAGGAAGCAATTCTGTGTTTGGAAAACTGAAGGCCCATGGAGAGAGATGGCATTCTGGGCACAATATTCGCCCACAATGGACCCCAATTTTCCTTGGAAGAATTCAAGGAATTTGCATGAAAATGGGAGTTTGACCAACACATCTCCTCCCCAGCATATTCAGAGTAATGGCAAGGTGGAATCAGCTGTGAAAGCTGCTGAGAGTGTTATATAAGGCTGTTTCTTCTGATTCAGATCCCTTGCGAGCATCTTTGGCACACAGAAATACCCCGTCACAGGAGTTCCAAAACAGTCGAATGCTAAGACGAAGCCCCTAAACCCTGCTATGAATCAGGAAGCATGTTGCAGCCAGAAGGATGGTGATAACACAGAGGAGACTGAGAACAATCAGATTAAGCTGGCACTAAAGTACAACAGGTTATCCAATGACCAACCAGTAAGGCTAAAATTTTGTCATGGATATTTTTAGAAAAATCATGGACAGGTCACAGGGAATCCTGAAGTATTCATGGAAGCCTGTGAACTGTCTCTGACTTTTAATAAAAATATCCATAATAAAATGAGGAGTGGGTGGGCTGGGAGCTCCAGGGTCCCCCTCCGCTTCTGGCTCCCCTCCGGGGTCTCTCCTGCCAGAGAGCTGTGGGGATCCCTCCTGCTGCCCGCAGAGGTGGAGAGCTGTGGGGGTCCCTTCTGCCACCTGCAGCAGCCAGGAGATCTGAGGGGGTCCCACTGCCAGAGAGCAGCAAGGGTCCCCCATGCCAGGAGCGGCAGCAAGGAGCAGTGAGAGGTCTCCCCTCCCCGCACAGCATCCATGGGCTCTGGGGGTCCACCCTTACCAGAGAGCAGCAGGACCTCTGTGATTAAATTGCAGCCTTACCTACTGGCCATGCAGACAGGAATTCCTGTGAGGATCCAGCCATTGAAAAAACACCGGAAGAGTGAAGTGACCTAAGGGTGTCATGAGGGGTGCAATGGCATCCAGGTCTCACAGGGTGACTGTACAAGAGGGAAAAGTGATCTAAAGGAACAGAAGACACAAACCAGCAGACAACACCCAGAGAATACCTACAAAGATTACCACAGAACAGAGACAGAGAATCATCTGGAGGCCACCTCCACAGAGAAGAAGACTCCACCAAGAATTTTCTTGACTGGGAGACAGGGAGAGATCATTCTCAGTTTGATCTCCTCAACAGGAAAGACCATCTGAAAGACTATTTAACCAGCTGCGTTTGTGATAAAGACTAGACTCCAGCTATGTGCTAGCAGCCTAGGTGGGATCTGGATATCAATTATTTTGTTTAAATGTTGATATTAAACTGTCTAAAATAGGGAAGATGTATCATGAGTGGAACTGGAGTCAGAAGGCCCATGTTTCCGGAAGGGACTCTTATTGAGGAGACACAAGTGAAACAGGGAATTCAAGGAGTTAGGCTGGAATTAACTCAATACCAGGATTAGAATAGCCCACAAGGTTTAATAAAGTTCCACATACTCAGCTTAACCTGCATTCTGCTTCACTCTTTACTACTGAGAGAGCACCAAATTACGGTAACCATGGTTCTAGCATTTCCTATCTTGAGCGCCTCTCTTTGCAACCTACATGTTTTAATTTAGGGTTTATTCATTTAATTTCCTAATCTTTTAAAAACACTAAAATAGGAATTCCATTGTCTTGAATCCAAACCTGGGTCACTAAGAGTGTTTGGATCTTTACCTCCACAGCACCAATCTCTGTCACGTGTGCTAACATAGTAATTGGGAGATGTAGTAGGCTGACAGTGGGGCAGATCAGGCACTAAAGCTGGTTGGGAACTCTTCAGCTTTTTTTCCATAAGAAAATATTGATTTGTCAAAGCAAACTTTTTTCAGACACTTACATTTGGACAAAATTTGTGTCAGGAAGGCTTCTCTGGTCCACGATGGCATTTCAGTGAAAGAGAGAGATACCTGCCCTTATAGAGCAGAGACTTGAACCCAGGTGAATGCCTTATTGACTGTTCGTGGAGACTGTGTCTGTGTGACCATACATTCCAACTTGGTACCGGCCTGTACCCCTTACTTTCACCCCTGAGGGGAAACTATCAATTTGTCATTACCTAAAACTGCCTTGATTTCATTTATAGTCCTTTAATTTACGGAGAAAATATTGAACAAACAGGGACAAAAATAACATTTGATCTATAATTATAGACTACTGATGTATTTTACCATTTGCACACAAAAGTGTGTCCTGATAGCCTATAATAATGGTTTGAGTGTGGAATTTGTTTTGTCACTTATCCTTTCCTGCAGCCTTCTGCCATGGTCTCTTGCTAGCAGCAGAATTTAGTAACATTATAATGAAGGGTAAGATGTTCCACTGGAACATCACCATATCAGTGTAGCTACCTGGTGGTGCAATGCAGCCAGAAATAGATGTACATTTTCCCCACTCCTACCTGCCAATGAATTAGGAAGGACTCAAGTGATTAATTGGTTCCTATTTAAATATTCTAAGAATGTGGTTAACTTAACCAGAGTGACATATTCAGGTAACATTGCATCTTATGAATGTGCTATTTTATTTTCTGAGGTGATGTTTGTGGTCACCAGATGGAACTATGTGTCTTCTGTGTTTGTAAATGTCCTGGGGTATTATACACAAACCCTTCCCAAAAATGTGCTTAAAATTCCCATTTCCACTACACTACACTACACTCTTGTGCATGGTATTTGTGCAAAAACGATTGTAACTTAGCTGGATGCCTCTCCCTCTCTGAGCCAAGCGGGTTAAATTATTAAACATGCCTCATAGAATTTTAAAGACATCAAATCACTTCAGTAGGTTAAGTACAAACAATTTTTATACTATCTCAGGAGATTCATAAATTATTTAAATGAGCTATTCTTAATAAGTGGTTGGAAGGATAAACTGCTATGAACATGAGAGAATGTCAAATGTTCACAGAAATTAATTGCAATAACTTTTTGCATAAAGTAGTAATTCAAGTGCTTCAGCTGTCTTAAAATGTACTTAGGTTCCACAGAAATCTCATGAGAGGATTAGTCTGGGGATAAAAAGGGGACTGTGCTCTACCAAAGCTCTTGTCATGATGCTAGCTTTATTTTGAAATGATTGTCAAGAAATAGTAAATGTTACCATAGTTAGCACCCTGTGGAAATGAATGTGACAAGGTTCTACCTCTTAAAAGGACTGATCTTATTTTCCTTATGTGTCTCCTATGCTCAGAGTATTTCAGAACCATAACGGTTAGAAACAAATTAAACTTTAAAAAAAAATAATTCTGAAACTTCTGGATTCACCAGGAAAGTGCTGATAAAGCTCAAAACTTGTTCAATTCTACTACTACTCATGACAGACCATGTTACTGTAAGCTACCATTTCCCTAGGAAGCAGACAGGTGTGGATGCCAGAACTATCACACACACTTTTTTCCTTAAAATTTTTATCTAAATAAAGGAAAGTAACAAACAGTGCAATAGATGAATAAACCTCCAGAGTAACAACTTCCAACATCCTATGCTACTCTATCTTAAAGCATGTTAGTCAGAGTGTGTACATGTGAGTGAGAAAAATAATTATATAAATACCTCAAGCAGAGTCTACTGGGGATGAGGAAATAATAATGGAAGAAAAAAAATCCTCAAATCCCAAGATGGGTCCACTTCAAATCCTGAAAAGTCAATAAAACCAACATTTTTCACAGTACTGTTCCCATTACACTGCTCTACAGCCAAAATGCTTCTGAAATAAATGTAGTCAAACTTTACTAATTCTGGGTCACTGAGAACGAAAATGATGCTTAAAATTGTTGATTGGCTCTAGTTTTCAAGATATGCTATTGGGTCAGTATATACGACCCTTGACATGGGAATGGCGGAGGATAAGTGAGTTATAAAGGGAAGGGATCTCAATTTAAACCAGAAATGACTAAAATACATCTTTGACTGGATCTATGAATAAATCTGTGACTGGGTTTGGACAGTACTTGCTTTTTAGGCAAAACAATGAATGATGCAATCTGAAGCTGGTATTGTGTCATACATGATATGAATTGCATCATGTTATTCCTAGAAGTCATGGATGATGCAATCATAACAAAGCTTACATCACTCTGCTGAACAAATTGCCCTATATCAGCTCTAAAAATCATACAGTGTCGTGCTCTCTTATTTGTCAGTGTTTGATTTTGCAAAGGGACACATTTCCGTTTAGCCAAAGTGAGCAGAGATGCCTCGTACTTGTGTGAACAGTGCAGATAACTTCTGCTATGTTTGTGGTGAAGTGACTTTTGCATCACAAAAGCGCAGTCTAACCACTATGGTTAAGAAAGCCTATCACCTTTATTTTGGCTGCAAAATTGAAGATCAGGACAAGAGGTGGGCCTCATACATATGCTGCAACACTTGTGCAACAAATCTTCGCCAGTGGTTGAACAGGAAAAGGAAATCTATGCCTTTTGCAGTGCCAATGATTTGGAGAGAGCCAACAGATCATACCAGCAATTGTTACTTCTGCATGGTGCCTCCACTTGGGAAAGGTGTGTCAAAGAAGAAAAAGTGGACTGTGCATTATCCAAACATTCCATCAGCTATACGCCCAATACTCGACGGAGAAGGACTGCCGGTTCCTGATGCACCAGAATCATTCTCACTTGAGTCAGACGAGGAAGAGGAAGAGGATGAAACTTCTGGTCCTGAACCATCAGTGTCACAGGACCCACATTTTCTCCCATCCTCCTCCTCTGAATCACACTTCATAACACAAGCTGAACTGAATGACCTTGTCAGGGATTTGGAACTACCCAAGAGTAAGGCAGAGCTGTTGGGCTCCAGACTATAGCAGTGGAATCTCCTGGCAGGTGATGTTAGGGTTTCCATGTTCGGTGAGCGTCAAAAGGATCTTGTCCCATTCTTCTTCATGGAAGGTGATCTTGTAGCCTGCAACAACATCGATGGTGTGATGGCAGCCCTCAACATCGTTCACGATCCAGATGAGTGGAGACTCTTCATTGATTCATCGAAGACGAGTCTTAAAGCTGTTTTGCTGCATAATGGCAATGTTTTGCCATCAATTCCAGTTGGTCATGCAGTCCATATGAAGGAAACCTATGACAACATGAAACAACTTTTGAGGTGCATAAACTATGACCAACATCAGTGGCAGCTTTGTGGCGATTTGAAGGTTGTTGCTCTCTTGCTTGGTCTGCAGACTGGATACACAAAGTACTGCTGTTTTCTCTGCGAATGGGATGGTTGTGCAAGAGATTCCCACTACATCAAGAACGATTGGCCACTCCGACAGTCATTGGAGCCTGGGAGGAAAAGTGTTCAGCATCCACCACTTGTTGAATCAAGGAAGATTTTGTTACCACCCTTACACATCAAGCTGGGTCTGATGAAGAACTTTGTCCAGGCCATTGACAAAACACAAGCAGCTTTCAAGTACCTCTGTGGAAAATTTCCAAGGTCAAGTGAAGCTAAGATAAAGGAAGGTGTCTTTGTTGGTCCTCAGATTCGTGAACTTCTTCGAGATGATGCATTTGACCATGCACTGCGTGGCAAGGAAAAGATGACATGGAAAGCCTTCCAGTCAGTGGCAATACATTTTCTCGGAAACAACAAGGCAGACAACTACAGGTTGTTGGTGGAAAACCTCCTCAAGGCATACAAAAGCCTTGGTTGCAACATGTCACTAAAGATACATTTTTTGCACTCTCATCTAGACTTTCTTCCACCGAACTGCAGAGCAGTGAGTGACGAGCACGGTGAGCGATTTCACCAGGACATTGCAACAATGGAGAAACGCTATCAGGGCAAATGGAGCCCATCAATGCTTGCAGACTATTGCTGGACAGTGACAAGAGATGCTCCATTTAAGGAATACAAGAGACAAGCCAAGAAGCACCAAGTAGACACTGAATAGGACTAAACTATGTACATAATAGTTTTTTGCCTTTTGTTTCATAATACATTTTATTTATATAACCCTTTTGCTGATTTTTAAAGTGTTACATAAACAGGACAGGTGAAATATTATCATGTAAAGCAACCATAAACACATGAAAAGAGCTAGGTTTACAATTTATGATTAAAACTCTACTATCTACACAATATACATAGACATAAAATGTAATAACTTAAATATCTTAGAAACAGTAGCCAATCAGTTGTTTTAATTGTCATATTTGAATTCAGCACATCAAAATACATAATAAACATCACATTCTATCTCTGAAGCAGACGACTTCTAAAAAATTGTAGACCAGTGTTATTGGACCAATTCTATTTTTAAATAACAACTTCTAATTACAACACTCTTTGTCTGATTTCTTAAGAATAGAATAACTGACCTTGGGAGTGTGCCGCTCATTTTCGATTTAAGACACATGAGCACATAATTACCAACACAAAGATTGTTGCTTAACTGGAGAATTTGTACACTAAGGAATGAGCTTTCCTTTGGGATAAGCATAAGTATGTCCAAATACGGTTTAATGATATTAGGACAAAGCACAATAGTTTCTAATTAGTCCACGTTGTGCTCTAACTGACATACTAGACTCAAGATATTCAGTGCTGCCAGACTGCTAAGTTTACTTATAGAAGTCTGTTACTAGTATATGACCTCTACTTCTAATATGTGGGGGAATAAGCCCATCAAACTGGTGTTCCAAGAACACTGACTTCTTCTTTTCTGTCTTTTGTCTATCTAAAATGAATTTACATAACTGATCTTTCCTTAGATTAGTTAGTTGAATGGATGCAGCTCCTATATGTGTCTTGCTACTATCATCCTCTGACAATTACTAAAAGAATTACAGCTTCATGACATTCCAGGGTGCACTCCAGACCAATGAGGGGATGATTCACCGCATGTCCTCCAACCTGAGATGCCTCCCGCTGCTTTGGTGTTGTAGTTCCCAACCTGCATGCAGGTCACACCCAGAGTATCTGCGAATAGCCACAGCCCTGGTCCAGAAGCTCTGACTCCAGCAGCCTGTCAGCAAACACAAGCCATACTCTAGCTTCCATCAGCTTTGGTTACTACTTGCAGGTGGCCCCCAGGACACTCTCAGTCCCAGATTTTCCTCCAAAATGGTGTTCCTTCCACAGTTCAACCCTCTTCTGGACAGTCCAGTTATATTAGGTCCCATGCCCCTTTAAGGGGGTCAACATACAACAGTCTGCTATGAAGTTATCCAAACAAGTCACAACACTGGATTAATTTTAATGAAAGAATAAAACTAGTTTATTTACAAAGAGGAAGATTTCAAGTGAGTAGAAGTAATGAAGCATTAAAGTCAGAAATGGTTACAAGGAAAATAAAGATTAAATTCTTTCTAAATGTAACAATCTAAACTTGTTCAAGGAGAAGTCCCTTACCACGTTTCCAGTAACATTTCTGACAAAACTCTCAGGCTAGGATCTGCTCCTAGTCTAATGGCTTTTTCTTTTGTCTTCTTAGGAGTAGAGAGAGATATAGATAGGGAGAGAGAACTTGGTGTGGTTTTGCCTCTCACTTTTCCAGTCCAGTTCCCCCTTTGAGATGCATTTTCCTGAAGGTTACCCTTCAAAACAAAGTTTATTCAAACAGAAAAGAAGGCAACCTGGTTTCTGGTAGTGAAAAAGGATGCAGGCTGTTTCTTCTTACCTTTGTTTGCTGAAATGCAGATTTTTCTTGTTTCCTGTCTTCCCCTCTCACTGTCTGAGGACCCTGTTTGCAACTTTATGTAAATTGAGGTAAACACACATTCCCCTGTGTAAGGCTTGCTTGACCAGTTCTGCCTCCTCAGGGCTATGTGGGTTTGAACATGTGCCGCCAACATCGTTCTGGGAAAATTAATAACTTTACATATAACATTGCTACACACATTCATCATATTATTGACCACTGAGTTAATTAATTTTCAAAAAATACCTCACAAGGCCTATTTTGTTCAAAGACTATAACAATAGATTATAGGGTGTGAATATAGGGATACATTCAGTCACAGGCTGATATTTTCAAAGCAGACTAAGGTATTTAGCCGCCTAATTCCCTTTTAAAATTAATGGGAATTGGGAGTCCAGATTCCATAGGAGCTTTGAAAATCTCAGCCTAAACACTATTGAGAAGGTGCATCTTTGCCAGAGTTGAATTTTGAGCTACTCCCTAGTTTCCAGTTGTTCAGTCTATGGGGACTTAAGCTATGGCCATTGTATAGGCTTGTAACGTAAACTACTTTCTGTCCACTAGTATCTTCTTCCACAAATCATCTGTGTGCTAAGAACATCTCACACAGCGTAGGAGCATAGTGGTTACAGGTATCTCCTGAGTCTGGCATGTACTTTCTAGTTCACCTAAAAGGGTCATGTGAGGTCTCTAAAAAGTTCTTGTGAGATTGATTCTCATAACTGTTGTGTGATATATGTATGGATATTTGAGTTGTGTAAATGTACTAAAAATGTTCTTTAAAGTATCTTACCAACCACAGAGAAAAACAGGTTTCTTCCAGATACGAAGCGAGGGGTATATCTCTCTGTCAAATGTACAGTGAGCTTTGTAAAGTTACGCAATGGGGAGTCATTTGCATTCAGAGTCAGGATATGAAATCAACAGGAAAAAATGAGTGATGGATTCTGCTGTCTCTGAGGACAGACAGTGAATTCTGGTGATAAAAGTAGAAGGCAAGGAAACACCCCTTAATTCTGCACCAAGGAAGTAAATGAACAGTGCATGTACATTCATGAAAATGGGATCCCAACCAACCTTGGTTCCAAATGCTGCAAAGGACATTTGGGATCAGATAAGCTTCTTTAGACAAATGATTCGCCTGTTAAAGTAAAGCTTAGTCTATATGAATCATACTATGATTTTACTTTATATGTAACACTTCTGTTTCTATTATCCTTACTCACTATCTCTTAAATCTTAATCTTTCATAATAAACTTGTAAATATAACTCAGTGCTGTGGTATTGTATAAGGAGCTGACCTTGAATTGGATCATTCAAGCAAGTGGATACATGGTTCCCCTGAGGACAGCTGGCCTGGTAATTCTGTGAATGTTCAGTAGCTAAGAAACAGAATACTACAGAAGTACACTTCAAAGGGACTTGGGGACTTGGGTGCACCTCTTATTAACCTTCAAGGCAAAGTAGGGGCTGTCCTAGCCATGAGGAGAGTGCTTGGGTGGCTGACAGATCAGAGGTTTGAGCTTTTCCACTTTGTGTAAATAATTATTCCTTGAGCCAAAGAGATTAGGACACTTATGTGGGATGTGGGAGACCCAGATTCAAAAAGGGAATAGAAAGTGAAACTGCTCCAAACAGGAGAGATTGAGAGAGGCCTACCCCAGAAAAACCAATAGGCCACACCTAAAGTGAGTGTTCTTATCACTGGGCAATTGATTGTTCTGGGGTCGGTCTTTGTTCCCCCCCGCCCATATCTGAGAAACCTTTCCCAATGAAAGTTTCATTGAAACTAATATGTTTCTTCAACTCTTTGGTTTCGACAAATCAGCATTTTCTGATGAAAAATCATTTCATTGGAAACCTCCCAACTAATTCTACTGTTGAAAAATTATTTAGATTTTTGTCACCATCAGAAAACTGCTCCTTATACTATTTCACAACGCCACGGATGTTTAAGCCAGATATAGCTTCTACTCCTTTGCCCAACTCCTTTCACGCAGTGTGTAGTGACTTGACTCAATCCTAATAAACAAAAGGCACACAGACACTATTTCCCTTCTGAAATCTAATTTCCCTCCTGTCAGGAATGAAATTTTTAACCCAGCTCTGCAATTTTTGCCTGCTCAACCTGTGCATTTCCATGATGTACCTTTTAAAAGAAATATCACCCACATGTGACATGTGACCATTATTCTGCTGAAATATGTGCATCCACCTGTTTTTTATGCTAATTCTTTCATTTCCTAAGTCTCCAGAATACACTGTCCACTGTCTTATTTCCAGAGTTTTGCAGTGTGGCTAGTTTGTCAGTTTCCCTCAGCGTCAGGGGTGAGAGACGTCATGGACTGAGTTTGAGGGTGTATTAGGGGCTTCTCCTCGTGGACCTTTCCCTTCCAGTGGATTGTATCTTCATGCAGTGGGAATAGCATGACAATTTCAGATCCACTAATAGATCATCAATTTAGTCCTCAGTTTGTTTTTTTTGGAAGCTAGTTTTGGTGACAAATGTCAGGGGCTTTGGATGCTATGTGTGACAGATGTAATGCTTTGGGAATATGAAATATTCAACGATTATATGGAGAGATGTGACAGATGTTATATTTAAAAACGACTGTATCAAATTTATAAAAGTTATGTGTATCTTTATGAGCTTGTCAGTGATTGTATTGTCAATGGGTGAGCTAAAGCTAAACAATGTTTCTGTAGGAGCTAACGACAACAAGGAATAATTAATGCAAATACCAACTATGGAAAAAATACAGGTAATACACCTGTGGAAGTTTTATGCTTAGGGAGAATATCATATGCTAGTGTGACCCAGGTCAAGAGGCCAAGCAGACAAAGGACTAGAAACTGTGCAAAGCAACTGCCCTGACCTAAGGAGGGAGGTCACTTAACACTTAATGCAAGAACTGACATAAGATTGTGACCAAGTGACATGCCCTGTGACAGAGCCTGTAATACTATAAGTCCAAACAGGGTCTCCACATGGAAGACGGGTGGTGGCCTGATAAGTTAGACCTACATATGTGCTGTTTCTTATAGGTTTTTCTGTCATGACAGGGGAGCATCCGGGCCCAATTTGAATGGTGGTGTGACCCAGTGTGTCAGGTCACAATGGCATTTACTCAAATTTGGCCCAGCTTCCCCGCCATTATGATGGAGAGGTGCCTGGACCCATTTTTCCTGCCCTAGGCCTATGGGAGAGGAATGGCACACTGACGCTTTGCCTAGGGTGGTAGATCGCCTTGAGCAGCCACACCTCAGCCAGTGCCCTCCAGACCCACAACTATGCAGTGGAGACCCCCCATTCTGGGAAAACTAACAGTCAGGTGGGGCCCATCCCTCTCTACCCTCCTCCCTCACCATGTGGCCTTAGAGGGGAAAATGCAGAGAGAAGCTAGGCAGAGACTCCAGCAGGTAGGAGCAGTTGGACAAGCAGCCAAAACAGGAACCTTTGGGCATTCAGAGCACTTCAGTTTTGACTGGGGGTTGTCTGCCCTGCGCTGACTGGCTGTTTACTCCAACCCTCCCCTCTGTCACCCTCACAGTCTCTTCATCTCAGCTTCACTCCATCCCCACCCCCTTTTCTCTCTGCTGCCCCCTCAGCTCCCTTCAGCATCCTCTCTCCCTTCAGTTTTCTTTCCATTTAGCTGATCTCCCCACCAAAAAAATGATGGAACTAATAGGACACTTGTCATCACACTGTTCACTCTGCTTGTCTGTTTTATCCCTCCTTCCTCTCTCCCCCATCTCTCTCTGGTCCAGTTAGATTGTAAGCTCTTCAGGGCAGAGACTATCTGCAATTCCACATTTGTACAGCACCTAGCACAATGGGGCCCATTCTTTGTTGGTCCTTTGTCGCTACCACAATAAACAAACATTAAAGATGTACATCTTCAAAGGGCAATTGCAGGTAATAACCTGTTATAAGAGATGAGTGCTCTGGAAGGTTTTGTTCTGTAGAATGATGTTGCATACTGACATACAAAAAGTAGGAGAGAGATGAAAAACAGAGTATGAAAGCACATAACAATAGGAGAACTATTTCTTACCCTTGGTTCACGGATACCCACCTCATTTTGCATTCTGCTCATGCAGCCCTTTTAAAAGTTGAATCAAGTTAAATGTAAGCAATTTAGTTTAGAAATTACCTCTGTCATGAAGCATAGCCTATACTGAGTTTTTAAAAGGTTATGTCAGTCCTCTTGTCCCACTGCAGTGTCTCAGCAGGACCTCACACGGTGGAGAGGATATGCTGTTTCCACAGTTGCTTAATCCCCACCTTGAGATCGAGGGAGAATTTGTGGCCCTCTGGATAAAAGAGTTGGGGGGAAATGGCGGTTTAAAGTAAAAAATGGTTTATAAAGGAGGGATGAAGCAAGTGACATGCCACTTGCTATCCTAGGGCAAATTTCAGGATGTATAAAGGCAACTGTTAATCCAGTCTCTCTAGCCAGTGAGGCGAATCTCAAAAACACAAGTTGCTTTATATACTATTCTATCTGATTTGGGGGTTTTGCTTTGTCTCATCACATTCTTCTGTGAAGAGCAATAGTTCTTCCTTTTATCTAAAGCTACATAAGCTCCCTAAATTTAGGGCCAGGCGGGTTCCACATCTGACCCTCCAAAAACAGAGACCAGTCCACGCCTGAACCTTTGCACGTGTGCGTGCATGTGTGTGTGTGTGTGTGTCTGTCTGTCTGTCTTCCTGTATATCATAGATTTGTCATAATTGGTTGGGGGAGGAGGGGAAACGCATTTAATCTTTGCATCAGTTAGTTATAAAATTCACTTTTAGATGAAAAAGTAAACCTACAGTTTTTGAGTCTCACTGCAACACATTGCTATTTGAACTGCAAACTGGATGGTAGTCCTCTTTTAAATTTCACTGCTAACAACTTAATTCAATAAGTTTACTGAAACATGCTAAAAACATTTCACTTTCAGGATGGTGCACAGAAGTATGTTGTGAAGAATTATTTCTACTACTACCTGTTCAAGTTTTCATCTGCTTTGGGTGAAGAGATTTTTTACATCACATTCCTTCCATTCACCTACTGGAACATCAATCACAATGTGTCAAGGAGGCTGATACTGATGTGGTGTGTAAGTATGGATGTGATTATTAAAACATTTATTAATTCCATTACTGTAACACCATAATAATCAACTTCTTCTGGCTTTAGATTGTCTTGTTTTTATCAAAAACTAAAGTAAGATGAATTGTGCTTCCAGAAGCACAAGTATAATTTTTCAAACTAATTTGCACACAGGGAGCAGAGCTGTTGAGTACTTAAAGTAGAATTGCACTCTACAATGCTACCATCCCTTTTAAAACCTCCTATACTTTAGTGTAGTGAACTGACTTGGTATATGTGTAGTTGTGACCTCTGCTGGAGCAAGCAAACCAGGGTGAGAGGTCTCTCAAGAGAGGCAGATGAAGAAACAATTCTGAGAAACGTATTGTTTCTAATTGGTACTGCATGTGTCATGTAGGTGGTTAAATACCAACATATGTAAAACAGAATAAGCTATTACAATAGGTTTATGAAGCGAAGGGAGTGGGAAGTATGTGAGAGTTAAGTATCATTACGGGGGAAAAATGTCACCGTCTTGAACAGGGATGGTCAACCTGAACCTGAGAAGGAGCCAGAATTTATCAATGAACATTGCCAAAGAGCCACAGTAATATGTCAGAAGCCCCACATCTGCTACCCTCTTCCAGTACCCAGCACTTCCCGCCCACTGGCAGCCCCGCCAATCAGCACCTCCCCCTCCCTCCCCATGCCTCCTGCCCACCACAATCAGCTGTTTTGCGATGTGCAGGAGGCTCTGGTGGGGAGTGGAGAGGAGGGAGGGGACATTCATGCTCCAGGGAAGGGGCAGAGGCCTTGTGGGAAGGGGTGGAATGGGGGCAGGACCTGGGGCAGAGCAGGGAGTTGAGCACTGAGCACCCCACAGCACATTGGAAAGTTAGCATCTGTAGCTCCAGCTTTGGAGTCAGCGCCTATGCAAGGAGCTGCATATTAGCTTCTGAAGAGCCACGTGTAGCTCTGGAGCCACAGGTTGGACAAACCTAGGCTTGAAGGTTCCAACACCCAGTTATTAAAGGTATTACATTTTGAATTAGTTTATTTTCCCCCAATTCAATAACCAACTTGCTTTCTTTTTACAGGCTCTCCAGCAGGGCTATCTAGAAAACATTCCTTTTTCAGTATGAAAGCTTTGTCTAAAAACCTTCCAGTTCTTACAGCAGTATTTTCTCTCAGTTATCCTTATTTCTTTCACTTAACCGTCTTCATAGCCAACAACTCACGCTAGCAGAATCCAGTGTGCAGGCATGAGAAATGGGAATCCACAGCCTGGACTTAAATAAAGAAATATCCATAATCTCATTTCAGACAAAGAATAAGGGCCCTGATTCAGTGTCCATTGAAGTCAGTGGTAAAGAGTTAAGTGACTAGTGGTGCAGGGTCAGTATTGGATCATACCCCAAATGAGCAGGCTTTAGTTGATTCCATTTTCAGTCTGATCGCTTCTGAAGATGTTTGAAAAGCACAAAACACAGTGGTGCAATTGCAGGCTAGTGCTAACAAGAGTTAATACAAGCATAACAACGTGCCTGGTTACCTATTAATAACTGCAGTTTTGTTGATATTGTTAATTCTGTTTTTGTAATACTATAATCCTATTTATACTGCGGTAATCTGATCAGGGTGCAGGGAGGGAGGGACATCTTTTCATTTTAAACACAAAAGTAGAGCATTTAAGAAATTGGCTAATAGCTTTTGAGAAATGTATTATCTGGATTAGTCGTGACGCTGAACCAGGTCTGAAATTCACCTTTTACCATTGTGAATGGTTTGCTTAATTGCAGGTGAGGATTTGGTTTTCTTTAATCCAGCTATTTTCTGTAGTATCTCCTACAGACAGATCAGTGGATCCGGCCTGGGAGAAATTAAGTGTCTGTGAAAAAGTGTCTGTGATATATAGCAGTGATCCTCAACTGTAAGGTACCCCCTCAGAAGGGCATGGAAGAATATTTGGGGGGAAGAGAGTGAGGGTGCAGCAGGGCCCAGGCCAGCCTCCCCAGGGGCCGGGTAGGGAGCACCACCCAGCCTCGCTCCACTCCCAGCTCTGCTCTGTCCCCATCCCCAGCTGCGGTCCCAGCTCTGCACCTGGTCCTGGCTGCAGTCTCAGCCTGCAACTTCAGATCAGCTCCAGATCTGCTCCTGGTCTCATTCCCAGCCCTGCTCCCAGACCCAGACCCACTCCCCGCCTTGGCCCTTTTATCTGATCCATGTCATCCCCCCCGGGAGCCATGGCCCTGCTCCTGGCCTTGGTTGAGGAATGTGTGGATAGGAGTAAAGGGCAGGGGGGAAAGTGAAACCCTGAAAAGTTTGGGAACCACTGATATAGTTTAAGCCCCTGGTGATGGGAGTTCTCCATGCATTTATCATGGCTCTCTGATATTTTTTGAATGAATGGCACCATAAAATATCATCTGAAGTAATATGACTTATGTATGTCTTCCACTAAAATGCATCCATTTCGGGAGTGGAAGACAACAGCCATTCTTTGCCTATAATTATAGACAACACATTTTATGAAGGCAAGATAAGGAATAAATTCTTCAACTAGAACTAGGAGTAGGTGGACAGCATATAATTAGAGTTGGGCTCTGGTCAGGAATACTCCCACTCTTTCTGGAAAAATGCCATAGATTCTTGTAATAAGTAATTAGTGCCTCTTTTTTACATCTCCGTCAAAAGATAGACTGGTCAGAAAGGACCATCAAGATCATCTAGTCCAGGGTGGGCAAACTATGGCCCGTGGGCCACATCCAGCCCGCGGGACAGTCCTGCCCGGCCCCTGAGCTTCCGGCCGGGGAGGCTGACCCCGACCCCTCCCCCCACCATCCCACCTTCTGTGGGGTCTCAGCGCATTGTGCAGGCCGCACTCTGAGCAGTGGGGCTGCGCGCTCCTGCAGGGCAGCGTGTCTGGCTCTGTGTGGAGCCAGACATGCTGCTCTGAGCATCACAGTAAGGGGGCCGGGGCCAGGGGTTCGATAAGGGGCAGGGAGTCCTGGGAGACAGTCAGGGGACAGGGAGCAGGGAGCATTGGGTGGGGCAGTGGGGCCCTAGGGGGGAAGTTAGAGTGGAATGGTCTCGGGAGGGGGCAGTCAGGGGACAGGGAGCAGGGGTGCTGGGTAGGGGGTGGGGTCCCGGGGGGTTGTTAGGGGTGGGGGGTCTCTGGAGGGGGAAGTCAGGGAATAAGGGGCGGGGGAGGGGGTTGGATGGGTCGGGGATTCTGAGGGGGGTACTCGGGGCAGGAAGTGGGAGGGGGTCAGATGGGGGCGGGGCCAGCCTTCCCTACCCAGCCCTCCATACAATTTTGCTACCCCGATATGGCCCTTGCCCATCCCTGATCTAGTCTGACCTGCACATTGCAGACCAAGAATCTCACCTACCCACACCTGTAATAGACCCCTGACCTTTGGCTGAGTTACTGAAGTTCTCCAGTCATGGTTTAAAGAGTTCAAGTTACAGAGAATCCACCTTTTACACTAGTTTAAACCTACAAGCGACCTGTGCCCTATGCTGCAGAGGAGGACAAAAAACCCCCAGGGTCTCTGCCAGTCTGACCTCGGGAAAAATTTCTTCCTGATCCCAAATATGGCCATCAGTTAGACCCTGAGTGTGTGGACAAGGCTCACCAGGCAGATATCTGAGAGAGAATTCCCTTTAGTAACCCAGAGTCCTCCCCTTCTAGTGGCCCATCTCTGGACATTGGAGATTTTTGTACTGGAAGTCACTGATGCCATAGTAGACAGTCCTCATCCCATCCCCTCCATAAACTTATCAAGCTAAGTCTTCAAGCCAGGTCTTTTTGTCTCCACTGCTCCCCTTGGAAGATGTCACTTCCAGCATCATAATACTTTCTAACACCACACATAGGCACTGATTTGATATTCAGAGGGAAGAGTATTTCTTATTAAATTGCTGACACCTCTTCTCTTGGGACACATTTAAGGAAAGCCAGGTCCTCTGCAAGTACTGACCAGATCTAGCCCAGTGGAATTCAAGAGATAATTCAAGATCAGAATGCTAGGTTGTATGGCTACCATTATTGCTTGTTTCTGACTGTTAAGTGAGATACACAGTGGCTTTGGCAATGAAAGAAAAAAGGAAGCTTACTTTTAAAATAAGGATTTCACAGGTTTTTATTTTTAAACATTTTCATTATATTTAGTTGAAGAGCTAAATGTCTGTATGAATTCTAGGCAATATATTCAATTTGGAAAATGCAGCTGGATAGTTTGTTGTGACGCCATACAGCTTTGAACAAGAAACAGCGTTCATTGCACTACCTCTCGCCTTTGTAACCTGTCTTAAGGGTCCTTGTTCCTGTAGCCTACGGTAGCCCAGAGGAATGGGATATACCAGGGTTGTTACTTTTTCCCAACTGAACAAAAAATAAAAGAATTATTCCTGTTTTTAGGGGGAAAAAAGGACAGGAATGTTTCATTAAATGAAATGCAGAATAAACATACTATATGATTCATTTTGTCCACCTGTTTATTCAGCAAAAATGATGCATATGTTGCCAAAATGAAACACTTCCAATTCTGTAAGTAAAACACAGACATGCTAATTGAGATTCCCCGCCCTATTAACTAGTTAGGATTATCAGTCTTTTGTGTCTGATCTTAGAAAATGGTACATTTTTACCTACTTACTATCCCCTTCAGCACTTGGCCTGTTACAAAGTTTTCACCAAACCATTTGGACTATGCAGCAAACAGACTTGATTGGTGTTGAGCTGGCTGGACAGGGGTGTAGATTTTTTAAAAACTGACAGTTTCAAATCCCATTGTCTTGTCTTTCATGATTTTACTGCCAAAACTTCCCACTATTTTGATGCAACAATCTCTGATGAAACCTCTTTCCCAAACACAGTCATAGGGTAGAAATTGACATCTTTAATTCTGAACACTAGGAGATGGAAGGCACTGAGAATTGTGTTCCATCATTCATCTTCTCATCTATGCCCAACCTATTCTTTTTATATTCAGGATCAGTCATCAGCTAAAAAATTGAAATGATCTGTAGCTTCTCTGAATCATTTTTCAGTTTTGCCCTTGGATGGTTCCAAATCTCAGTTAATTAGATTGCACATGATTTTCAGTGGAGAGAGTGCAACAGTAGTGTTATCAACTTACAGTGTCAAGATCCTGCAAAACCATCATCAATTTCTTTTGTAAATGTAGTGCCTTCCTGTTGATGAAACCACACAGCCTGCATTTTACACAAGAGTGGAGCTGGTCGATGTTTTACAACTGAATATTATTTTGTCAAAAACAGCCTTTTATAAAAAATAGAATCTTTTTGTAAAAAATAATTTTTTGAAAAAGATTTCATTTTTTTCAACAAAATTGGAAAAACAAAATATTGGGCCTCCTCTGGGTTTTTTCCCCTTTTCGTCTCCCTTTTTCAGTGATTATAAAGGGAGAAGGAAAGCATGCAGATAAATTTTGAAACTAAAAATTTTCAACAATTCTCATAAGAAGTTTTGAATAAATGAAAAATTGTCCCTTTTTGAGACATGCAGAACAACAGTGACTTTGACAGGTTTGCAACATTTCCCCACACCTCTGATTTTTTTGACCAGTTTTAATCACAAGTCATCCTCGTTCACAGTGCAGTGTTCAATATACTTATTGTAGTTGAATGCCAGTAAGGGATAAAATCTTCCTGGCAGCTCCACCAATTGTTATTGGGCAGCCATATCAATTCTCCTCTTTCAGTCAGTCAATTAACAATGAGGCTGATGTTGGTTGTGGGGAAAAATCAGAGTTCTTCTGCAATATGCTCTAGAACAGTAAGGTTTAGAATTAGATAGTGTGCTGAGCACCCATCCTCTCAGTCATTAGGAGGGTAAAACAATACATTGCACTGTTATAATACCATCCACCTGAGGATCTCAAAAGACTTGACAAATATTAATCACCAGCATCCTATTAGATACATAGGTGTTATCCCCATTTTAAAGAGAGAGGTAATTGTTTGGGCAAAGTTACACAGCAAGGAGCTGGAAGAACTGTGAAAACAATTCAGGTGTCTTGACTCCCATTCTTAAGCTATAACCACTTGAAAATCCTTCTCTGATTCATCCAGATTCTTTTTAATCTGCACAGTTTGGGCTGGAAATCTGAACAGCATTTGTCATGAGATTAAATTCCTGGCTGAAGCAGACATGTCAAACAAACCTGCTTAAATTTCTTTGAGTCTCACAACAGGTTTGTCTATAGGGGGAAAGTTTGGGACAGTTATTTTATCTCAACTGCTTTATCTCAACCAAACACTGCATATTGGTACATATTTAGCTCATTCAGAGACAGATCAAGAAACTACTTTACTACACTTTTCGCTTCCTGCTTGTCATTCAGTATGCTTAAGATTACATTTAAACAAAACAAAAAAACAAAGGAAGATTAACAGTTACTCTAGTACTTTCATTTGGGTGTATAATATGTACACAATGCATATATACGTCTGTATTCGCATACTACATTCGCTTTCTGACCCTGTAGTATGTTGACACCTACGGCAGTAAAAGGAATACGTGATCAATGTGGACTTTGCCAGGGGAGTGTTTGAGGTTGCCTTTGTGTCACAGAGATAAGCTGGTATTTACTGAAGAGCTGTCGTTTCAGGAACAAGCTGGCTTCCTGATCAGTATACTGTATGTATTATGATGAGCAGAACTGGAGAAATGGAATCAGATTTCAGAAGGGGCATAGTTCGGTGCGAGACCTGGGGGCTTGGGAATGCAGATTGGGACCAGACGTGCCAAAAAATGAAAATCCTGCTTCATATTTATATAAACAGATAATTTAATAAAGACCATTAATCTCAAATGGGAACAAAAATAACCACGAAAATCACATTAGGAACAAACTTTTTAAAATGGTTTTTGCTTTATTATTTACATTAAATAACTCATTATTCATAGAATAATAAGAGGTTGCAACTGAGACTTCAAATCTGAATTCCTGATACAATCTTTAGTTTAATAGATTTAATTTAATAGAAAAAAACAGATTTTCCTCTTAGGTCAGGATGCACCATTGTGATAATTTAGTCTGGCCTCCTGCAAAACACAAGCTGTAGAACCTCTTCCAGAATTTTTGCATCAAGCCCATAAATTCTATTTGAACTGAAGCATAATTCTCTTAGGAAGCTATTCCGTCTTGACTTAAAGAGTAATAGTGATGAAAAATCCACTATGTCCTTAGGCAAATTTAGGAGGTGTTGGATTCAAAACTCTGATCTGAACATGTCTGAAACAAGTGATCTTGGTTTTTGTATCTGATTTGACTGTGGGCCAAAACTGTGTAGATATCATAAGATCAGTATTTCTTGGAAGATATTTCTGCAATTTGGGTCTCAAATACTGTTTAAATAGTTAATGAGACTGGAGAGATGTGACATTTGAGCCATTAGTCCCAGTTTGACTTCAAAGCCAGATTCTGAACCCTCCTCCAAACCTAATTTATACTGTATGTAGGTTCTTATACTACCCTCATCACTAGTATCTGAGCATCTTCCAGCAGTGCATTAAGCAATATGACTAGCAATGCAGATCGATATACTAAACTCTTCTGCATAGGCTACATTTCAGAAGGGTGAGTGGGGGATGAAGAGGGGAATTAGGATCAATGTTCATTTTTTGCAAGTATTTCATTAAGAATTGCTCTGTTTCAGACTGCTACTGTCTCCTATTGATCTCAGTGGGAGCGAAGACAATTCTTTGTGAAAGTCTCTGTAGAATATTTGTGAGCACTACTTGAAAAAGCTTCCTCCTGTCAATCTTCATAACTGAAAGCAAAAAGTAACCATTAATCCTAAATGTTTCTTTCTGAAAAGCACCTGTTGCACCAAAACTACAGAGGAAGACAGGAAACAGGAGAGAGAGAAAGCGGGGAATCAGTATGTGCATTGTAGAACCTGGGGATAAGAGAATGTTGGTGTGCCAAAGAAAGTGGTAGAAGATAGGAGGAAGGAGGAAAACAGAATTAAAGTTCGGGTGCCTTAATTGTGCATTTCCATACCTTGACTTGTCTGTGTTCCTTTTAGCTTTAACCTTAACTCTGAATTGCTTGGGTGTGTAAAGCTTGGGTTTGCAATAATTAAATCATCCCTGTAACGTTTTATCTTTAAGTTGGAGATAAGTACTCAATCTTAATCCTAGTTTTACATAACTTTTATCTGGGGAATTTTGTACAAGTCTTGTGAAATTAGGAAAAATATCCCACTATGACCTCACCGACATTAAGGAGCTTTCTTGATTCAATTCTTGAACAATCGAGTTAGCTAACATGATTATGACCATAATAGCCTGATCAGTCCAGACAAAATCAAGTTGTATGCTTATGTCAGTGAGGTTGTGCTGATTTATGCTATCAGAGGACCTGGCCCCTTGTTTGTAGATGTGGTATTGTGGGTGAGAAGGATAAGATTCCCACTCTGAATTAATGAGAAAGTTTGCATGACATGTTGCCATGCAGTGAAACAGTACTTGAAAGCTTTTGGTTTTTACAAGACTTGTAAATGATGTGTTTTGACTTTAAGGGTAAATATTTATTAACAAATTGGAATTAACTGTATTTGTGGTTCCAATTGACATTACTGCTGTTGGATTCTTGGGCACCACTTTGAAAACTTATTTACTGATCAATTGTGGTTTCATTGTGATATATGTTTTGGCTTGGAAGGATTAGAGTTTTGGTCAGTAAATGTCAATTTCCCCATACACAAACAAAAATATATATATTTGCATTGATGATAAAAATTTACAGATAGGAAAATTAAGAAAAATGCTGCTTGAGAACTTAGAATTTGATTTAAATATGTTTACTTTGTATATTTTGACATGTGATGCTGACATTTGTGCCTTAATGGTTATAAAGCTTTAACTTTTTGAATCTCACCATCTACTATCATTAAATAATTGTTTCAGAGACACACACACCATTAATTTCCCACAACTATGAAAAAGATAAAAATAAAAAAAAATGCTTAAAACCCATAATTTTGTACAACGGTGAAAGTGTAAAATTGACACAAATCACTTTTTAAAAAATCTCTAAAACAAACCAGTATTATCTGTCAAAATTATAAAATTAACATTGAATTCTGTCAAGCCAACACATTTTATTGTGTATTAATGTGTCCTCAGCAATCTTTCACAAGCAGATAAATGCAACCGCATTTGCTGCTGAGAAACACTTCTACTCAACACTGTGGGCCCAATTTTCAAACGTAGGTCCCCAGACATGACATCCAAATCCTACATTTAGATGTGTAAAACTGTGCTTCACACCACACCTAAATAGTCATTTGCATACTTAAATGCTGTATTGAGCATCCAGCTGTGATATTTGGGCATCCACCTTGGTGGCAATATTTGAAATTTGAGCTCCCCAAAGAAATGAAGAGTCTAAGAAAAATAAAGTAATACAAAGCTTGGGTTAACTACTAAATTTCCATAGTACTTAGGGACCAAAATAAGTGATCCATAGATGAAAGTAGTATTATCTTCAAAGTAATAAAAAGCGTGGGTTGAAAATGAATCTAAAAGACTAGCAGCGTCCACATTCTCCTATGAAAATTCAGCTTGTCATCTGTGTGTCTGATTTTGGGCATCCTCTACAGAAAGCCCTTTTAAAAATTCTCCTGAAAAGTCTCCCTTGAACCAGACTATTCTTCTGCTTGCAAAGCACTTGAGCGAGTTCTCACTTAAGCTGTTTAAAATTAACAAAGAACAGAAAAATTGTAACATTCACGAGCTCTCGCTATACAGTAGCATGCCAGAGCCACTCTTTCCTCTTTCGATTTTTCCTGGTTCCAAGTAGACTCTACTTTGGATCTGGTTAAACATTAAATTTAGAATCCTAGGGGGATATGTTGGAAACAAAAAATGTTTGGCCTTTTTAGAATCACTGTGAAACAATAAGGGATGTTTCCCATTTTTGCCCTCCTCGGCGCACACACACACACACACACACACAATTTTGGTTCTTTGGAATTACCTCTGTAATCTGAAAAATGACTCTCTGTCTTGATGACTAAAAACCTGTACATGCACATTTCCATAAAACCTAGTCTCAGCTGTCTGTCACTTTGATCAAACAAACTAAATCCATCCAGTTATAGGCCAGTCCTTCCCATCTTAGTTTAAATTTCTCATCTGAGTGGCTGTGAAAAGAGGTAGGGTTTTCTGTTTTTGTTTAAGAAAAACTTGTTTAAATGTGGAAGTTGTTGGAAATGCAAAGGTCCCAAAGACAAGATAGCTTAATAACTCTACTGGATCAGACAGGTCTGAAATCATATTAAAGACTAAAAGTCCTTGCAGAGTTTAACAGATTTCAGTAGTCTCCTTGCATTTTTGTTTGGCTTCTGTGTCTCCTAAGGAAAATTAGCATATCCAAATCAAATACAAATCTGAAACTTAGTTATTTATAACACTAGGCTTGTTAGTGATTGACTGTATTTTTTAAAAACATTCTTCATTTTGAGTAAATTGTGTTAGAGAAGTTTGCCTGGATAAGTTACTCTTTCATATTCACAGCTAAGATGTTCTTTCTTAAGGAAAGTGAAATAACTGAATGATGCACAACTCAAAGGAACTGAATTTCCTTTAGAGGTTTATGTAGTAAGATATAGCTTCAGAATTGTCCAGAGCACACCAGGAAGATACCCTGCTTTTTTAGTCTCGTCTCACAATGGCTTTTGCCTGCTTTATTACATGTAGTAATAATTAGTGTCACTTATTTAAGGCCAGAAGGGAGCACTAGATCATCTAGTCTGAACATCTGTATATCACAGGCCACCACCACCACCTGCACAGTGTACACTAGACCCAACAACTGAAATGAGACCAAAGTATTACAGCCCACAGGCAGGGGTGAAATAATTTAAATGACTTACTGGTACGCAGGGTGGCTGGGGTCCTGGGCAAGGTGTAGGGGGGAAACGGCTCTGGGCAAGGTTTGGGGGGATGGCTCTGAGCCCCAGAAAGGGCAGGGCTTTTGGTGGAAGGGGCAGGGTGGGACCAAAATTCCTCAGCCAGTCCTTCAGCACTGCCCAGCCCCTTCCATCTGGGGCTTTGGCGGCGATTTAAAGGACCTGGGGCTCTGGCCACAGGTGCGGTGGCGGCAGCTGGGAGTCCTGGGCCCTTTAAATTGCTGCCAGAGACCCAGGGTAGCCACGGCGTCGGCGAGGAGCCCCAAGGCTTTGGCCGCTACTGGGAGCTCGGGGCCCTTTTAAATCACTGGGCCCCCAGGTAGCTGCCTCTTCCCCCTCAACCTCATCAGAGCCCTGCATCTGCAGTCAGCACTTTCTTACCAGTACACTGGACCTGGCTGGATCAGACTGGGCCGGAGCCGCTTACCTTCACCTCTGCCCACAGGAGACTATTGTGTGCTGTAGGCAGAGATAATAGGAGGGAGCAAGGTGCACCAGTAGTGATGTACCAAAATAATCCTAGCAAGTGACCCATACTTCCATGCTGCAGAAGAAAGGAAAAAACCCCAAGGTTCCTGCCAATCTAACCTGAGGGAAAATTCTACACACGGCAATCAGTTAGACTGTGAGCAAGAACCAGCCAGCCAAGCACCTGAGGGAAAATATTCGATTCTATTGGTTGGTTATTTTGTTTGAGTCATGGACAGATCTTGCACACATAATTTAGAGGTGTAATATTGCAAATGTGTACTTTTCTTTTATTTTCCAAAGACTGTTCCCCACACACCCCTGGGGAAAGTCAAGGACAGAAAGTAATGGCTGCTTACTTATGACATTATGGGGAAATCTTGACCCTTTTGCAGATGTTAATGCTTTCATAGACTGCAGTGAGGTTAGGCTTCCACCCTACTGTACAGGTGGGAAATAGTTGTTCTGATCCTTCCCAATACAGTACTTTCTCTTTGGGTGTAACAGCTACAAACATCTTCTTAGCAGAAGGGTTCTATTTTTGTCTTTCCTTCACACAATCACAAAATAGCTCCTGCTTTTTCTTCTCTTTCTCAGCTAAGGAATAAAAAGGATATTCTAAGTGGGTATTTTTTTAAAAAAAATATTTTACTTTTAGATTGTTAAAAAGCACTATTTTTATATATAAATCGGTTATCTCACCTACTTTGAGTTTAGCTCTTGTGGTAAACCCAAGATCTAATGCATCTGAACTATATCATTGGTCTAAACTAGAATGTAAGCTTGAGTCAGGGATGGGGTCTTCTTCCAGTACATCTTCAACTCTATCGTCTCTCACTTCCGTTTGTGTAATCACTGAAGTCAGTGGAGCCACATCAGAATAAAACCAGTGTGAGTAAGAGAATGAGACCCTCAGTATCCACCTATCTAGGAACGTCTGAGGCAAGGGTCAAGATTTCCTGCTAGGAACATTTGTATATAGTTAAATCTTAGCTTTGTTTAGAAAACCTTGGCACTTTTCTCTGAGCATTAACAAATTAATTCATTTTCAGTAATGTGAATTTCTGAGTTGTCCACTATATTCTCATGTTTGCCCAGTGTATAAGCTGCTTTGTGGACAAAGACTTTAAATTACGCCTGGTATAGCACACAATACAGTGCGGGCCCCTTTCTTAACCAGGGCCTCTAGGTGCCAATATTGTCTCTATTGCAATATTTCCTATACCACATATTTGGAATATATATAATCCTAATTAATTGAAAATGCATCTTATTTAGGGAGCTAATTCTCCAAGCACCTTGAAGACAGAACAGCTCTGTCCAGCATCGATGTAATCAGTCTACTGCATCACAGCTCCTTTATCTGGAGGAAAAATAGGGTGTCTGAACTACAGCTGAAAGGCCATAGAGGAATTCTTGTTGTATTCAAAAACTAAAGGGGGGTCTACCTTTGCAATGCAGCATTGGGTGTCCATTTAAGGTTTTCAGCTCCACCACAAGGTCAAGTACTGAATGGACACTGCAGCTGGGAGAGGATTCTGAGACAAAATCTCCCATTTTATATGCAGCCTGCAGTTTGCAACTTTAATTGCTCCTCTTAAAATTAAAAAAAAGGGAGAGAGAGTTGATGCTTTTATGAGGAAAAATGGGGAATAAGACATTTACCAACCATGAGCTGATGTCAGATGAAAAAAAATAGTTTATCTGAATGATACAACTGATCCAGTATTACAGCAAAATCTTGAGTAGGTGAGGTGAATCTCACGGCCAAATTTCAAATGCCGGCTCCAAAACACAGAGGTGCTAGTGTTTCTTAATAAAAGAGCTGAAAGACTTCAAAAAAACCCAAAACCCACACACAACCATGGGCAAAATCATATTTTCCTAAACTTAGTCTTAGAAACAATTGAAACATTGTAGCTGAAACTTTTCAAACAAACAAACAAAAACCAAAATATGTGAGGGATACACCCAGCAAGGAAGACTTCCACCCCAAATGGTTCAACAAAGATATAAGCCACTGAAAACAGGGTTGTATAATGAACAGTGTCAGCTAACCTTTAATATAGGCTTTGCTATCCGTGCTGCACATAATAAATGTGTACAGGAAGCAGATTATATGTTGCACACCCTTGAGAATGTTTGCTTAAACTATTATCTCTGATTCACAAATAAAGGAATCTAAGAAAGAATGTAGTTTAAAAAGGTGGTTGTTTTTTTTATCTTCTGTTCATCAGAAGCTGTAATGTTATGCCTAAAGCATTTCACCCTTTCACAGTGGGATAGGGAAACTCGAGAGACACCATTAGCAATAGTTGCACCGTTTGAACTGGTTAACTGCCCTGAAGCCCTTGGCTAGCTGTGGCAAAAGATTCTTTGCAGAAAGGTCATGGAAAGGTTACTGCTTTGCCTCTCTAGATGGTGACTACTATGTGTGATAAATAGCCCTCTTATGAAATGGTCGCATTTAATAACTCCATGCTTATTACAAAGGTTAGGGAACTGGAGCTACTGGAAGAGTCAATGGTGCTTTCCCTTCTTTTCTACTTTGATTTTTTTTCCAGGCCTTTTTATTTTAACTTGGATAATGAATAAAGGTGAGATGCAGAAATGTGGCTCCAGCAGTTGTAGCAACTGCCAGGCACTCTTTCTTTGTTGCAAATCATCCATGCAAAGAGCAGGTAAGGCAGGGCACGTGTTTAAAAAGAGCTAGAGGAAATGGCACCCCAGTACACAGTTGGCTGAGGCTGCTCCTTGTTTCAGTAATACAGGTGGTTTCTGATCATTCTTTAAAAAGGTGGTGAAGTTTTGGACAACAAGGAAGAGATGAGATGGGGAGAGAGGAATGAAGAATTAAATGGGAGTTATATGTAAATTTGGTAGATCAATAAGGGGGAATAGTGAATTATAATTAACTCAGTGGAGGTGTCTGTGGCACTCTGATGAAAATAGGGTGACCAGATGTCCTGATTTTATAGGGACAGTTCCAAATTTGGGGTCTTTTTCTTATATCAGCTCCTATTTACCCTCCACCCCCATACCAATTTCTTACATTTGCTGTCTGATTACCCTACATGAAAATAATAAGCATTGCATTTAGAATTGATTTAAAAGAAAGCACTACTTTATCCAGTAGCTAGCCTGTGGCAATCACTCTACCAGGAAACCGTCATGCCAAGTAGGGTTCCCAACTTTCTCCTCACACATTTGCCCCACCCCCGCCTCACCCATCCTCTGAGGCCCTGCCCATGCCCTACCCTTTCTCCAAGGCCCTCCTACTCACTCAACCTCCCCGCCATGTAGTTTGCTCTCCCCACCCTCACTCAGTCATTTTCACTGGGCTGGCTCGGGGGCCAAGGTGTGGGAGCGGGTGAGGGCTCTGGCTGGGGGTGCAGGTTCAGGGGTAAGGCCAGAAATGAGGAGTTCAGAGTGATGGAGGGGGCTCCAGGCTGAGGCAGTGGATTGGGAAGTGAGAGGGTGTGAGGAGTCTAGGTGGGGGTGCAGGCTCTGGGGTGGGGACAGGGATGACGAGTTTGGGAACAGGAAGGGGCTCTCGGCTGTGGGGTGGAGCCTAGGGGTTCAGAGTATGGGAGGAGGCTCTGGGCTGAGGCAGGGGGTTGGGGTGTGGGAGGAGGTATGGGCTCTGGGCTGGGGGTGCGGGTTCTGGGGTGGGACCATAAATGAACGATTTGGGATACAGAAGCATACTCCAGGCTGGGAATGAGGGGC
>ML677363.1:11640697-11716183 GCA_007922305.1 Dermatemys mawii
TTTGGAGTGGGGATGAGGAGCTTGGGCTACAGGAGTGTGCTCTGGGCTGGGATTGAGGGGTTCAGAGAGCGGGCAGGGGATCAGGGCTGAGGCAGAGGGTTGGGGCACAGGGTGGGCTCAGGGGTGCAGGCTCCAGGCAGCGTTTACCTCAAGCAGCTCCCAGAAGCAATAGCATGTCCCCCGTCTGGCTCTTATGCGGAGTCATGGCCCAGTGGCTCTGTGTGCAATCCTGTCTGCAGGTGCCATTCCCACAGCTCCCACTGGCTGCAGAGCCCCTTGGCTCCACATAGGAGTGGTGCTAACCGGAGCCACCAGGATCCCTTTTTGACCCGGTGTTCCAGTCGAAAACTGAATGCCAAGTATTGTGTCTGTCTCTAAAATAATCTCGTTCGTTTAAATAAACTAACTACTTTAGAGTTACAATATATCTTATGTTTTGTCTTCCACATTATGCACAGTGCACTGAAGGACCAGTCCTGCTGCATCTGCAGCCACTGAGAGCCCTGCTTATGTAAGAATTTGCAGAGTGAGCGATGTGCAGGTGGGAAGAGGCAAGCATGCAGGGGAAAGAATGCCAGGATTTATGCAGGCATCCTGGAGAACATGCCCACAAGGACACTTTGTGTGTTTCTTTAGAGATCTATAGGGGGTAGATTGATGGAAAGGTAGATGATTGGGGATTTGGTGGATCTACTCCAAAGTGGATCCACCAGCCATTCCCTTTCTGAGGAGGTGGGCGGTAGTCAAGGCAGAGACTAATAGCTGCGTACCGAAAAACAAAACAGGTCTACAACCCTAGGCTTTCTTCTTGGGCCAACCCCTCGTTCTGGGGCTTGGCACAAGGAACCAGATATACCCCTGAAAGAATATACTCCTCCATCTCTCCACAGTTTCAGGTCTCCCTCTCAATGAATCAAGCAGTTATATCAGGGGCAGCCAACCTGAGCCTGAGAAAGAGCCAGAATTTACCAATGTACATTGCCAAAGAGCCACACTCATATGTCAGCATCCCCCCATAAGCTCCCCCAATTCCAAATTGCAGCACCTCCTATCCACAGGCAGCCCCACAAATCAGTGCCTCCCGCTCCTTACCCACACCTGCCACAATCAGCTGTTAGGTGGTGCACGGGAGACTCTGGTGGAGAGAGGGGAAGAACGAGGGCATGGCAGACTCAGGGGAAGGGATGGAGTGGGGGCAGGGCCTGAGGAAGAGCAGGGGGTTGAGCACTGAGCGCTCCCCGGCATGTTGTAAAGTAAGCCGCGGAGTCAGTGCCTACGCAAGGAGCCACATATCAACCTCTGAAGAGCCACATGCGACTTTGGAGCCAGAGGTTGGCCACTCCTGAGTTAAATGTATGGGTTCCGCTGTTCATCTGTTCACTCAGGCTTTTGCCAGAGAAGGCTGGATAGTGTGATCTGTAAAGCAATGCATCCTCGATTTTTGTTTTAATCTCTGGACGTGAGCCTAGAGTCAGACATCCATTTTATAAGTCTGAAAAATAAATACTGCTTTCACGAGTTTTGTCTTTCTGCCTTTCCTTCTCTGAGCCAGCTTATTTGTAGCAAATATCACTTGCAAATGATACACTTACACTTTCACTCTCCAATGTGTCCTTACACTTCACTCTCCAATGTGTTTGACGCTCTAATGTCACTTCTGTCCAGATACAATGGCCATGTTAAAATACAAGCAGCCTGATTGCTAATAGCAGTGTGTTAATCTAGGAAAGAAAGTGGATATGTGGGATTTCTGGTACCAGTCTACACAAATGCTTTAGAAAGAAAGACAAACCCACAGGTTCAAAGTCAGCCAGAGTAAGTAGAAGCCTCAAGACAAAATTCACCAATGTCATTGACCCCACGTATATTCTCTTGACTTTCCTTAATGGATCAATAGATCAGATAATAACTCAAAATAGAAAGCTGGCAACAAATAAAATACAATGAGTGCATTCTGGCTCCTTTGTTGGAAAGCAGAAGAATATTTCAGAGTATAAAAATAGAAAAGACTGATCAAAGTCTTCAGACATCTGAGGAACAACGGGCCTTTCTAGCTCACATACTGAAGCTTTCACAGTAGATTTTCTTGGAGACCTCAATCAGAAGTAGGTTGCTGTTTTTATATCTGGATAATGTCCTGCAGAACAGAATGATTAGGAGGAGATGTAGTCATCCCAGAGTTAGCAAATGTAACAATCAACTTCAGACACCTGGCACTACTGTACAAATATTGTAAAATGGGAAATTACATATTCTCACTGAAGAAACTGCAGCAAAAATAGTGCCATGTATTATATTAAGGTACCAAGCCACTGTCTGGATGAATTATTTTCTCTGTTGTATTCTCAGACTTTTTTCCTTCAATAATTACTCAAGTGGGACTTTTGTGATGATTCTATGGAACCACTGTAACAATATGAGGGATGAGAACTTAGATTCCCTCTCTCTTCCCACACCATATATCACGTGTGTGTATGTGTGCATATATACACTTTATATATGTGTGTAGGAGTGTCTTGATGTAATAAAGGTGTTGACAAGAAATTAAACTTTATTTCCTGGTCTCAATCACCTGACGCATCAGGGTTATAAAAGGTGTCACACAACACAGGGCTGTCAGCTGTCACCAATGACTAATGTTACCATTGAGAACGCTTCTCCATTCTGAAGTTCTGTTTTCAGCTGTTTATAACTTACTTTAAAAATTGCCTTTGGGGCTGAAATTTTACATACTTGTCTCAAGGAGAAGTAAACCATTCAATTAAATTAGTTCAGCTATTTGAATTCTCAGTGTGGAATGGAAGCGAAGTGGGCAATGTTCGCCTAAGTAATTTTTGATATTTCTTGCTCCCAGTTCAAACAGCTTTCATTTTTAAAAACTGCAGACCTAATCCATGCATAGTCCTCAACGTGGAGAGAGGGGTGTGTGTGTGTGTGTGTAAGAGAGAGAACTAGTGTGAAGAAATTTGGCTTTGAAATAGAAGAGATGAATGTTCAGTAAGACCACTCTGAACATGCTTTGACTTCAGGAAAATAAAATGACTGCAATGTGATGCTCAGTGTCTTCACACCTGCATTGCAGCATGGGGAGAGCAGAGCTCTCCTTTTCACAGAAGGACATGAAAACCTTTGACTTGGGAGTGAGAGGAGGGAGAAAACCACCCTCTTGCCTGTAACCCTCAGCAGGCCTCCTTCTCGGCAGTATATACAAATGCACTGCTAATAGTATAAAATGCTATAATATTGCAGCTGTAGGAGGGCAGCCTGTCAATTATGGGAGTCATAAGCTAAATCTCAGGCTTCAGTGAAGATCTATGAGAGAGCATTTGACATTTCACCCACTGTACTAAGTATGTCTCTAGTCATGAAAGCTAGAACTAAGGTATTGTTGTGATTCCATCAGGCTTTGACTATGGAACAAGCTACCTATAATACACTAGTCCTGCAAGGTGTGCTAGACTGTCTACTTTCTTTGGCTTCTAATTGCAACATTCTCTTCATCAATCCAGATCTTTACTATCCTGTAACTCAGGGGTTCTCAAACTGGTAGTTGTAACCCCTCAGGAGGTTGTGAGGTTATTACACAGGAGGTCACAGATGTCAGCCTCCAACCCCAAACCGTGCTTCATCTCCAGCATTTATAATAGTGTTAAATATATATGTATATAAGATGTTTTAAAATATGAGGAGATGGGGCACACTCAGAGGATTGCTGTGTGAAAGGGGTCACCAATACAAGAGTTTGAGAACCACTGCTGTAACTGATCTATTTGGGAGGAGGGGTAGGAGTTTGGGGCCTTGTGCTAATGTACAAGACATAGCAAGAATTGGCCCCAGCCTGGAAGAGTGTACAATCTAAACTCAGACAGAAAAGCTGTGTTATCCCCACTGTACAGCTAAGGAGCAGAGGCATGGGGAGATTAAGGGATCTGGCTAAGGTCATGTTGGGAATCTATGCCAGAAAGGGGCCATGACCTCAGATCTCCAGCACCTCAACCACACATTCATCCTTCCTCTCAAGTACAGGACAAGCATTAATGAGGTCCCATGACACTGCTGTGAGGAAGGAAATTAAAGACACCACTGAGAAGTGTTGCTGTGTGTGCCTTACTAGGTAAAGAGGAGGAAAAAAAGCCTGATTCCGCTCACTCAACCCTCACCCTCTGCCTCTGAATATGCTCCTGGCCCAACCATGAGCTGCCTTAGTCCTTCCACTGGGATCTTGGACGTGACTCCATCCTACCTTCTCAATTCCCAGATGCCTCAGAGTTCCTGGTGCTCTGCCTCCCTCCCTCCTGCCAAAATCCAGTCTCTATTGTTTCCATACTAACCTCAGCAGTCCCATTTTCTCTTGGGAACTCGCATCCCAAGCTGGCTTGCAAATAATTCAGGCATGAGAGAGTTAAAAACACTGTGCTGTAAAAGCAAAACAGCTTGATACTCAGAGGTACCTTGTATTTAGACACACTTCCTTAAGTTTTCAAAACAACAGTGAGGGGAATTAGCCATGCTCCTCCTACCATTTTCATGAATCACTCAACTTAAATCCCCATGCATTGCTTTATAACTGTCTCCTCAAGTTAATTATGTCTTGCATAATCCATTATGTTTCTTCATTTTCTTACTTCAGTAATGGAAAAGAGGAATCTTTAGGTTCAGAGAAATTCCACACACCAAAACAAACAAAATATATTTATTAATGTGCAAATTAAAATGATTTATGCTGAAATTGCCTGTATGTTGTTTTCCACCAGAACTGCAGAAAAAAAAGCAATTGATCTGCATCACTCAGAAATTGAATGGAACAGAGTGAATCCTAGAAATAAACTTAGAAGCAAAGCAGTTAAAGCCAAAAACATAGTTTGCTAGCTACGTGTTGAACACTAGCCACACAGGAAAGAAACAAAATTGAGCACCAAAGCAGGAAACTGATACTTGGCTTGGGCAAATGTTTCTTTCTGTGAGACTCTGCCTAATTCCTTTTCTGTATATTTGTATGATGACAAATTCTGTCTTCTCACCCAACTTTTCAAAGCCTGTTCCTTTTTCCTTTCTAAACTTTCAGGTGTAGGCCTGTATACAGATTTTCCAGGAGGCATAGTTGGATGGAAAGTTTTGCAGGCAAAAAGTAAGTGGATTTTACTTACAGAAATTCTAAAGATTCTTATGAGATTGGCGAAGTTTTGCCATAGGCAAGATCAGGAACAGTAGGAATGTTTTACAGTCAGCCCCACCAACATCCTAATTTTTTCTACACTCCTGTTAAGACAACTGGGAGATATGTTGAAAATTCATAGGAAGGTCCTAAGAAAATATATAAAAAGTTTACTCTTATGATGTATACTTTTTAATTGTAAAATCAGCTGTACGTGTCTATCTTGCTGCAAACATCTATATTTGCTGGTCATTGCTGTAGAATATTTGGTCTCTTGGCCAAGTTCTTTCGCTGACATATATAATGTAACCAAGAACAGAACCTGACCTACGGTTCTTGCAAGAGCTGTCCCTGTGTGGAGTCTGAGATATCTCTGGAAGTGTGAGCAAATGTGTTCTGTTTAGAGCACCGGTGAGCCTAAGCCTGAGACGGAGCCAGAGTTGGCAAATCTGGTGAAGAACTGGGCTTCTACATCTGTTTGGGATTTTTTCCAAAGTTTTCAGTTTTAGAGTGTGGAGTTCCAAACCTTATCGGAATTCTTGATCCATATGTGTATGACTAGAAGCGAAATTATGCTGCAAGTTTGAAGATTTGAACTAAGAGATACACATCTGGCAAAGAAGACACATGGCCTTATCATTACATCCAGCGAAGAAGTACTTATTCCCCCACTCCTGTTGGAAGCCTTGATTTTCTTCTGTGTATTTTTTTTTCTTTTTGCACTTACATTCTATTGTTAGATGGTGTAAGAAAAATGTTGATTAAAAATTTCCACACCAGCTAGTCACCATGTGCTTTATTCAATGAGACACTGGTGCCGGCCAGGGGTGCTGGACCACTGGTTCTGTCCCAGGCTCCACCTCCTGCTGCACCCCTTTCCCCAAGTCCCCGCTTCTACCTCCACATAACCTCTTCCTGCCCCCTCCCCTGCATGAGCTGTATCCTCGCTCCTCCCCCGCAAGCCTCCTGCATGTCACAGAACAGCTGATTACAGCAGGCCGGAGGCACAGGGACAGAGGAGGGAGGCTGCACACTATGCTCTCACTCCTCCCACCACCCGCAGAGCCTCCTCAATGCCGCAAAACAGCTGAAAGCAACGGGCAGGAAGCGCAAGGGGAGGGAGGGGGTCTGCATGCCACGTCCTCAGTCCTCCATCCTTCCTCCCGCAGAGCCTCCTGAACACTGCAAAACAGCTGATAGCAGTGGGCAGGTGACGCTAGGGGACGGAGGGGGGACTGCGCTCCACGTCCTCAGTCCTCCACCCTTCCTTCCCCACGTCTGCTGAAATCCACGAAACAGCTGATCGCAGTGGGCAGGAGGCATGGAGGAGGGGGAGCTGCTAGGGCTGCCGATGGGTGCTGAGCACCCACCATATTTTCCCCTAAGTCGACTTCTAGCAGGAGGTGCATATTATCTTCTGAAAAGCTGCACATGTCTCCGGAGCCACAGGTTGGCCACCCCTGATTTAGAATGAAAAAAGTACTACAATTGCAGAGCCTCCACAGAAATGCCGATTCCCAGCCTTCTCTAGCTGTGAACTAGTCACAAAGGAACCTGTTACACTTTCCTGTGACCTTGTGACCTAAACCAATCCCAGAATTACTTGGTCTATGGTTGTGGCCATCTGTAGCTATGCTAAACTTGTTCCACAGCCAACACAGGTTTTGAGACACTTTGAAAATGAGTGATTCAAGTCAAGGATTGAAGATGAAGTGCCCTGCTGTCTAGATCTTTATCTTGGTACTTCCACTCCCATGCCTCCAGGTTTCCCTTCCTCCTCATCTTGACTTACCCACATCATACTCAACCTTCCTAAAGAAAGCTTGGATTACAGCAGACTTGCAGTATCTTTTCCCTCAATAAAGTGTTGTCCTCATTACATTGTTCTAGGAAGTACAGGCACATTGACTTCTTAGGCACAAGCCCAAAGGCTCAGTGTGCACCTTCCACTGACTAATGGAAGATAGCTACATGCGCTTTTAAATTTTAAAATGACATGCTTTCTAGTCTCGGTTGCCATTTAAAAAACATTAGATATGAAACTTAATTACTTCCATTCATTATAGTGCATTTGCATGGGACTTCCAACTTCTGCTTTCATGTCAATAATAATCCAGCTCAGCATAGCCTGCCCTGCCTTACCTATAGTTTAATGCCCAAAACAGTAGCTTCATAATAATAGTGGAATATATTTCCCGACCCATCAGAGAGCATTTTTGCTTTTAGTTTTGGAATTTAATTGGCTTATGGAACTGCTCCTCTGCTTGGAAATGGCACAGAATTTTAACCCCAGAAATCCACTAAAGGCTTGGCTACACTTGCAACTTAGAGCACATTAAAGCTTCCCAGTGCGCTCTAACTCGCTCTTGTCCACACTGGCAAGGTACATAGAGCACTCTGATTCCATGGCTAGAGAACTCCTGGTAATCAACCTCAGGGAGAGGAATAACATTTCATACGTCTTGGCTGAGACACCCCAGCATCATTGTGAATGAGGTGTTGCAGTGCTGCACTCTGACCTCCGGAAATGTCCCATAATTCCCTTAAGTCAAGTGGCCACCCTTGTCACTGTTTTGGAGTCGGTTGGAGGAATGCGTATATGTCCTTTCAAAGCTCCCTTTCGGACAGCTGGCATGCTTATCTGCTCCAAGACAAAACAAACATTACTGAGGAATGTTGCTTGCTTTGAGTGACTGAGAGAGAGGCGGGGGGCGGGGAGGCAGCGGGGTCTGAACTTACAAGATAGCATGCTGACACCAAAAACCCCAAAAACCAGCACCCAAAATCAGCACCCCAAAAACCCATTCTCTCTCCCCCACACACACACCCAACACACTCCCTATCATACTCCAGCGCACTCTCCGCATTTGAAAATCACATTGCAGCCACTTGAATGCCAAGATAGCTTCCCATAATGCACCACTCCCAGTGCCGCTGCAAATGTGGCCATGCCAGGGCACTTGCAGCTGTCAGTGTGGACAGACTGTGGCGCTTTCCCTACTGCGCTCTCCGAAGGCTGTTTTAACCCAAAGCTCTCTACAGCTTTAAGTGTAGCCAAGCCTAAGATTTGTCCTCCCTTTTATCCACTATATGCTGTGACCAGTCTGGGGCACTGCAGTTTAAAAGCCACTCCCAGAGTGCCATTGTGAAATGGAAAAGGGCCATATTGAGGGTGTTAAATTGTTCATATATACAAATTCATGAGACAACAAAGGGTTTAAATGACATAAAACCTCAAGGGAATCTTTTTTACTAGGGTCTGTCCCCTCCAACAGAGATAGGACCCAGATCTTTATTTCCCAAAAGTTCAGGGTATGTTTGGTTATGATATTTTGGTCACATAATGGTCTGGTCTCATTGCTACCTTGTATAGGCCAGATTTTGTTTTCAAAAGTAGATTGAGTGCAGGTTCCTGAGTCTCAAGGCCTCTCCTTATAAGGAGAAATCACCTCTGAAATAGAAAATGAAATAAAAACAACCTTAGCACTATTATAAATATTTCATGACCAAGACCAGTTTAAAATTTTTTTGTTTTTAAGAAAACTTCTCGTCACACAGTGCTAGAGGCAGAACAAAGAATCATCTTATACAGTAATTGAATTATTTCCATGATAGACTGTCACAGCTGAATCTAATTTTTATGTAGAGTTTTTATTTTGTTTTATGAGACTTACTTTGCATATCTCTAGCTGCACCATCCTCATGGCAAAAAGGCTAAAGAAAGCTTGTTTTCCATTCTTTAAAAATGCTGACACCCTGCAGCAAAGGACAAACCAACATTCTAAGCAAACTTGTTTCAAAACCAATGTTTTAGATAGTAACCTCTTAGAGGCTCAGAGAGCACAGGGCCTTCAGGTTTCCATCAATGTAATTGGGAAAGGGTGCTGAAGAACTACCTGATCCATAAAGAATTAACTTCTGCTTAGCTTCTCCCTCTTACACAGATGCTCAGGTGGCTTGAAGAATGGCGGCTTATAATCCTGTTTTTGGGAAGAGCACCACCACACCCAGGACCATGGGCTGAGCTGAAGCCCAAAGTTGGAGTCTATGTTTGTCTTCTGCTATGTTAACTTATTTTATTTTCTGATCACAAGTATTGTCCATTGGAGGAGATGAGGGACTTCACTGACAACAGCTATGTCTTTTTTTTTAGTCTCTCTATCTGCTTACAAGCAATAACTGCTTGAGAGGATAACTTTTTTCTTCCCTTTGGTTAATAAAAATCTTTCAAACAACATCTATGCTTCAGTGGTTAATAACATATTAACAGTTCCCTGACCTAACTCTTTCTGGTATTACAAATTGGCTCAGTTACTTGGAATTATCCAAGCAGTGCATGAAAGCACTTTGTTACCAGGAAGTCTGTCAGGAAGAGAAACTTTGCGAACATGGTACTGCTTATCCTGCTTTCTCCACTGTGTCCACCCAGGGATGTGAAAGCAATATGCCCACCAATGCCTGTGGGTGCCTCTAGATGGTGTTTTGATGGCACGTTGTGGGGCTGGCAGAATTGAGAAACACCAGAGATCAGGGTGAAATTAATCCTTGCAGAGAACTAGTGTTTAATTTTTTTTGAAGTGTATAGTTCACAGATGTAGCATGATAATTTCATGGGCCTTGAAAATATATGATAAGGAAACCTCTAATCTGCCTGTTTGCTCAGAGTCAACTGGTTGCGAATGGAGGAGAAACTTTGATCTGTTTAATAATGTGTTAGTGGTGAGGAAACAAATGATGCCAGAGGATGGGAGCCACTTGTCTCATACTGTGCCTTGCTTATCCATGCTGTACCTCTTCTGAGTAACATCCTTCTGGTCCCAGATCTGACCCAGTGAGAACACGGCAGTAAAACCACTGCTCTTCTCATGTGCCAGTATAATGAAGTACTCTTTAGTTATTCAGGGGATGGATTCTGATCTCAGACTAGTGGATTTTACATGATGTGCTGCAATAGTTGCCCAGGAAGCTGAGACTGAAATTAGGTCTCTGGGTGTGTGAAATGAGACCCTAACAGGTCTAGCTAATTGTGTGCTCTGTTTCCCCCCAGATTGTTATGTACATAGGCCAAGTCACGAAGGACATCCTGAAGTGGCCTCGTCCTCGTTCACCTCCTGTTGTGAAGCTGGAAATGAGAGCAGAATATGGAATGCCATCCACCCATGCCATGGCAGCTACATCCATTTCCTTCACACTTTGTATTGCAACAATAAACCAAAACAAGGTAGGGAGGAACAAGCACGTGTCTGAGTCCATTGAACTGCAGTGAGCATGAAAAGGTCCAATGCTTTTACCCGCCAATACTTCCATCATCACTCACTCCTACCTTCCATGGTTGTAATGGGTTAATATTAGATATGACAAGAACTGTTGTAGAAAATTTTCCAACTCAGCAGGGATGGCACTAGCTCAGTGTCATTGTTGGGTTTTGTTATTGTGTTAAGCTTCAGGGAAATGTTCTGTGTTTTCACTAAGTACTGACCACTTAAACAGCATCGATCGGAAGGAATGCTTCACACCTGTCATAGTATGAATTGTGTTTTGTATTGTACAGTTACACTGGATCAGTTGCCGTGTACACAGTTAGTGTTTTAAGAGAGCTCGGCATTGCAGGTGAGGAATTGCAAAGTCCCATGGACACCAGAAGGGCTCTCTACTGCCATTGACTTTGATAACGTTGGATGCAGAAGAAATATTTTTGTGAAATTCCTCTAAGCATCTAATCTCTTTAATGGTCCCATTGCACTTTTCAAATTAATAAATGTTAAAATATTTTATAACATATTTTTAGAAAATATTATGAAGACCTGATGGGCAAGAAACACTATCCAGTTCACTGCATGTTCACTATTAGTGTGAGCTACTCAGAGAATCCTCATCAAAAAGACTTAATGGGGAAGTCAGGTTTGAAGAATCAGGCTATGTGTAGATTTTCCTCTCCTTGTTACCATGTACTTTTAAAATATTGACAAGAATTAGAGCAACTCACTCGAATAGTGCATAGTGAGGGTGTACAACCAATGTGAGCGTGAGGTACAACATATCTTTCTTCATGCTCTGTTGAGGCCATAATCTTAGTATCGTGACCCAGTTGGCAAAGCTGCAGAACATCTGCGGATTCCATTGATTTCAAAGGGATGTGCAAGCTCAGCACTTAGAAAACCAGGCCATGTGCTACTGTTCTTTAAAAATGAAGCAACTGTCACAAATTTAGGACCACTTCAAACTTCACATTTGCCACTATGGTATATAATATGGCTACCAACAGTTCAATAATGACAGTATGCCTAGAGCTCTGATCTTACTCCTGCTAAACAAGTCATCATGGGCTGCACATTTCTACTATATTACTGGAGGGGTGTGGAGTCTGGGAAGGCATTTGGGTGCAGGATGGAGCTCAGGGCTAGTGCAGAATATTGGGGTGCATGAGAGGGTGTAGGGTAAGGGATGTGGCTCTGGGAGGGAGTTTGGTGCAGGAGGGGACTCTGGGCTGGGGCAGGGGATTGGGGTGCAGGATCTGGGAGGGAGTTTGGATGCAGGAGGGGGTTCTGACCTGGGGCAAAGGGTTGGGGTACAGGAGGGGGTGTGAGGTGCAAACTCTGGCCGGGAGGCGCTTACTACAGGTATTCCTGGCCGGTGGCACAGCAGGGCTCAGGCAGGCTGCCTGCCTGCCATGGCCCCATGCTGCTCCCAGAAGCAGCTGCAGCTGGCATGTCTCTACATGGCCCTGTGGGGAGGAGGCAGTGGCTCTCTGTGCACTGCCCATGCCCTCAAGCACTGCCCCCACAGCTCCCATGGGTTGGTTTCTGGGCAATGGGAGCTGTGAGGACAGGGCTGGGGGCATGGGCAGCGCACAGAGCTGCCTTCACCCTCGTCCCCCCATCAAGGGCATGCAGAGACGTGCCAGCAGCAGCCAGCCACTTCTGGGAGTGGTGTGGGGCCATGGCAGGCAGGCAGCCTGCCTGAGTGTCACGCTGCATTGTGGGACTTTTAGTTGCCCAGACTCAGAGATAGCGAGGAGGCAGAGGAGGCCAGACAGAAATGTTAAGCACGGCGGGCTGCACAGAAATGTTAGATGGGCTGGATCTGGCCCATAGGCCATGTTTTGCCCACCCCTGTTCTGAACCCTACTACTTGAAATAAAGGAAAACGTCTTTATCTGTTAGCAGTACCAGGCCAAGGCATTCAGTTAGGTAGTTCTGGCCCTGCCCAGCAGAGAACAGCAGTACACATCTATACTAGCTTATTCATTACAATACTTTATTTTCACCCATATATGAATTTGTGCACTAATATTGCAACCTGCATCTTCTGAATATGTGCAGTCTACTTACTGTAAAATACAGACAACTATAAAACAATTTTGTAATTTGTTTCTATTAGAAAAGATCTATTGGAACATTCCTTTAACGTCATCTAGAGCTGCAATTGATCATTAGTAATCCTCATCAATAATAGATTATATATCTGTACCAGCCCCTAATCTGTGTGAGGAGGAGGGACTAAATTGGCAATATTCTATTTAGGAGATATATCTGAGGCTCAGGAAAGTGAACGGAAAATGACACTAAAGAGAGTCAGATCAGTGTGTGCAGTCACAGATCAAGCTTTCCACAAGAGTGTCTTGGATACTCCAGTGACTGTGGGGCCACATAAGTAAATTGTCAAGTGTACAGCTCTGCAAAAGCATTTCTGACCTGACCTACAATCACCCTGTAGCACTCATCCAGTCATGGCACTCTCCTGAGTCAATTGTGCCAATCGAGTGATGAGTTTTGTTATACAGACAAATGTTCCCTTGGAGCTAAAAATGAGGCAATCAGACTCATTTTCATGGATGACCTAAGCCAGGATTTCAAGGAAGGGGTGAAAGGCGAATACATTAACCTAATTCTCTACTAAGCATTTCTCTCCTCTCTATAATCTGACAGTATTTCACCAAATCATTTAAAAGAGTTGATTCCATGTTGATAAGGCCATTCTGAGAAAGAATAAAATGAACACACTTTCTATAAACCCTAGATGACACAAAAAAGTTTGATATTACGGTTAGACTGCTATAATAACTGGATTACAGTTTTAGGCTAGCCATTGACTCCCTCGCCCTGAGAACTATTGATCACAGTTCATGTCAGACTGTAGGGGTATCACATTTCGCTCTCAAGCAATCACTTGAACAATTGCTCTGTAGCTTTTTTAAAAAAAAAGAAAAAAAGCTTTTTAATCTCTAATGCATAATCACTTAGTGCAAGACCTACTAGATTTTTGAGGATGATTTTGTATTGTACATCAAGAAAAACTACAGGTGCCATATCATCCATAGCTCATTCATGCCATCATTAGACCTAACTTCCAGAGGGGAAAATGGAATCTTAAGACCTTCCACAAGCTACAGGCAATAAAATAGCTTTCAACATGATACAGTGCTGCGAACATTCAGCCTGTGAGTACCTGAATGCATAACTCTGATACACATTAGCTCCCTGGAACATTAGCACTCGAGAGCTGAGTCTAGATTATCATGTGGGTGACAGCCATTGGATAATTTATTGTAGGTACTGACAGACAATATATATACATAATCTGAATGCTGGTAACATTTCTCTTTTTTCTACAGTACCCACTTGTGTTAGGACTAATGGCAGCATTTGTATTTTCTGCCCTGGTGTGTCTCAGCAGACTTTACACTGGAATGCATACTATACTGGTAAGGATAAAGATATACTGTCCTTCTGTCTGTGTTATTTTACTGGCACCCATCCCCTTTGTACCTAAGCACATCTTATGGGTGAAGAACATACATATTTTTGGCTTCCTTCCCTACCAACCAGAGGGAAAGTTGGAATATTTTATGTAAAAATATATTTGAAAGGGTATTTTTTACATACACACAGATCTCGGTGTGTGAAATTGTATTACAGTGACAGCGTATAAAAGGTACTCTGATAGGAACAATAGGACAAAAAGGTGCGTTGGCATTTCTCTCTGAATGTGGAAAGGCAAGTGGTTATTTTAACTGCTAGCGATTTCCATACCGCTGGTCCTGCTCCCATGAAGCTCTGTCTCCCATGGTTGTAAGCTACTTTCTGTTGATTAATAGTTTGACTAAGTAGAATGTGGTTGTAGACTAGCCCAATAGCTAGTACTTCTGGAGGAGTGCCGGCACTAGTCACCCCATGGTTATCCCATGCACAAAGCATTGTGAACTTCAACTTAAAATCTTTCCCAAATGCATTTCTCATCAAACACAATCATTAAAATCCAGGAAATTGTTAGTTAAGCAATATTTCCACCCAAACCAACCTCATTGTGCTTACCTTCCCCCCAAACACACTCTCCAGCACCACAAGAAACTCCCTTTGAATTCCAATACCCGACCAACCGTAATATACACATCCAGTTTCTCATAATCACACACAAATGCACAACCTGAATTCTGACCACGGTGCTTTTTCATGTACAAATGACTCATTATACATTTTCCTCTAGGGAGATATCTGAATGTAGCTGAAGTTGAGGTTACACTTGAGTCTTTGAGAAACTGGATGTGTGCACTTTGGCTGATAAAAATGTAACTGGAAGAGAGATGGTTATGCAGCTGAGGAAGCTGGTGGAGTGCTGGGTATTACGGTGTTTGGGTAAAAAGGCAGGTGAGATGAAGTTGGTGTGAATGTGAATCTTGATTTAATTGTTGATGTCCTGGACATTCAGTGATTACATTGATAGGAAATGTACTTAAGCAGGTGGACAGTATTGTGTGTGTGGTAGTTTCACTATTGCATTCCAGAATGATTAGGTAGGGATTGATTTAGTTAAGAGGCAAATGTTATGTGCAGAAGTGTCAAATCAGCGAGGCGTGCTGGACACCTACTTCTATTTCTCCAGTGCAGGCAGAACTCAGTTTATGTGGAGCTAAATTAGATTATGACATATATGGAATAGTGCTTTTCTGCTAAGTACACATCTCAGTGTAAACCTTAATTAAGGAGTCATTAGTGGCCTCCATAATAACAGGAAGCTTTATGGTAATTGGCATGTAGTTAGCAGAGATGTGCAGCACTTTCCGAAATATGAAATTCAGTGAATGAAAAAGATTTTAAACTTACATAATGCATCATTAATAGTTCGTGCACCTTCAGTGTTCGTTTTCCAGCAATAGTTTAGTGAAAAATGTAGGTGGACAAAACTTTTGAGGGGGGTAAAGTGTGCTCAAATGTGATCATTTGTACCAGAAACCCGATTCTAAGAATTATTGTTTCGGCTTCCTGATGGGTCTATAATGAGACCTGTGTCCAAACTTGGATTTAGAATACTGAATAATTGCATTGAACCTCTTGAGGAGCAGTTTTCAGATTAAGTTATTCATAGAAATTTGGCAACATGTTCTCAACATTTTACTCATTATTCCAGAAGAATCTTAAATTGGACGTGGACAATTTGTGAACAGAGGTTACACTCCTGAAATAATTATTCTATGTGAGTTATTTCCTCACTCCACTCTCTATCATGTCATTTTTTAAGACGAAGACTCTCTGCTGAAATATGTTTCTCGCTGTTAAACTAAGGAATTGGGGATTTAGAGGCAATCTGAGATAGGCACAAAGGGCTTTTTCTTCTTTACCCCAAACTCTATCTGAATTTAGAAAAGTCTCTTTCATTATTATGGAACACCAAAAGAAATATGCTAAGAATTTTTACTGATTGACTTAGGGTCACTAGTTAAATCTCGACTGGAGACATCCTCTCTTTTTTAAGACATTGTTTTGATCCAGTAAGGTTAGAAGGAAAGGTCAGGCCATATCTCATGGACAACCACCATTTTATTAGGATATATTTTTTTTTTTTTACAATGCATCCAATTTATGTCTTCATTACAACTAATACAATACTTTATTCATAATTCAGAATATACTTCATTACAACTAATACAATATTTTTTCACATTTGTAATGAAATCAATATTTCCTTCAAGCAAATATTCACACAAAACATGATGTTTCACTGAGGTTTGCTAAATTTCTCAAATTTAGCAAGTGAATGAACACATGCAATTTACAAAATATAGCAAGAATATTGCAACAAAGCATTTATTTGGTTTCTTTGAGATTTAAAAATAGCACACAATGTAATAAATGTATTGTAGTATAGGCGGTAAGAGTAAGGAAATCCAACATCTGATGTATACTTGCAGTTTTACTGGTAGAAATATTTTGGTTTGGAGCATGAAGGTTTTTGTGTGTTTATTTTATTGAAATAGATATACCTGTACAAGGACTAATGTGGATGCCATTATGGTGACTTACACCATTATAGTTATTCCCTGTACAGGATGGGTATAGCTATAATGGTGTAAAAGTACGTTTTTACTAATAACTGAATTTACACTCTAGGGTTGTACTGCTTTAACTCATATCGTTAACTAGAATAGCTTGTTAGTGTAGAGAAGCCTGAACTAATATGCATAGGTGCTGGAATTAGAGGTGCTGCTTCTCCCCCTGGCTTGAAGTGGTTTCCACCATGTATGGGGTTTAAATTTGGTTCAATGGCCCTCAGCACCCTTACTATACAAATTGTTCCAGTGCCCCTACTATTATGAGAACCTTCTACAACATCTGCTAATAATGAACCTTGGTTGAGAAGTGGGGAGATGCCACTGTTTTGTGGGATTGCAAATTATAGGGTATGAAGAGCTAACGAAGTGGGAATTAGTGACATTCTGTATGTAAATCAGAGAAACTGTGACCCAAAGGCACAACCAAATTCTTGATTAACTTTTGCGGCAGAGATTCTGTAATTAGGAGAAGGTTTTTAAAGGCATAAAGAGCAATTAAGTACTCCAATCAAGAGTCAATAGGAGTCTGGGGCTTACCTCCAATGGTATCTATGAAAATCTCCCCCCAGATTCTTTGCCTGGAAACTGTGAGACAACCTGATATCCTTGAGCACTTCATTTGCAGGAGTGAGGCAAACAGGAATTGGTGCACTGTCTAAAGATCAGTAGAATGAGTGTGGGGGAGGGGACAAAATTCATCCGCATCTGTTAAAACTATGCATGCTGACTTTCATTTTTGGGACAGTATTACACAGAAGCATAAGGAAGCACATCACACCTGCAGACAACACTAAAAATACACAGTGGAAAGGCTTCTAATCCTTCAGTGCCAGCACTGGGAATTTCCTAATGCATCAAACCTATTTTGCATTAGTGATCACAGCAGAGCTCAGTTTCCCCTTAACCGTAATGCACACGTTCCTGTCTCCAAGAAGCTACATGAGATGGTAGAGGCAGACAATTGCTTGAGAGCCACATTTAATCTTGCAGCAGGTTATCAGTACTGCAGTTTACAATGTATGCAGATCTAGGATTGATGCATTTATTGCTGATTATAGAATAACAAAGACAGAAAAGAAGCAGATTATGTTCTGTAATATGCATCCCTCCATGTGCACCTGTCTTCTCTGTTACATCTCCCCCGCCACCCCCTGCAATATTACCATTAGTCCTGGAGGATTTTAAATGGTTTACAAACTGACATACAAACTATTTATCAGAGTCATTTCATGCATGTGGAAAGGCAGTCCAATATTTGTATGCAGCAAATATTATTCAACAGTGCAGGATAAGCAGTGTGGTAGAATATCATATCCAAACAAAACAATCAGAGGAATTAAAGTAAGCAAAAGAATACCCAAGATGAAATAGATTAGCTTTCTTGAGACATGGATCTTACCCCAAGATAGATCTGAAAAAGAGCTCTGTGTAAGCTCAAAGGCTACTCTCTCCCCACAGTAGAAGTTGGCCCAATAAAAAAAATCAAAATAGTAATAAACATTTTTTTATATACAATGTTGAGCTTTTAGAGAATGTATTTGAATGATAAGCTTCACTTGTTTATTGCTTATATTTAAAAGAAATCCCTATTGACTAGGTAACATTTTCAAAAGCAGCTACATGACTTAGGAGCATAAGGCCCATTTTCAAAAATGATTTAAGCACTTAGGAGCCCAAGACTCATTGAAAGGTTCCTAAGTTATTCAGGTGCTTAACATTTTTTTAATCAGTATTATTAGTCTTTAAAATCAAGATTTAAAACTTTCTCTGTTAACTTGTACATGATTTTTCTGTGTTAAGATTTTTATTATCATTTTAGAGGGAGTTCAGTCTTGTCTATCATGCAGTAATTGTGTGTGCGTGAGCGCACATGTGTATGTATGTATGTATGTAAAATCTCAGGTTAGTCATACAAAATTAAACTCACCAAAAATGTATTCCGGAAGAAAATACATCTGGTATATTCACTATCATGCACAACACCAAATTACTTCAGTCCAATTTTTTTTAAAAATCCGATTTCCCATAAGAAACAAAAAACTTAAAATTCTTTTATTCCATTATAAAATAACTGACAGAATAAAAATATGCACAAAGGAAAACTTTAACTAATCAACCCAGTAAATAGAGGTTCTCTGTTCAAGAGTTATTATCCAAATGTAAGCAGTCTTTAGTGATCATATAGTGTAGGTAGCAAAACAGGTATTAACTGGAAAGAGATGCTATTCATATGCAAAATGGATGACTCTTACCATATACTTATTTCTACTAAGGCTGAGTCCTTCCTTTTTACATTGTATTCTTTAAGAATTAATGAATCTCTGACATCACATAGCAGCAATGAAATCCACATTCAGATTTACAAAGGTATTCCTTGAAGTCACCACTGAGGATTCGGGAGAAAAAAGTACCTGGGAAAGTATAAGACGCTTTTTGAATTTAAGTGTGCTAATAAAACTTAATATTTGCAGTTTAGGAGTATGTCTTCACTATCTGCCGGATCAGCGGGCAGTGATCAATCTATCGGGGATCAATTTATCATGTCTACTGTAGACATGATAAGTCAATCCTGGAGTGCGCTCCCCGTCAACTCCGGAACTCCACCTCCACAAGAGGCAGAAGTGGAGCTGGCGGGGGAGCAGCCGCGGTCGACTCGCTGCTATGTGGATGGCCAAGTAAGTCGCCCTAAGATACGCCAACTTCAGCTACACTATTTGCATAGCTGAAGTTGCATATCTTAGGTTGACTCCCCACCAGCGTAGCCCAGGCCTAAGAAGCTAATTAGCTAATTAAAGGCAGTCTGGGTTAATGAAGAGCCATAAAAAGGTGCATAACTTTTCTCCTTGCATCTCATTTATCTTTAAACTTAGATTTCTTTTCCATGGTGTTTCACGCAGCTTGATGCTGATCAAACGTGGCATTGGTATAGGCCCATTTCTAAATAAAAGCTTGCTCTGAACAGAATGACCAGCACCTGAATGCAGAAATTGAATTCAGTATTTCCTCAGTTTTTTTAAAGCAACCAATTAAACCCTTCTCCATCAGCACCTTCCTATCCTTCCTCTCAGCCCCTGAAATCTAGTATCTGGGATCGCTTTCTATGTAGTGTTAACTGTTGACAAACAGAGATAAAATTAAATTGCATTTACTCTTAAAAGAAAAACTACAAGTGAAATGAATGTAGGAGGAAAAGGTGAAGGAAAATTAAGATTTCTATAGCCATTCTTTAAAGCCACATCATAGCCTCTCTTTTCGGTGGGGGATGGAGAAGAGAGAAGTTTATTCACTGCAGATGTTTTACAGATTTTTGTATGGCACAAATGCTGCCAAAGTCAATACCACATTAGGTCCTTCCCCACCTCCTATGCATCTATTGTTCAGATTAGGTTTGCACTACTTTGTAGGTTGCAGGTTTGTGCACATATAGTTATCTGAGTAGGAAAGCTGTGTCTGAAATAACCCTGTGTTTCAAATAAATGAGTGAATAATATTCTCTTGGTTAAGTTTATGAGTTTGGTTAATTAGACAATGCAACATTAGCCAATATTGCTGTGTTTATCAACCCTCTTTTAATAGTAGTCCAAAGCACCTGCTTTAGAGCAGGGACTTGCGCCCCTAATGTGACTGAATGTCTCAGAAAGCTGTGTGTTTATTACCATGCAGAAAGTCATTGCATGTTTACCAGACAAGTACTGTGACTAATCATTCCCTGTGCAGACACTACTGAGGTCTGGCCTACAGTACGCAATTATTTCGGAATTAGCTGAGTTAATTTGAATTAAAACTGATTCCGTCACCCGACCAATCCTTTTGTTGTCAATTTAAAGGGCTCTTAAAGCCGGTTTCTGTACTCCACCTCGGCAAGTGGAGTAGCGCTAAAATCAACATCGCATTTCTGAATTAGAGGTACTGTGGATGCAATTCAACGTTATTGGCCTTCAGGAGCTAGCCCAGAATGCTCCATTGTGACCGCTCTGGACAACACTTTGAACTCTGATGCACTAGCCAGGAAGGCAGGAAAAGCCCCGGGGAACTTTTGAATTTCATTTCCTGTTTGGCCAGCGTGGTGATCTCATCAGCACAGGTGACTGTGCAGAGCCCACCATCACAGGAGACCACGCAGTCCCAAATTCGCAAACAAGCTCCAGCATGGTCCAGACGGGAGGTACTGGATCTCATCACAGTATGGGGAGATGAATCTGTTATGACAGAACTACGTTAAAAAAAAAAGAAAAAGAAACACAAATACGTATGCTAAAGTCTCCAGGGGTATGACGGAAAGAGGCTACTCCAGGGACACAGCACAGTGTTGTGTGAAAATCAAGGAGCTCAGGCAAGCCTACCAAAAAGCCAGGGAGGCAAATGGGCGATCTGGGTCACGGCCCCATACAAGCTGCTTCTACCATCAACTGCATGCAATTATGGGGGGTGATGCCACAACTATCCCACCACTGTCCGTGGACACCTGCAAGGGGGGAGGCTGGCATATCCAAAATTTTGATTTGGTTTCTGGACTTGTCCTTCCCTCCTCCTTCACCCCCGTAACCCTTCCTAACTTACTCCTTGCCACTGCCCCAGGCTACCTTCTAATTTCTCTCAATGTGTTGTTCAACAAATAATAAAGAACGTTTTTTAAACAACTGTGATTTTATTTCCTTTTATTATATATATATATATATATATATATATATATATATATATATATATATATATATATATATGTATGTATGTATGTATGAGGTGGGTAACTTCAAGCAGAAACAAACACAACTGTCACACCATACCCTGGCCAGTCATGATACTGGCTTTCAAAGCTTCTCTGATGCGCAGCTCACCCTTTTAATCGCCCTGTTGTCTGGCTGTGTGAAACTGGCCACCAGGTGATGTGCCTGAACCTCCCACCCCACCATAAATGTCTCCCCCTCACTTTCACAGATATTGTGGAGCAGACAACAAGCAGCAATTACAATTGGAATATTGGTTTTGCTGAGATCTAACTTAGTCAGCAAACAGCGCCAGCAAGCTTTCAAACGTTCAAATGCACATTCTACCACCCTTCTGCATTTCCTTAGCCTATAGTTGACCTGCTCCTTACTAGTGTCCAGGGTGTCTGTGTAGGGCTTCATGAGCCATGGCATTAAGGGGTAGGCCGGGTCCCCAAGGATAACTATAGGCATTTCAACCTCCTCAATAGTAATTTTCAGAGTTCCTGAAGATGCGAGCGTCATGCACTTTTCCGGATCATTCCACGTTGATGTCGGTGAAATGTCCTTTGTGATCCACCAGTGCTTGCAGCACCATGGAAAACTACCCCTTGCGGTTTACGTACTGGCCTCCCCAGTATTCCGTTGCCAAGATAGGGATATGTGTTGCATCTATCGCCCCACCACAGTTAGGCAACCCTAACGCATTAAAGCCATCCACAATGGTCTGCATGTTTCCAAAGTCACTACCCTTGATAGCAGCTGGTCAATGATTGCACTGGCTACTTGCAGCACAGCAGCCCCTACAGTAGATTTGCCCACTCCAAACTGACCGGTAGCTGTTGGGCATTGCAAGCTTCCACAGAGCTATGGTCAATCGCTTCTCAACTGTGAGGGCTGCTCTCATTTTGTTGTCTTTACGCTTTAGGGCAGGGGAGAACAATTCAAAGTTCCATGACACTGGCCCTATGCATGTGACAGTTTTGCAGCCACTGGGAATCATCCCATACCTGCAACACTATGCCTTGTTTCCCAAGCCCAGAATCGGCGTTCCACGGCATGAACCTGGTCCCATGTCACCATGATGTCCCAATCACCAGATGGCTTTCTGTAAGAACATCTGTGTACATGTCCTCATCACTATCATGATCGTGCTGTCGTTGCTTCCTCAGCCGGTTTTGCAGGTTCTGCAAATAATTCTGGATAATGTGAGAGGTATTTACAATGGTCACAACTGCAGCAGTGAGCTGAGCGGGTGCCATGCTTGCCATGATATGGTGCAAAACGATTGTTTGCCATACTTTGCACGGAGGGAGGGGCAACAGACGAGATGCGCCCAGGAAAACCCGCAAGAATGTTTTTGCCCCATCATGCACCGGGAGCTAAGGAAAGAAAAGCTTGGAAAAAACAGCAAAAAAAAAAAGAATCCAACATTTGGGGTTTTTTTTTTTTTTGTTTTTTTTTTTAAATAACTCCTGACTTTTAGGCCAATCATGATTTTTGAGGCATGACTCATTATTTTTGTTTTTTAATCCTTGGAGTTGAAAATACCAAAGCAACCAGAAAGTCACCAAAACCTCTCAGTAAATTCAGTGTTACTGTTTTGAGGAAAACAGTCTCTGTATTGCTTTTGACCTCCCTACCTGCAGCAGACTGCAAAACTTCAGTGAGGTCATGTCACAGCGTAGCATGTGTCTCCATTCCCAGTATCACGCTTCAGAAGAGCTCTATAAAAGTCCTCAAAGCAGCTTATTTATTTCAGTTAATAAATTAGGTTTTAACCTCCATGGTCTTGCCTCAGGCAATTAACTAACAATCCAGATTTTAATTACTGCTATAACAAGAATTTTTATGCATTTATTGCCTAAAGGAGCCTGTGCCCAGACAAACTAGAGAAATGCATCATTTAAATATTTTACATTGTCTCATATCTCTGCCGTTGTTTCCTCCCTCAAATTTAATAATATAAAGTTTCTTTTGTTAAAGGAACCATATAACCTTTCTCCTGCTTGTGCAAATGAAGAAATCATAATCCTGTTGCCATAGAATGAAATTAGCTTTGGGATTATGGGTGGGGAAAGGTTTGCATTAATAGAAATCTTCTGTTTAAACTTGTTTTAATAGAGACCCTGAAACTAAGTCATGCAAATAGTTTCTCCCATTTCATTAATTATCAGAAGTTAACCGGCCCTCAAAAAAAAAAGAAAGTGTACAAGGGGCGGGGTGGATTTATGAAGCACTGAGGGAATTGCAGCCAGTCAGATCACATGTTTAGCTGAACATTCTGACACCTCTTATTTTGGCAAGTAATTCATTATTGGTGCACAGTGGGTCAGGGGGAAGGAGGACAGGATACATGTTCATTTGAAAAAGTAAAATACTTGATGCTATTAATGTGCCTATTGTTTCTCACTGCATTAATGCTTTACTTCAAAGTTAACTGTATTTTTGGGGAAAAATAATGTGTTCAATCTTGGAGTATATATTTTTTTAAAAAAATCTTCCTAATTTACTCCCCACTTTTGAACTGAAAAATTGGTTTGATAGTCTGATAACCTGTTTATACTTCTATGTTGTAACAATTTTTTTTTTTTTAATTCCCATGTTTACAGGATGTGATTGGTGGAGCTCTGATTTCAGCTGCGTTAATTGTACTCACATATCCTGCATGGGATATTATAGACCACTTGATGTTAACTAGTCCATTCTGTCCTATACTTTCCATAGTTGTGCCCCTTCTCCTATGTTACAACTATCCCAAACTAGAGGATTACAGCCCTACCCGAGCAGACACAACTACTGTCCTTGGAGCAGGAGCTGGAGCAACAATAGGATTCTGGTTAAATAACCTATATGCAGCACCAAAATATCCCAATGAAAGTCTTCAGCTCAGCCTTCCTCCAATCACTGAAATGATGATGGTGATGCTGGCAAAGTTCTTAATAGGGATTTTTATTCTTTTGGTTACACGTTATTTCATCAAAGGCATGGTCCTCTGTGTGCTGTGTTCTAGGTACCAGGTTTCTGTCAACGACCTAGAAGCCAGACGACGACTGGAAATAGAAGTGCCCTACAAATTTATAACATATTCTTCTGTTGGCTTCAGTGCCACAGTGCTTGTACCATTATTGCATGAATTATTAGGATTAATATGAATGTGGTGCATTGTTAGAAATAAAGTATGGCAAAACCATGTTAGAGATGCAAAAAATTTACACAAAGGTAGAGACTTGACCAAAAAGCGTGTTGTGCCTTTCTGCACTGGCCGAAAATACCTAGTATTGAGTATCCCAGGGAATCACTGAATGTAAATAATTTAAGGTTAGAAATTACTGGCTAGCTTGTACCCACAGCTACAGATCTGTGATCCAGGTAGTTAGTATGATGAGTACAAAAACAAGAACTCCTGTTTATATGACTTTTGTTTACTTTCCAAAAAGTTAGCATGTGGTACAGTGTCAGTGTTGTGTTACTCAGGGTTCAGCCTCATTCCTTCACTCCTGTTTTAGAAACATCACAAAGGTGATGCTCACACAGTTGGAGATACGGTAGGTTCCCCTCACTGCATCCTGCAATCACTGCTACTCTCCCACACTTCAAGTAAGGAATTCTGTTTATTGTATGCCATGTAGGCTGTGCCTGTAGCAGATGCAAGAGAGCAGTTCTGCTGCAGGGACAGAATCAGCTCCGCAGTGAACAGAAAGTGAGGTTAGTGTAAATCAGGGGTCGGCAGCCTTTCAGAAGTGGTGTGCCAAGTCTTCATTTATTCACTCCAGTTTAAGGTTTCGCGTGCCAGTAATATTTTAAAGTTTTTAGAAGGACTCTTTCTATAATTTTATAATATAAAACTAAACTATTGTTGTATGTAAAGTAAATAAGATTTTTAAAATGTTTAAGAAGCTTCATTTAAAATTAAATTAAAATGCAGAGCCCCCCAGACTGGTGGCTAGGACTTGGGCAGTGTGAGTGCCAGTGAACATCACCTCGCGTGCCACCTACTGCACCTGTGCCAGAGTTTGCCTACCCCTGGTGTAAATATTACTATTAAGACCAAAAAAGTGTGCATGTGTGGGCAGCAGGGTTGAGGAGGCCCCTTGTGGGGAAGAAGCTGCCAATCTAGTATTAAAGCTCCACTCTCCAGCCTATCAGTGCTCAATATTGTGTTCTCCCACATAATTGGGCAGCCAAAGAAAGAAGTTGCTGAGGGGGGCAAATCCACAGGGAAGGCAGCAGGAAATTAGAAGTGATCAGAAAGAGGTAAGCCTGGTTAAGTGCACGGTTAGCCAAAAACAAAATGAGAATGGCTTGAAATGAGGTAGGGCCTGATTTCTGCCATGAAGCTGCACTTTCAAACTGGTATAGATTCAGTGGAAGTGTCCTGCTGACTAAGATGTCAGGCTCTCTGAATAGATGCCCTGGGAAACTAACAAGCACAGAAACCATAAACCTAGATAAGGTCACATGTGTGCATTTCCCTTGTGACTGCTCTTGTTAAATGTTGAAATTTTATTATACTTTTTATACTTGCTACTTCATGTAATCTCTCTTAGTACCCAGACAGCTTTCCATGTTAAGACCTGTTTTACCTATTGGAATTCTTCAGAAAATGAATTTCTGCATGGCTATGCTTCAGCTGGAAGCCATGTGCTCCTGAATCAATATCCCAGCTGACATGGATTCCCTCTTGGGCAAGGCACTTATCCACCTCAGCTCCCCCATCTGTAGAAGTGCAACAATAACATCTGCCTGTCTCACAGGGAAGGTGTGAGGAGTAATTAGAATGTATTATGGAAAGTGCTGAGTATTAATATTCAAGTGACCACAGAATACACAGATACAATAGCCACAATTTTCTGGTGCTAAGCTCCCCCATGGTTTGTCTTCTATGCATCTTGCATTAGTACACAAGAATAGTTGTGTTCTTAACCACTAATAGTTAGTGGTGGCTGCTGCTGCTGTGACTTCCAGGCTACTAAAAAGTATTAGCAATTGTACCAATAAGCTGCTAGAAGTTCAGCTGTGGTTGTGTTAAAAAAAAAAACAACCACCACACCAGTGGGTAATGCTGCTACACCTTGACTCCTTCTACACTCCCCCATGCCATATTATGTATGTGCTAATCTACATATTATACTATGGCATTTATAGCTGAAAGCCTGACCTGGGTCCCTTTTTCTTAGATAATTTATAAGAAGTAGAGCCACCACTCTTTCCTGTTGGCCACTGCTTTTTTTAAAATGGGTGTAGATTTGAGCTTCTGGGCCATTACAAATGTTACCATCTTCCTCTGTAAAATGAATGTTTAATTTGTGAGTAGCACTAAAGGTGGAAGAAGAATGTAAATGGAGTGAATTGCCAGTGGCTGGCTAGTTTTGGATTCATGTATGCAAATAGCCTGGCTTTGCCCTGATCGCTACTGAGTAGGCCTGGAAGAGATTCTTGCTTTTAGAAAAAATTAGCAACCACTCCAGGAGAACTGGAGATACAAGCTGACATTTTACATACAGTGCTTCTCTTTAGATTCATAAGGGCTGTGGTTTAACTGAATTTAAAATTGTGTACACACACACTGCCTACCCAACAGTTTAGTAAATATGAACACTTCAGTACCAAAATGTAGAGAAGACTGTAGCTAAATCAAGCTGCACTTCACCTCTACACCACAATACCTTAAAACACCTTCCAATAAAGGTGTTTTATGATGTAGGGCTGCATGAAGACAAAAGATCTGAAGCCTTGAAGAGGTGTTATTTCATGTCATAGCGGAAGGGACTAATGCAGAAAAAAGGTACAATAAGTGGAACGTTCCTTAACTCATAGTACTAAGTCAACTAGACTAAAAAAGTGGCTTAAGTTTAGCTGGGTCTTTCATACAGTTTTAATTAAAATATTGCTTTTTCTGAACTGTGGCTATTCTATGCTATCAAACTTGTATTATATATATATAGGCTTGGATTTGTAAAGTATGTGCACATTTCTACTTTTGTATCATTTAGTTGCATGTGATTTATGCAGCCCCTACAAACTGTTCTCTTCCAGAAGTCTTACCTGGTTTGCTTCAAACTTTAAAATAAATATATTTCCAAAAGCTGGTGGTTTTTGTTTACTTTTTAGCTTGTCACACATCTTTATCCTTTGAAGTTGGTTGATATAGCAGGGGAATGGCTTGAAGTTTGAAACGTCCATTACCTGTGCAATCCATTGCCACTTCCATCTGCAGTAAACCTGTAATCTCCCATGATCACTAATGTAGATGTTCTGTAGTTACAACTATCCCAGCAAGGTGTTAATAAAGTTTGGAAGAAGAATTTTAAAAGCCTACCAAACAGCTATATAAATATGCTATCCACAGGAAATTAAATGTTTTTTAATTCTGTGTGCAAACCGTTAATTATGGGAGAAGCACTGATTAATAGTGGCCCTAAACATCAGAGATTAGAAAATCCCTCTGCATAACCAGTCTAGATTTGGAAAAAGGGTATGGTTATTTTTATTAAACAGTACTAGCTAACCACTTTAAATGCCACTTAGAACCTAGTGTAATTGAGGTTTAACACTTCTACAATTGTGGTATCAAGTCACAATCAACCCCACATGAGCCTTCATGTGTAAAACAGCATGAGGTTAGTGCCAATTTATTGCCAAGATCAAGGTGGCAATAAATCAAAAAATATGTCTCATGATTGACAACTGTGTTATGTAAAAAGTCCATAATAGGGTTCCAACCAGCCTAGAGTAAATCCTCTCTCTTCCTCAAGCTACATGTGCTCTTCTGCTGCACAGCTGTTGGGCACAATCAAGTGAAAATATTCTGATTCTGTTGTGTGGTACTGATTTTCCAGTGTCTCAGTAAGACAGTGCAGCCATTACTCTAAGTACTAAATCTTTTAAGGATTGGGTCAAAATAGTAAAAAAAATTCTCATTTCTGTATTTAAAAACAATTTTGGAAAGGATCCTGCACCCTCCTTCGCCACTGCTCAGTTTAACACGCATGCTCACTGTTATGACATCACATGGCCTCTGCAATGTATGTGACCTATTGTGAAGTGAGGCCTTCTTTAGAACCTCCCTGTAGTCAGTATACAGCTATTTCTCTGTAATTGGATACCAGGCATTAGAGGTGGGAGAGGATTCCTAACACAGGAAGACCTAAGACATACCTGAGTTTAATACCTTGTGTCCCTGATTCAGATCCACATTTGGTTGGCTGTGATGGAAAAAAAAAATTGTCTAATAACTGTTTGGTGACTTACGTAGAAGGTCCAGTTCTTGCTCATCAAATGTCCACACTGGAAATACTACTCCTGTAGATGGTGCTACATGATTTTGTTGCTTGCTGGTAATCTCGCCAAAGATAGTGTTGCCGCTCTTCAACCAGAGCACCGAGGCAAATTTTGGATATTCTAGTTGGAAATAGAAATTGATGGAGTCTGGTATTCAATTTGATACAATCTTATTTACAAGGAATATACGAAGTCCATCTTCTTCAAATGCAGGAGGAACCAAGAACAGAAGGAACAGGTTCTGACTTACAGCTCCAAGCTTCTTTAGCCAACAGACCCCCAAAGCTCTTGTTCTAGATCAGGGGTTGGCAACCTTTCAGAAGTGGTGTGCTGAATCTTCATTTATTCACTTTAATTTAAGGTTTCCTGTGCCAGTAATGCTGCACATTACTGCATTGCTGCAGCTGTGCCACTGTAGTGCCCATAGTGTAGACATGTTCTGGGTGCATACGCATGATGCTTTTCCTGCCTCACTGTGCTCATTCTTCTGCACAAATGTATCGATAAAGGGATCACTAGTCAGAGAACCCAGAATTGTAGCAGTGCAAGCCTCATTTGGAGGACGGTAGGTTTCTATGCTTGGTGTATATATGTGCATGTATAATTTTAACATCAACACTATGTCCCAAAATAATTCTCTACTAGCTGTTGCATTGTTTCTCAGGGGCTTAAATAACAGGCTGGCTTCTCTGATTGTACAAAGTAGTCCCAGAGTGGCCAGTGTGATGATTCAAAACAGTAATTCTTGTCCTGCCAGCTAAAGATTATCAAGTTATTTTCAAAATATTTGTGGTGGCTGTCATCCCATGAGAAATCACAGATGGGAGGGTACCAATCAGACCTCCATGGGTTTGTAAGGAAAAGGAGCACTAGAAGGTCCTATTGCTTGTAATGACTGCCTCAAGTAGCTCTGTACAGCCATTGGGTTGCCACACTGATTTTAAACAAGCATATGCAATTTCAAGGTGAAGTTCCATAAACTGCAGAATTGATCATTGTAGTGGGGCAGTTGCCCCACTCCTGCAGAAAAAGGGTTAAAACAGCACTGGGAAGGGCTGTGGCTGGGGGCAAGCTGCTCCCAGGCTGACTAGAGTGGAGCTGGGCTGATTGGGAGGCAGGCTCAGCTGGGGGCCACGCCCCAAACAGACCCAGCTGGCTATATAAAGGCAGGGAAGCCAAGCATATGAAGAGAGAGTCTCCTTTGTCTGCAGAGGCAGACAGGCCTGGCTGCTGGGAGCTTGAGTAGGTACCTAGAGTGGTGCAGGGCTGGGGCAAAGCAAGAGGAGCTGGGGAAGCTCTGGCCTGGAAACCCCCAGGCTGCAGGGCCTAGGAGATGGCCCAACAAAGGGTACTGGGTTGCAGGGGGCAGCACATGGCTCTAGAGGCAGAAGCAACAGGCCAAACCCTCCTTGCTAATGATGAATGGCAATGATACTACAGTCTACCCCAGAGAACGGGGGCAAGTGGTGATTGGCAGTTGCCTAGACTGAGGCAAGGTGGAGATAGGGGGTGGGAGTTCCCCAGGGAGGGGAGACTGTGGGGGTACTGCAGGGGTGCAGCACCCCAGGGAAGAGGTCACCGGGGTCCAAGGAGGGACACAGGGTCGAGTGGCAAGTGGGACTACAGCCTACAGAGGGTGCTCCAGAGGCTGGATGAGCTAATTCCCTGGATGACCAGCCAGAGGCATCACAGGGGTGAGTCACCGCTCTACTATAATCATGTTAAGAGAAGGCATCAACAAGGTTTAAAAAAGGATGAGTTATTTATCAGAGATGATGGGGCTAGATCCTCCAGTTATTGATTTTCCATCTGGGAGTCAACTGTACCTGGTCATTCAAGTAATATTAGTAACTACAAATGACTTTTAATGTATTTCAATAACTGGATATATCACTGAGCTATCTCTGAGGCCCACTCAGAAATTTCAGCTAGTGCAAAAAGCAGCTGGCTGCAACTCAGGGGTGGTCTGTGTATGGAGCATGTGGTGTTGTTTTTTTCCAAGGTTCAGTTTAAGGTGTTGAAGTATAAAGCTTCTATCCATGCTACCAGAGAGTACTCTCCCTGTGCACCATTTCAGCAGTAAGTGCAATTGTGATAAATGGATTTTGCACAGTAAGAAGTTCATTTTCAGTTGAATTGTCAGTTTTTCATCTCTGATACACATTTCATAGTGTAACTACACCTGCTGACTAGTGCTGGGTCCCTACATACAAATTAAACAAAATCTAGCTTCTGTAGTGGCTAGGCTAGGAGATGGGTTGTAAGTCCCAATAGATCTGGCATAAGGTGATCACTGAGAGTAGGAAGAGGTTTCCTCCCACCATATACTTTGGTCTGATCCAGCAGGATAGTTCCCTCTATTTTGAATACTACATGTGTTTGACTAGCTGTCTTATTTACTTTACTGTTGTCAGTTCCCTAGGGCAGAGGGTCTCAAACTTCATTGCACCATGACCCCTGTCTGACAACAAAGATTGTTACATGACCCTAGGAGGGAGACAGGAGTCCGCCCAAACCCTATCGACCTCTGGGGTGTGGGCAAAGCCGAAGCCCAAGGGCTTCAGCCCCAGGCAGGTGGCCTGTAACCTGAACTCTGCCACACAGAACTGAAGCCTCAGGCTTTGGCTTCGGCCCTGGGGGTTGGGCTTCGGCCCTGGGCCCCAGCAAGTCTAAGCCAGCCTCGGTGACCCGATTAAAATGGGGTTGCGTCCCACAGTTTGAGAACCCCTGCCTTAGGGTAAACTCACTTTATGGGCCAAACCTCCCTCTCTCTACCACCTAGATGCAAAATTAGCCATCTTCTCTTTTGGCAGTGGGATTCTAGGCCCTTGCTGATTTGTGGGCAAGAGGAAGAAAGAAAGGGAGACAACATTCCTGTTTTGCATTCTAGTTCTAATCTGTATTTGCCCTGATAGGGAGGAAGCTAGGACATGCAATATATATAGACACTAGAGGGAGCTTCACAAACCAACCAGAAGGGGAAGAGAGAATAACAAGATGGTGGAGATTTGCACGTACCGAGTTTGCTTGCACAAAAATCCAATTTAATCCTACTTTTGTCACACTGCATTTTTTGTGGGGGGGGGAGGGCTAGCATACGCTGTGTTTCACAGTGAGAAGAAAACAACCAAGTACTATGACACTGTGTGTGTGTACACATGCACGTACACAAATCCCCTACCATAAAGCCGTAGCTATGCTGGCTGTCACTCCACATACATAGGGTTACCAGATTGCAACTGTGAAAAAACAGGATGGGGAGGGGGAGGGAAGGGAAGGGGAGTAATAGGCACCAATATAAGAAAAAGTCCCAAAAAACGAGACTGTCCTTTTAATAATGGGACATCTGGTCACCCTAAACATACAGGGCTGTGATGGTTCCCAGTTCCTCCCCTACGCAGCCTGATTGGTGTTCCTTCCCAGAGGACAACTAGTCTGAGGTGATTCCTGTCACATGACGTGTGGAGGTCGGAGGTTGCCAGCTTACAAGAAGCTCTGTAATGTTCATAGTCTCTCAGGTGAAGTAGGAATGTAGGACCTGGCTCTCTGATTTCCTGCTGTGCCTGTTTAGCGCCCCTTGGCAAAGCTAAGAATCACAAACTATAAAAAAGTGGCATCTGTCCAAAAGTAGAAACTGCCCAGAAAGAGCTGTTGCCTTAATGTAGGTATGAAGCCCTAATAGAAATAGTAATTGTAACCATAGACTAATGTAGAGGGATATATATCAGATAACTTCTAGTTCCTCCCACTTACCGTATAGAGCAAATTTCAGAGGAATTAACTATTAAACCTCACAAGACATCAGAGCAGTCGGCTGTATACTTGTTTTACAGATGGTTGAACTGAGCCACATTTCCAAAGGTCATCCAGTAGGTTAGTGGGAATAAGATCCAGGAATTCCAACCTTCTGCTCTGCCCATCACTTCATCATCCCTTCAATCTGTGTTAAAAAAAAAAAAATAATAAAAAAATAAATGCATGTCAGTCAGATCTCATAATAGATTAGGGAAAAACATTCTAAGTAGACATTAAATACAGACACCACCCCAGCAATAGTTGCACTGAGTCTCTGAATTATGAGAGCTGATAGGAAAATAAAATGTTAAGTGCAAGTATTCTGATGAAAACAGTACTTACTGGAGGGGTAGCTGTGTTAGTCTGTATCAGCAAAAACGAGGAGTCTTTGGGGCACTTTAGAGACTAAAATTTATTTGGGCATAAGCTTTCATGGGCAAGTACCAACTTCATCAAATGCATGGAGTGGAAAATACAGGAGAAGGTATAAATACATGAAAAGATGGGAGTTGCCTTATCCAGTGTGAGGTCAGTCTAATGAGAAAATTCAATTAACAGTAGGATACCAAGGGAGGAAAAATAACTTTTGTAGTGGTAATGAGTGGCCTATTTCAAACAGTCGACAAGCAGGCACAATAATAGGGAGGAATTAGTATGGGGGAAATTAGGTTTAGGTTTTGTAATGACCTATCCACTCCCCGTCTTTATTCAGGCCTAATGTGATGGTGTCCAGTTTGCAAATTAATTCCACTTCTTCAGTTTCACGTTGGAGTCTGTTTTTGAAAGCTTTTTTTGTTGAAGAATTGACTTCTTTAGGAGTTATTGAGTAACTAGGGAGACTGAAGTGTTCTATTGGTTTTTGAATGTTATAATTCCTGATATCAGATTTGTGTCGATTTATTCTTTTGTGGAGAGACTGTCTGTTTTGGCCAATGTACATGGCAGAGGGGCACTGCTGGCACATGATGGCATATATCACATTAGTAGATGTGCAGGTGAACTAGCCCTTGATGGTGTGACTGATGTGGTTAGGTCCTATGATGGTGTCCTGATCCCTCAGACAAACACCTACAGGATCTCTATCAAGCATTCTTAGAACTACAGTACCCACATGGTGAAATGAAGAAATAGATTGACAGAGCCAAAAGGGTACCCAGAAGTCACCTAATACAAGACCAGCCCAACAAAGAGCTAGTGGCATTCTGTTACTCTATCACCTACAGACCCCAACTAAAACCTCTCCAGGGCATTGTCAAGGATCTACAACCTTTCCTGAAGGATGATCTCTGACTCTCACAGATCTTGGGAGACAGGCCAGACCTCGCTTACAGACAGCCTAAAGCAATACTCAACCTAAAGCAAATACTCACCAGCAACTACACGCAACACAACAAAAATACTAACCCAGGAACCAAACCCTGCAACAAACCTGTCCACATATTTCATTTCATTTCTCATGTTTTCTGTCCAGTTCTACTCTATAGACAAGTCTGTACTTTCAACCTTCAGCATGTTCTGTCTCACCTGTACAAAACACAGAATCTTCAAGATTCTTTCCTCCCAATGCTGCAAGTCACTTTCTCATTTTTGCCCCCATTAAGCTAACAAAGGGAGGCCAGTGGACTGTGCTAGCAATAACTATTTGAGCTCAGTAGTGAGACAAACTAATTTTGAACCTCTCTAAAAGTCATCAGTTCAAAGTTTCACCTTGTTATTGGGTTTCAATAGTGTTAGAGAGCGGTATTAAAGCACAGGGCAGCAGAAAAATAATCTACTGCAATAAGCCTCATCACTGTGATTTCCTTTGGCAATGAATGCTAAATTAGTGCAATGGATGCTGTGGCTAAGAGTAAACATAGTATCTTTTGCAGAGGGAGCTGGGTATATGGATTGGAGACTTACTGCTGGTGCAAGAAAAATATAAACGATCTGGGTTTGATGCCCAGATGTCAGACTTCTCAGATGACCTTGGGCAAATCACTTACTAGAACCTTCCAGTTACTGAGCCCCTGAAGCTCTCACTGACGTTAAGTACAATTGTGGGGAGCCAGAAACTGAAAAGCAGCTTAGTGCCTCGGTTTCCTTCCCTGTAACTTAAGTATAATTTCCTCTGTCACAAGGAATTATTAGATAACATCACTGGTTGTGAGGCACTCAGATGCCAAGGTGATATAAAGCCAGGGGGAAAAAACCTGATACATAACCCTTCCCACAAAGAACATTGCAGCACAATTATTAGTAACAACCTAACCAAGCCTTTATGCAGTAGAGGGTAAGCTCAAAGGACAATTGGGACATCCAGTGTCCAAAAATCTTGTGTATGGAAGTATATTTAATGTACAGAAGTATGCCTGTGCTATGCTGAAATACAAATCTGCCTTATTGTGGTTCTAATCCCCACGTATGACCCACTAATAAAAAAGGTTTTTTAATACTTACCATCTGTGTTCAAGACTGCTTCCCACACTGAAAGCTTGCCTGGTTATAGTTGTGTAGGCATCACAGAGAATATACCTTTCAACTGACAAGGCATGATAATCCCTGAGAGACTTTAAACTGCAAAGCTGCAGTTCTCTCTCTCTGTGCGCGGTAGAGTCAGCTGCCTTATGTATGTAATATCTTTTCATTTCACATTTGTCATGCAGAGAAGTAAAATCTACACTTCCATCTGATGGTAACTGTAACTCACTGACAATAGGATTTCCAGATGGGTAGCTGTAATGCATTTTTCATAATATATGAACATATAGTCCCCCACCTGTTAAGAATAATGAAAGATTTACCATTAAAAAGACCTAATGGTTCCACTCATGGGGGCTTTGAAGTAATACATCTTGGAAGACTCAGTTGACCTTACCACCACCATTTCCTACACATCTCCTTTGTTATTTAGTTGCCAGTTGTAACACACTTGTCCACCACCACTCAGCTGCTTACATTTATACTGTCCTGGCCCTATGGGACTAGATCAGGCAGGCTCCCCCAGTAGAAATAAGGGTATATTGTATTGGTGCAAGATATGACGTAACAGTCATAATGGGCAACTTTTGAACTGGCTATAATGCAGTGTGAACAACTGTCAAGTTTATTAGACCATGAGTAAAGAGGCTGCTTAAAAGCAACACAAGAAGTCTATGGACTCAGATGTTCTGTCCGGGAATGGATATCTAGAGAAGTGCTGCAGCTCGAGGCAGGCTCATTTTCCAAGCTAGTGGAGGCTATGAAGGAAAAAACTTGTGCTACCTTTCTGAAAACCAACCTACATGAACAGCAATACCTCTGTCATACTAAGAGGTTCCAACAGGCAATCAGAGCAAATGACAACCACCTTGAGAGGCCCTGAGGTTTGGCAAGACAAGGAAGGTAACACATGATCAGTCATTACAGCAAATGTACAAGACTGGGTAAGGAGGTGCAAAATAACTGTACTAATGCCCATTTTCATATGCTGCGACAGGAGTTGTGAAATCCATTGCTATGGTTATGCAAATGCAGCATGAAATGTATCAAGTTCTGCAGGCATACATCATAGCCTCCATCCCATAAAACCTTTTATCAATATTTTTGGACTCTAAGCAAAAAGGTCAGTCTGCTTTTTGGGTTTTTTTTACATTTTTCTCTCCAATTTGGTTAGGGCAGAGCTTCAAAGTGATAAGGTTTATATCTACTGCAAAATAATTTCAACTTTGATTTTTCTTTGACTTAGAATGATAAGAGATCAAAAGTTTTGATTACTGCATTGCAGCAGATATTGTATAAATCTTGCTTACAGAATAGTTCTGGTTTTCATGAAACAAAGTTTATTTCCCACCCGCAACCACTGATGAGCAAATGACAACCGTATAGAATAAAAGCTCAGTTCCTTAATTCTGCTCACATTCGTTCAACATTTGTGCTAATCAATTATCTTATTTCATGCAATAAGAATGAGATTCCTGTTATGCAGCCATAATCAGTTACAGTATGAAGCTCTGTCTGTGGAACATTTTTGATTTTGAAAACTAATCATATAATTTGCCATTACATTTCTCTTGTAATACTTGGGATTTTACCCAAGTTTTTTGGAGGGGAGAGGGTAGGGGGGAGTAAACACACTGATGGCACATTCTAGCCCTAGATACCACATTCTTTCACTGCAGATGCTAGCCTAATTGTAATGTAAGGAACATATTTACGCAGGGAGTCAGACCGTGTTTTTCTAGTTTATTAGAACATTGAAGTATAAGTGGATGTTCTCTGCAGACACACACTAAAGGGCATGGTTGCACGTGAAGTGGATATTTGGAGGTGATATAACAGTCTTGTCTTCACAAGAAGGGCTCAATATTGATCTCTAGTGCAGAGCATGGCATGGTGAGCTCAAATTTAGTGATAACATCAGGGTGAAGGACTCCAAGTTTCCCAATACTTTGACCTTTGGCAAGGATCTCAGCACAACGGCCAGGGAAGAAAGCAGAGTCTGAAAAGAAAGTGAGAAAAATCAATATTTCTTTAGGCTAAAAAAGTTAATAGACATTTAACAGTGAGAACAAAGCTTTTATTATTCAACAGTTTTCTCTGCTAAGAATGAGCTCTCTCACATTCTAGCATTAATAGATGTGCAATGATTGACAAAACAAGGAAACACTTCAAGTTAAAAATAAAATGAGGAGTCCTAACGTTGATATTTTCCCACTCTAAAGTTGGTTTGACAAGCATTTTTCCTATAATAGAAATCAGCGCAGATGACTAAAGTCAGCAGAAGTTAACAAGAAATTTAGCATACTTCAAGTATTATCCAAAACCTGAATGTTTCCCACCTTATTATATTTAGGAAAATAAAGCTTGCTGTCATCTAAGGGGTGAGCAGGAATGTCACGCTTGATTACATGCCACATTATTAGTAACATGACCTACATTCCTTATCTGGAGAAGAACTTTTAAGCAGTTTCATGTATACTGTAAAACCACAGTAACAACTGACTCAAGGGAAGCCTGAGATCTTCCTCTATATATATCAAATCAAGCACCAAGTTTTTAAATGTTATTTGGTAGTTTTACTGTTGCAACTATTTTTTTTTTTAAGAGGAAATCAGCAAAAAGAAGAAATATGAGGATTTCTGGGAGCCCTTACTGTTGGGAACTTACACACCGACATTAAGGTCTTGCCTACACAGGAAAGTTGTACCAGTATAAGCTAAATAGTGAATTTAAACCAATATAGTTACACAGGTCTATCACCCCACATTATAAAAGTGGCTTTTATTTTGGATTAGCTCATGTCCCTTTGGAAGGGTTTTAAGCTACATTGAAAAGAGTTACTCATACTTGGAAATAGTATACACATGGGGAGTTGTGTAGGTATAACTACACTGTTTTAACAATATCTATAGAATTATATCAATGTAACTGGTAAAACTTTCCTGCATGCACAAGCCTTAAATGCCACAGATGCAGAAAGTTCTATTCTGCTAATAAATTTCTGAAACAGTTGATAAATATTTCCTTCTATCATCTCTAATAATGAAATGCAGGATTCAAACAACAACAATCAGCAATGGGAGCTTAAGAACAAAGTTTTGTACTATGGGTAGTTCTTCCCCGTGACTGCTGTAGGCAAACATTACTGCATAGTATTTCCAAGGTAGTAAGATTTAAGATTCCAAAAATGCTTTTTTAGATTCAGGAAAAACACGTTCCAGAGAGAAGGGAGGAAAAATAGTGGGAAAAACAACTCTTCTCTCTCTTTTCCTGTCAGGTCAGTCTCAAACAAAGCACTGAACTGCACCAATATATGGGAATTATTTTATTACACCAGAAGGAACCTGAGTCTATGGTCTATTTGATCTCATCTTAAATTACTAAAAACTAGACCTGTGACTCATGTCCTAGTGTAATGGGACCTCCTGGAATCAAAACATATAACTCTGGACCAAAGTGATTTACCCAATGGGATCTGTAGTGGGGTGGATGCCCCACTCCAGGGACAAAGCGGTTAAAACAGCCCTGCAGAAAGCTGTGGCTAGAGGAAGGCAGCCCAGCAGAGGGTTGCAACAAAAGGCAGCTTAGGGCAGAGCAGCCACAGCTGTGGCTGGGTCAGTTAGGGCCCAGCTGGCCTTCATAAAAAGGCCTAGACTTTGGTGAACAGGGGGAGAGAGAGTCTCCTCTGGCTGCAGAGGCAGACAGGCCTGGCTGCTGGAAGCTTGAGCAGGGTACCTAGAGTGGTGCAGGGCTGGGGCAAAGCAAGAGGAGCTGGGGAAGCTCTGGCCTGGAAAGCCCCAGGATGCAGGGCCTAGGGGATGGCCCAACAAAGGGTACTGGGATTGTAGGGGGCAGCACATGGCTCTAGAGGCAGAAGCAGCAGGCCAAACCCTCCTTGCTAATGATGAATGGCAATGATACTACAGTCTACCCCAGAGAACAAGGGCAAGTGGTGACTGGCAGTTGCCTAGACCAGTGGTCTTCCAACTGGGGTGTGCGAGAGCCCAGCGCCACCGCTGAGACCGCCCAGGAGACCGCCGAACTCCCGGGCGGGCTATTTTTAGACCGCCAAAATGCTGCCGGTGTCAGAAGCATCTGCTTTTTGAGGCGGCATGTCGGCGGACATACCTGCCCCAAGGGGCCACCAGAGCTTTTCCTCCACAGCAAGGGGCTGTGGGGAAAAAAGTTTGAAGATCCCTGGCCTAGACTGAGGCAAGGTGGGGATAGTGGGTGAGGGTTCCCCAGGGAGGGGGGACCCAGAGCTAGACTGTGGGGTTACTGCAGGGGTGCCCCACCCCATGGAAGAGGGCACCGAGGTCCCTCTGGGAGGGACACGGGGCCAGCAGCAAGCAGAACGTCGGCCTGCAGACGGTGCTCCAGAGGCTGGACGAGCTAATTCCCTGGACGACCAGCGGGAGGTGCCGCAGAGTGAGTCCCTGCTCTGCCACAAGACCAGAAGAACTGTAGCTAGTAGCTCTAGCAGAGTTCTTTGTGTACAGTCCCTTCAAGAGAGTGGAGGGGTATAAGAGTAGACAAGGCCTCTCAACTCCATTGATCCCACACATTGTTCTGCTGCTACCCAGAGGGAGGTCCAACTTTCAGCTATACTAATATTTGAATAGATTTCCACTCAGAAGTCTGGTGAGTCACCTGGGGACAGTACCACAAAGAGTAGTCAATCCCCAACTCTACTGCTCCCTACACATATCTTCACTGTGTTAAAAAAAAAATCCCACAAAACACCTTTTACAAGAAAATCCACAGAGCACTGCTTGTACTGTGAGAATCAGGGGACAACACTGCAGGGGAGAAGCTCATTTCCCCACCACCAACTTCTGCAGATGCACAGCACACCCCTGTGCTGAGGGGTCATTCAGCAGACACATTCTCAATTGCAGGGGGCGGGCTACTTTTTTTGGCACTGTCCTGACTCAGCTCCCACCAGAGCCCTGAGCCAACATGCTCTGGGTACTGCATAAGGCTAGAGATAACTGCCATCAGGGAATCTCTCTTTTTGGTTGCTCTAAAGTGCTATTAACATTCTGGCACGAAGAGGCTCAGGTCATTATAATGTCTTAGGAAGAGCCATTTAAAATGGCAATATCAGGTCAAATTCAGCCCTCAACCTCAGATTCATCTTTTATGAAACTCAAAGGGCCAACAGACACTGGGCACCAAATTTTCTTCTTCTTTAAAATACCAATGGAAACTTATTTTGAAATGCCCCCCTGCAGTGTTTGTAGACAAAGTTTGCAAGTGCAAGAATCTGAAAGTAAAATCAATTATTCTGTTTTCATTAGCCAACCTGTGGGAAATACCAACAGAATGTAAATGCATTTTTCACTCTGTACAGTTTGTTTACTAACATAGTAATGTAAATAAGGAAATGCTTTTTAAAAAATATTTTGAGTGAGAGAGTGTATCTTTAAATCTAATCACACTATTCCAGTCTCAGTTATTAGGACAATCCAACTCTGGGATACGTATTTATATTGGACATTTAAAACTGAAATTATGTGCACCCTAAATTCTACTGAAATCTTGATTTAGCTAAACAGTCTCTTTCTACCACCTAATTGTTGTACCCAGAACGGTCCCTGAAACTTGACAAACTAAATTTAGAAAAACTAGACAAGTGTAGCGTATACTAAACTCTCTTTCACTTTCAATGAAAACCTAATCAAGAAATAAAAGTATGCTTGCTGTCAGTGGCGAAATAATTATCTATCTGGTGAATAAAGCTGGTATTGTACCAACTTATTTGAATAGGATACAGTGATGTTCTCTTCGAGACTTGAGTTTTAAATTTAGAGAGGCAAAAGAGCAATGTGTCAATATGGTCTTATAGCAAGAGACTGTCAACGTCATTAAACTGTAGCCAAAAAAATCCTGTTAACAATATGCTGAGCGTTTAGTCAGGAGACAGAGTCAGGACTCCTGATATCTATTCCACCAATTTCTGTCTGTGCCTCTCAGTGTGTAGGAAAGTTACTTTATCCTCTGGTGCCTCAGTTTTCTGGGTACATCACCCTCCATCCTTAGGTTTAATTGTTTTTACATGCATTGAGATTTTTGGATCATGCTATAATAATATTGCATTGAGGTCACCCTAAAATAAAATCAGTTTTTGTCACTACATCTTTATTGTGGCTATACAAACTGCTCCTTCAGTAGAAGAGGGATGGTATTTAGTGAGTTAATACTAAGCCATATATTTATGCAGGGACTTGATCATCACTGGGCTTGATCAGAACCATATTATACCACATGTCTCTCCGGGAGTTCTGACTTATTCATTTGCACAGCAAAGAGTAGTTGTGTGGAGTCCCAACTATAAAAAGGCATATGTATATTGGATACTCCTTTGCTAGAGGCCATAACGAGCGGGGCTGCTAAATTAATTGGTTTCAGAATGGCTGCATTTCTGGAAGGGGGCTGTTATAGGAATCAAAGTTAAATAAGTTATTAGCAAAAGATTTCATAAAGTAATCCACAGCCACACCAGTATTTTGTTTTGGTTCTAAAACTGTTGCCTCAGAAGAGTTAGAATCATATGATCAATACACTTGCTAGAAGATGGCACACTTTCTTCAGAATATAAAGCAGTAAGCCATGCTACATGTAGAGAATTTCATTTGGATTTCCTGCAAATGGTTACAGCATTTGCTGTTATAAGTCTGCGGGGAGCTTAGGGGCACTTAATGAAGAGTGGTCACATTTCTCAGGCTTTATGCTGCTTCCCATTGTGTGAAACTGGTTTACACAAGAATGCTCTACTAGCCAGGCATTTCTAATACGCACACAACCTAGTCAGCAGTTAGGTTAGGGGGAGGAGTAGGAGTTTGCTATGCCCAGCTTTGCCCTACCCGAAAGCAGTATTATTAATGAAATTATACATGTTTTTGAGAAAGATATTCCCCAAAACACTAACACCCTAAACTTGAAACTCTAAACCTTTAGGATGGCATGGGATAAAACACTAAACTGGCTACTTTTTCTAACAAAGCAGTAATGTGTAATTTTGCCATAATCAACCTCTTATAAAAGCAATAACTAAAATTCAATATTATGTACGTATTAGTTTGTACACACTTTAGGGCAGGGAGTTCATCCTTGTTTTGTAAGGGCATTCATTTAGGACTACATCGGTAATGACGTAATAACGTAATGAAGGAAAAGCACCAGCAGGAAGAAAAAAGGTCAGCTAGAACCTCAACACTGACAGAGGTATCGTTCCACTAGTCACCACTGGCTGAGAACAGAACAAAATCCACTGTGGTTCTGGGGGTTCTCTTTCAGGCTATTTGTCAATGTCTTGCTCTCGTTCCCCTCAGCTAAGTTTGGAGAATGCACTCTGGTTTCTTATCTTACTTTGAGGTCCCATGTAGCCATCAATGTGAGGAATTAGACATAAAACTCCCATTAACAGGGGTCATGCCATGGACTCCCAGCACATGGTGCTGAGAATTCAACCCTCCACACCTGCTGTTAAATTCTGTTTATACTCAATCTGCGATGTCTATTATTTGTCAAATGCAATAGGTGTGCAGGCTACTTTACAAACAAGAAAATCACATAACCGGGTGAGATTCTATAGTAAATAAGCAATGAGAATGAAGGGGTTGAGGCCATAAGCTTCAGAATCTCTCCTGGACAGTTAACTGTTGAACTCTGCAGTAGGAAGGCAAGGGTTCCTGTCTTGTTTTAATTAAACTGGACTGTTCACATACAGTCCAGTTTAATTAAAACAAGAATTATGAAGTTAATATTAAATTGAAGTCAATTTTCAACACAGTCTCAGTGCAGAAAATGGTTCAAATGGCAGTCTCCCAGCAAAGCTAGCAGCAGGCGATTTGTGGTCTTTGTGTGGGCATACAGAATCAACAGTAATATCTGTGGAAAGGATATCTACACAGTCACCTCAAGAGGTTTATGGTTGTGCAAAGTTGGTAAGTCCAAGTTTCTTTAGTGGAGAGGTTTTACTAGTTAAGCAGTCACTAAACTTCACCTCTAAAGTACCTGTAATGATCGGTTAGCATACGGACTGTGCCTTAACCTTTTGCTGCTAGGTGAGATTTCACATCAATAATTACTGAAGCAATTATGTTGTAAATCTCCTAAAGGAGATCCTGGCTGCTTGTGCCAGCAGCTTATTAAGAGCCCACATTTAGTTAAAGATTGTAATTTACTACTCCATTCACATTCACAACTAACACTTATTAGATTTAAAAAAGTGTCTCCTGATTTAACTAATCCCCTTGTGCACTGTAAACAAACCTAACTAGGAGAAATTCAAAAAACTTCACTTGCAAATACCAGTTCAAGTGTCTAAAATTCACCTTGAAATCCAGTTAGAGATCTAATTGTCATTGCTGATAGAGACTCCTAACATGTCAGGAGAAGCCAAACAAGAGGAGTAGTGGGGGAAAATCATCTTTTAATATGTCAACATTATAACCAGCAGCTATGACAGGGGGTAGGGTGAAATGCAATACAGTGCCTTCTGACAAAAAGAGACTCTAAAACCAGTAATGTCTTAGGCATACTACATGCAAGCAACAGACAAAACCCATATCTTAAAGGTGCAAACAAGATTTTAATTTCCAGCACTCAGTGAGGTGGAAATAATTCCTTTAATTAAAGCTTTTGTAGCATCTCCTCAAAATCTATAATTGTCTTTCTGTGTTCAGACAGTAGGGCCACTTTGATTGCTTTGGGGGTAATTCTTTGGCCAGTAATCCAGTGAAGAACCTAGTCTTTAGCACATTTTCTGGCTAATTGACCTTCAAAAGGCTTGGTGAGCTCTCTGTACTCTTCGTTGTCAAACACCTTGCACAGTTTCTTTTCTCTGCCCATTCCTGGCCCCTCCCTCCTTTAAAAAAAGATTAAAGTAATATTATAGGCCTAAAGTTAGGATAAGCTTTAGAACATACCAATTCATTCCTATAATTTGAGGGAACTTCGGAAGTTGAAGCTTAAGAGGGTAACCGAGTGGACCTTGAATTCTAAAAGCAACAGAGCTGTGTTACTGAGGATGTGGCTTCTAAAGTCTTTCATCTTAATTCCCATTCCCACTGTTTACTTTATCTGCCCATTCACTTACTTACCCTTGATTCCTCTTTTTAAGTGTCTCATCTGCTCTCTGTATTTGCAGATTTTCTTTGAATCATGTTCTTTATATTATAGATTTGCTTTTTTTCTTGCAAATATACAAAAAAGGTCATGATGCAGTACCCGACAAGTCAACATCTCAAAAGACAAACTGGCATTCCTTGCACATTCTGGGCAGGTTCAGGCCCCATAAACTTAGACCTATCTATAACAAAGATTCAGTGGAAATAATCTCTTCCCCACTCCAGGGAGAAAATAAGTTTCTATACTCATCTCCATTTTGGTTTATTTTAAAAATGGTAGATTTACTAATACTGTATTTCTGATCATCGGTTTAAGACAATAAATGATCTAGATAGCAATAGACAATCTATCAGTAAAAATTAGCATAGCTATATGCAGTATAAACGTCCATAAATATTAGGCTTCAAAATACACTATTTTGCATGACTACATCTTGTCATGATACAATTCACGGTGTCCAAAAATAGGAGCCAAAAATGAAACTCCCAAATCCTGCCTGACTTTTCAGAATATTGAGACTCCAAGAGCTCCCATTAAAGTCAACCCATTGTCACCAACCCTTCGGTCACAGCTAGTGAATACAGTTAGTTATTGAGGCCAATGGCAGCTGCTAGGGCATCCGTCAACTTTAAGCTCCTTGTTTTGAAAAACATGACCTCTCTCTCGACAAGATGTCTCATTACACAGGATACCCCAAATGACACAATTGTAAAACCTGGCTAATAGGGCAAACAAATCAGTATGATCACATTAAGTGTAAGAGTAGTAGCTGTGTTAGTCTGTATCCTCAAAAAGAACGAGGAGTACTTGTGACACCTCAGAGACTGACTAATTTATTTGGGCATATTAAGTATGTTCCTTTACAAGCCTTTTTTAAAAAGGGTAAAATAAAATGTAAAAAATTTTATGGGGGAAAAGGCAAAGCTACAAAAATTACTAAATTACAATTACTGACATATCAACATGGCCACCTGCAACTACTCACTGATCTAACAGGTTCACAGTCTGGTGTGTTAAATTAAATGTATATTTACCATACTGGTTCTCTTTTTCATGTTCACAGGTATTAATACAAAAGGTTTTGGAGGGGAGGTCAATGGCACAGCTAGTTATCTACTGTGTAGAATACTGGATACCCCAAACAGGGCTCAGTTTGGAAGCCCGTGAGAGGAGGACAATAAGCCTAGGGACTATAGAATACTGGAAATACTTGGAATTATCAGCAAACAAAAATCTTCTGTTCACACTGAAAATTTTAAGTAAGAGACTACATTTTTATCAAACTATGTGTGTGTGAAAATATGAGCACTTGGACAAAAGCTACACCATTTGTATATGTCACCAGACCCCCAAGATACAAATACAGCTCTATAATATATTTGTAAGTCATATTTAGATAAAACAGAAGCTTACACTTTCATACAACAATATATCTCTGTTACTTGTAATACTTTTATTTCTATGGATGTGTCTGCTCTAAAACCCTCCCAGCAGATCTGCGTATATTTTATTGTAATGTTGACTGAAAATCTGTTTATTTAGTGCCTGTCTATACTCTGGCTTTTAACTATGCCTTAAACAGTTTTCAAACACAGTTGAAGTCCATAGTCATAACACTGTTTGGGCCCACAGTTAATGGTTCTTTGGCATGTTGTAACCATGTTATTTATATGGCCTTCAAAGCTGTCTCTATACTAGTATTTCTCTTCCAATTGTACTGGAGCACACACACAACTTCCACCCTATCTACTCCAAACTCTAGTCTAGAATTCTTGCTCATTCTTGCTCCCCCTATGGCAGTCGTAGTTGGAGTGCTAAACTGTCTGCTGGTATTTTAACTTTGCCATTTGGTAGCTTAGAAATATAACAGAAAGGAGACAAAATAGAAGCAGTAAAACAGTGTTGTGCATATAGATACAATGTAATTTAAAATTATCTGTAAAAATAATGTCCTCCTACCACTCCCACAAGAGCCTGATTATCTGTGTGAATGTTGAGGATGACTAAGGGAAATGAGTGATTCAGCTCACTGATTTCAATGACAGGATTTAATTTATTCTTTGAAAGCAGAACAGAATGAGTGTTTAAATTATATGCCCAGGGAAAAATTTATACTGAGTATAGTATATACTGAATACAAATCCTTGGGAGAATTCTCCCACCACTTCTGTATGTTTCTTTAAGAATTCACATGTGCATAATAAATGCACTAAGATTACAGCATTTGCTTTGGTACAGCAGTTAGGAAAAATGACATGCCTGGATGAGATTTTACCTGTGTTATAAGCTAGCTTTATGAAGCAGCTACATCTTTGTCTATTTTTAAGGATCATTCTGAAATCCAGATCTCAGTAATACCGTAAATGATTAAGTAGTGGTTTCACACTGAAGTACACTGAAATCTTACATCCTGTCTAGTCCAAACGTTAATCTGGCATTATTTATGTTACTGCTCATTTATAAGACAGGAGAATTCCTAACTGCAAACAATCATAAAAACCAGACTTTTTTCAGACGTATAACCATTTAATTTACACTTGAAATAAAATATGTACAGAACCTAAAGTCTTTAACATTGGAAAGCCTAATCCCTCAATTCAATGGCTACCTTTCATCCCCTTTGGAACATCAAAAGGAAGGAAACCCTCCCAAAACATTACAATCCTTAGACTCAGTCAGACAGACAAGGGAACAAACAGTATTATTAAATCTAATTTTCTAAAGCTCTTTGGAGCAGGGACTGTAATTTATTATATGCTTGTACAGCACCTAGCACAACAGGGCCCCAGTTTATTTGTGGCCATTAGGCATGACCCAAATTGAAATGTTAAATAATAATAAGGCTCGAGTCATGTCACAGTCTACATGTGAATCAGAAAGGCAATTTTTCTGTCCAGTTAACTAAATTCTATTATATTTAGCTTATTTTATTTCAAGCCCCAGAGTAAGCCAGCTTCTTTTGTGATGTGCTGACATTACCTGGCTTGAAATTCATAGAACCACTTCTGATTGGACTTTCACGATGGTCACTTTTCCTGCTATTTAGAAAACAGCTTAGCCAATAAGCCTGCAGAATACTTCATAATTACACTGAAGACCGCAGCCACTCCTCATCTTTAAGAGGAATTTTTAAAATGATTAGGATTAAGATTTTTAGCTATGTTAAGGGTGAAATAAACCATTTTCCACTTGAAAATCCAGTGATTCTAAGGGAACGTAAAGTCAATTCCTCAGCCACACAAATCCATACTTCCTATTCTTTACAAAACAAGCTTGAAGGGAAGATTTTCCTGAAAATTATTCTGTTTTGAGTGTCTATTGCATCCACCTGTGCAAGGATAACAGAATCCTGAACTCCTGCCAGTTAAGTGCAGGAGAAATGTGTGTGTTCTAAAGAGAAAGATTTGGAAGTCTTTGCTTAGGTCTGGAATTCTACAGCAATTTCAAGATGAATGATTTTCCTCAGACATTTATTTTAAAAAATCTTCTTTGAATGCTAACAATGTCTAATTGTATATTGCATTACAAGGAGCCGGAAGCTGTGTTTTGTAGCATACTTCAGGCTGATGAGCCCCAAACTTTAAAATCAGAATCTCACAAGACAGATGGCACGCAATGTGTCTCTACATTTCTGTCACAACAGATGCATACGTGGGAAAAGGTCTACACCAGTTCTTAAAAAGTTACACTGAAAAAAAAACAAAAACAAAACACCAGAATAATCAAGGCTAAGTAAAATTAGAACTATTTTAACAAACAGTACTTACATGACTGCTTTTTACATCCACCCAGTTTATGGACTTAATTTGGATACATAAAAATGACCATTATTTACATGTGTTTTGCAGTAGACCACTGAGGACTCAGCTGAGATAAGGGGAGAGGCCGATTGTATTAGATGATGCACAAAATACATAAAGTCCCTGTCCAAAAGAGCTTAAAATGGAAATAGGCAAGACAGACTGGGTTTGGGGATGAGGAGGGAAGGGGCACAAAGCAGAAGCACAGAGAGGGGAAGCGTCTTGCATAAGATCACAGCAGGTTAGTGCAAGAGCTGGGATAGAACTGAAAGATGAAATTCTGGTTCTGCTGAAGTCAATGGGCGTTTCATCATTGGCTTAAATGGGGAGAGAACTGCACCCCAAGTCTTTGGGATCCCAGTCCATTGTCCTAGCCACTGGACCATGCTGCCTCCTGAAGGGAGGGTTGTAACCTGAATGCTATAGTTGATTTTTAACTACTTACATAAATCATCTTGGGGAGGGGGGACACAAAAAAGTTGAAAATACAGTAACTGGTCTAGGTGTGAAATAGTTTGCCATTTGAGGAGGGAAGGGATTGAAGGAGGAAGATAGTGACAAACTAATATTTTAATACGAGAATCAGGCTGAAGGTTTTAGACTGCTGAGACTAAGGAAGAGACGCTACTTATGATGTACAATTAGAAAAAGACAGTCATACTAGGAAATCAAGGGATTAAACTCAGAAGTCTCCACAATGAAATAATAGCAATGAAGCAAAGAACAAAGAGCAGAGAGAAGAAAAACATCTTGAGAACCAGGTCAGAGATAGGAATATCAGGGTCATAAACGTTCTTAAGGAAGACCTCTCACGTGGAACTGGTAGACAGTGAAACCATTGCTGCAAGGTATTTAGATGTAAAGGAGAATTTTATATTTTTGAATGTTTCCACCCAGTCATGCAGAAAACCAAATGGGAGCAGGAACAAGGTAATCACCACACTTATGACACAAGGAAGGAAGGAAGATAGAAAAATATTCTTCAGCTCAAAAGATGATTTGACAATGAAGCAAAAACCAAACACCTGTCCCACTGACTTTCTACTTGCTCAGATGCTTCCCACTGCCACTCCCGTGCTGGACCACAGAAAGATATTACTTAACAGGCCAATTCAAACGACAGCAATTCAGCTTAAGAGAGAAATTGTCTTGGCATAGTTTCTTCTTCTCCCTTTGCACTTTAAAAAAAAAAAAAAACACACCAAAAAACACCAACACCACCCACCCATCCTATCAATGGCATAATGCTCATGTATATCACTGTAAGAAGTTGCTGATAGTGTTGTATTTTTAAATTTCCATCGAGCACTTTATTGTTCTGGGTTGGGCTGAGATAAAAACCTGCTTCCTCTCCCCTACCTGAAAAAGCTTTCTTTTCTGAGAGGAGACCTCTACAGCCAGACTACTTGGAGAGTATAGGACAAGAACACTCCAATCAAAAACTTTCAGTGGCAGACTAGAAACAAGATAACAGTCTCATTAACGCTTAGCTGTACTTCTTTTGGGGTATCTATGACTGGCTGTATAGTATAAAGCTACTAAATGCAGTATCTTTTTTTGCTTTGGACAGTGCATATTTTTATTAGGTTATTACGCACCTTAAAAATTTTGAATTTCACGGAGAGAATCAAAGTGACTACAGGCCATAGATAATTTTATAGTGTAGTGGTTTTGAGGCTGTGATCAGAGGACCACTGCCCTTTCCACAGAGTGTTACAGCGTTTGACAGAACTACTGTCATTACAATCCTCAAACATCTGCCAAGCAAGTTGCAAAGCTCTCTGCTACTTGCAGTAATCTAGGTCTCTCTTGGAGCCTCCGGAGGCTTTTCAAGCCAATTAAACAAAACACAAACACAACTTTCCACACCCAGTGCAGTTGCTTCACATCTTTGTTAGGGGTTTCCCTGGGTTTAAATTAAACCCTGAGCAGATTTGTAGCACCAAACTGGAGGGACAGTACACAGCAGGTCAAATTAACATGACAGCAACCTGTATTAGAGCAGCTGGGGAATGAAGAAAGAAGTGAAAATTTGGTATTGAAGTGTAAATGTAAAGAGGACAGATTTTTTTAAAAAAATGGGAAAGTAAACAAGCAGCCGCACTCATCTAATTAAAGTTAGTTTCATCTTGTCTTCTTAAAATGGTCCTAATCTTACTTTTTTCAAGCAATCAAGCAACCTCAGTGCCACAAGGAAAGTTGCTCAAGAGAATTAGACTGTGAGATTAGCAGGGGTGGTACGCAACACTTCCATCTTAAAAAGTAGCCCACAGTTGGAGAAAGCTTGAGAACTAGTGATTTCATGTTAGTAATAATGAAGGACATCATTATTTGAACACTATCAAACTGTGGGTGGGATCACCTGTTCCCCACCTCATTAATAGTGGACATACATCTAGTACCTTCTTATTCCTTTATGCTGTACTATTAGTCTCAATATTGGAGCTGTACATTTTCTACATATTAACAGACAAGATGAACCATCTAAGTAGAAAGGGCATAGTTTATACTAGTAGAGGCATAAATATGATTTATTATGTTTATATTGGCACTGTAGTAAGACCTAGATGCACTGTCAGAAGCCAGGATCCTTTCTACGAGGCACTGTACATACACACACAATGAAAAGACAACCCGTGCCTCAAAGACCTTGCAGTCATGAGACATAACAGGCAGATACCACCAACAGACAGGGGAGCACAAGGTAACCTTGAGATAATTAAGAACAGCAGATTAAGCAGTGGTCACCACACACAAGTTGTCTAGCTATTGCACATACCTACAGTACTTTAGGTACTTATGAATCAGAGGGGTAGCCGTGTTAGACTGGAATTACAGAAGTGTCAAAGAGTCCTGTGGCACCTTAAAGACCCTGGGTCCCCACCCTGTTATCTTCAACCTGGTTCTTGCCTACCTATTTATATCTGCCCCTGGATACTTCCACTGCATGCATCCGACGAAGTGGGTATTAGCCCACGAAAGCCTATGCTCCAATACTTTAGTTAGTCTTTAAGGTGCACAGGACTCTTTGTCACTTAGGTACTTATGTGGCCTCCATTGCAGTACAGTAGCATCTAAGCACCTCTCAATTTTTAAGGTATTTATCCTCGCAATGCAAGTGAGAAAGGGATTACTCCATTTTACAGATGGGAAACTGAGACATAGGGAGACTTAAGGGTATGTCTACACTACCCGCCAGATTGGCGGGTAGCAATCGATAAATCAACCCCCAATAGTTCACGTCTAGTCTAGACACAATAACTGATCCCTGAGAGCTCTCCCATTGACTCCTATACTCCACCACTGTGAGAAGCGCAGGCGGAGTCGATGGGGAAGCAGCAGCAGTAGACTCAGTGCCGTGAAGATCTAGGTACGTCAACTTCAGCTACTCTATTCTCATAGCTGAGTTGTGTATCTTAGGCTGATCGCCTTCTCCCCCAGTGTAGGCCAGGGCTAAATGACTTGGTCAAGATGACAAAGGGAATCTGTAGCAGAGCAAGAAACGGAACCTGGCTCTCCCAAGGCCTAGATTAGTACCTGAACCACTGGATCATTGTTCCTCTCTCAAGAGGTTTGTAGGCATCACACTACAGATAGTGGATAGACTGTGAATAAAGGTCAACTAAGCTCAAGAAAGTCTTTAGGTCTGTTGCATATTTATTGTAAAAAAACAAAACAAAAATCAACACATTCTTAGTTATGGAGAGATAACTACTTACACCTCTATAATTTCACAGCCAAACCTTAATAGAACAAAAGCTATTTCTATGATTTACTGTGTCATTACAATTTTCTACACTTTACCACACCTTTCACTTAATTAAACAGGGGCAGGTGAAGGAAAGTAGTGCAGTCTTTGTAAAGATTAAATATTATTACACAACTGTCAATTAGTGACAGACGCAAAACTAAAGATTTGTAAGTATGTAATTTTTAAGTTGAATCCAAACTGGCTCATTCCCCAGCATATCTACAGTATAAAGCTGTTGCGTGCCCTACATGAATGATTGACATGAACTGAACTCATATTAAAAAGGCAAAGCTACTGAAGTACACACCAAAAAACAACAACGAGGAGTCCAGTGGCACCTTAAAGACTAACAGATTTATTTGGCATACACTTTTGTGGGTAAAAACCCCAGAAGTGTTTTTCTAACCATGAAAGCTTATGCCCAAATAAATCTGTTAGTCTTTAGGTGCCACAGAACTCCTTGTTGTTCTTGTGGATACACACAAACTAACATGGCTACTCCTCTGATACTTGATACACACACAAAAAAAATCATACAAAAATCATACAAGTTTCAGGGGGTACAAAAGCAGCGTGTGCTGTGGGCTCTCTCTCACACACAGAAACAGCAGATTTTAAAAAAATAAATTGTTGAAGTAAAAACTAATTCCCAGACTTTCTGATGAATCTCATTATGAAGGCATATGGGACTAAAAGTCAAGCAATTGCACCTTGTGTTTGAGGATTTCAAAGCAGAACATTATGCCAATATTCATTGGAGATAAAAAAAAACCTTATTTTTAAGTTTTAGGACTCCAGTATAGACTAACATGGGCTGAAGCCCTATCACAGCATCCTCTTTTACGATACTGGCCTCAGCTACCGGAGGGAAGAAAAATAGTTCTCTAGTACACTGATCCAGAAACAAGAGATGACCAATATTATTGGAGAGAGTTATTTTATGTTTAAGCAGAGATTACAGGTTTGTATTCACATTACACCACCTTTCAAGCCATCTGTCTAAATGCTGACAGTTTCCATTTCAAGACAGTGAAATCATAACAAAGTGAAATGAATCAGGAATAAGGGCATTTCATATCCAGGTTCATTGGCTGGTTTTTCTCTGCTCACATCTTTGTGTTACTTCTCCTTGATAGATTGATTACTCAAAAAGGGTTTAGACTGCTTATTGATCCTTTTTACCTGATGGCTGTCCAGTCCATAAACTTTGATCTTTATATTACTAATTACATGAAACTGGCTAAAATCAATAAAGGAATTTTACTTGAAGAAACAGCACTAAAGAGCGAAGCGATTAGAGGACTCTGATCTTTTTAATCCATTTCAAGTTTGGTTACAGATGTATGAATTATCTGCTACAAATGAAGTAAAACATTTTTTCTATGCCAGTAGTTATAGGATCCATTAACTTACAGACATATCAGTATTGTACACTTTCAAAAGTGGGGTAGAACTTTAACTTTTCCCCTTTAGGAATGTATAATTTTAATACTGTTACTAGTCGCAAGAAAATATTAACTGGCCAGAGCATCCTTTGAAAAAACTGAAATCACAAAGTATCAGATATACATTGAAATCCCTCAACTTAGTCACTTAAAAAACAGCCTATTCTGCAAGGCTGCTCACAACGTTTATTGTACAGCTCAGATTACACTAAAGAGTGGTGTGAAGGCCAGAGGAACATCACAATTTCACCCATATTTTCCAGCATCTGTAATTTTTCCACAGGTGTTGCTGCAGGGGCAAAAAGGCCATGACCTAAGGTCAGATCAATGGTCCTTTAGGTGTTAGTATAACAGAAGGTGCTTAAATAATAATGTGGTTTGCACATATGGTAAAGAACTGAACAGACACACGGGCACTTCACTTTACTCAGTGAATTCAGAAAGGAGGGAAAGCAGCATTAAAGCCTTATGGGAATTATATTTAAACATGCAACATACTGTCTTCTTGGATACTTTATGAACTAAAATGCTCCTCAAGCGTGTTGAGAGAGAGACAGACAGAAAGACAAAGACAAAGTAAATGGAGTGGTAAGGCTGGAGGATTCTGGTAGCAGGGTGAAATCAGAACGAGTAGACAGCTCAGCACTGAGTGTACAGTGCCTCCTCTAACACATGGGGGATGAGGTAGAAGAGGAGGGAGGGGAAGAGATGGTTACAGCAGTTAGAAATTGACACAGAATTCTCTGTACAATTCATAATTTCTTCCTGAACTGGAAGCTTTGAAAAACCCTTCCAATGCATGCACCAGAGCCAAGCAACTCAGGAACATGGATCTGTGATTAATATATGACTTTGGAGGTTTCTATTTCATAGCAGATGGAGACTTGCAACTGTGCACTTAACTGAGGTCAACTAAAGACTCTTCAGGAGCCTTGGCCAGTACAGTTCCTTCAGGAAATGCATGGCCAAGGGGCAGCACAGAAGTGGGAGGTAAAGTGCTGAAGCAGAAGCTAGAGGGCTGTGGATGGGAAAATCTCACATCTCTCCCCTAGAGAGGGTCTCCAGCAATTTTTCTTTAAAGAGACTACAGCCCAGCTATTTCTGCTGGTAGGCCAGCACATCCTTCCATTCCCTGCGCGTGCACGCACACACACAAAGAATAAAGAGTAAGGATCTCATGTCCAGTCCCCTATGTGTAACTAACTTGCCATAAAGCAGCATGAGGCCTATTAGATAAATATTAATAATACAGCAGCAGATTCATTAGTCTAGAAGACAGCACACTTATGCAGCAGCTATAGCCTCATTGTAATTAGGTAAAGTTTCAAGCTAGAATACTAGGAGTAACAAGTCATCTTTTGTTTGTTTCCAGGCATTTCTAGCAATAGGAAAGCAGCTGATAGCTGGTGTTAATTAAAACTCATTCAATAAACTGACATCAAACCCTTGAATTGCTGGATTAACTCTTTGTGAAGAGCTCATTCCTATACACATGAAACTTACTCATGTAAGAAATATCCACTGTACTAGGATTCTCTCTCATGTAAAGATCGCCACCGCAGAAGCTGGTTAAAAATACTGAGACCCGAAAAGTCCAATTCCATTCCCTAATGTGTAAGAGGCAATAAGAATACAAAGTCCCATTTGCTCCACAGTATTTTGCAGCATGCTAATATACATTCAAAACACTCCTGTACTGTAGTGCCAACAGTTAATGACAATATAAAATTAAATCCACATAGTGATGGGATCGTAGGACTCCTTTATAGGTCCCTCTTCACACTACTCCTCTCTTACCTTCAGATGCCTTGATTAAATATCCATTCTCTTTGCTTGGTGGCACAGCCAGCAGCTGCATGACTCTATCCAGCAACCCATGGATGACCTCAAACCCGGGATTCTTGTTGTAGTAAATGGCACAGAGATTTCTCTGGTTTCTTGCACCTACATCTGCAGAAGAAACAAACAGTTGTACTTCTGAGTTTTGTCACGTGGTTATCCTTCCCTTTTGCTTCAGTTTTTACAGTTGTGCATGGAGACATCTGTAACTCATGGGGAAACTGAGAATGGCCTCTCCCATAAACATCCATTCCATACTCTGCAGAGAGGATTACAGGCACTGGCCATGCTTTAACTCATAGGTCTCCCACCACTTGGAAAAAGCATGCTGCATAGATTTTAAATGCTGTACTTTATTAGGGACGGAAATGGAGAAGAAATGTGGTAAGCAGAAATATCTTGCCAAGTAAACAGCAGAACTCAGTATATTTCCAACATGTTATTAAAAGGTTAAAGGAATTAAAAAGCAGATTAACCAAAATATGTATATTCAACAAGAATCTACAGGATCCTAATACTTAGAATCTATTAATTTTAACATTTACAGGTTGGTGGTGAAAGTATACTATTTATGAAACAGGTAGACAGAGCCTTTTACCAGTACAAAACAAGCCCACTTCTGTAAGTAGCTAAATATAGTTATACTCTCATGGATGTTTGGGGCTCTGTGTGAAGAGAGATCTTGGTCTAAGTCGAATTCAAAGCAGACAGGTTTCCACATCACAGAAGCCATCCAAACAATTGAAACCTTTCTTGGTAGTCCTAGAAGCACCAAAGATCAAATGAGAGTGTACTCTATTTTCACATCAGCTTTCAGGACAGGACTGAAATATTGGTGGAGCAGAGACGCTACAGTTATCATGTGTGGTGCACCTGCTTTATGGATATCAGTCTCAGACTGTCAAATCAAAAGACCTCACAAGAGCTCAAATGTATATTTAAAAAGCATTGTAATTTCCAAAATTAATTACCATATATCATGTGTTCACACAAAGCACTAAAACTACAGCAGCCTCTCCCCTCCCGCCCCCACTTTAAATTAGTTTTGAATAGACTACTAATTTCACCAGAATAATTTGCCATTTTCATGTCATGGATACATTTTAGACACACAAACGTATTACAGTATCATTATATTCCTGTGCTTCTCCAGACTAGACCAGGGCAGTGCACTCTGCTTGAGTCTGTAAAACAAAGGTTATTCAGAAGATTCAACTAATGCAGAATCTTGCTTTTTAATTTTTTGAGAGGAAAAGGATAATACATGCATTCTCACCATCTGTCAATTCACTTACAGTGAAATTCAAGATGCTGATAATATAACAACAACCTGCTAAGTTGTCTATATCGAAGCTTGGCAGTCCATTAAAAATATATATTTTCAACAGATAATGTTTATTTTTAAGTGTTTTCCCAATTTTTATTGATTGCAATTTTCAGTTACATAAAATGAATTTTAAGCTTTTTTATCTTTATCAATTAAAATTTTCAGTTATGAGAAATTACGGGGGGATGGACAATATAGGGGACAGAATCATTTAATGACAGTAGATGTAGAGATTCAAAAAATTAAAGCTTTGAAACCATTAAAATACAAACTGTCAATCTCAAATTTTGAGATATGCAGAGTAAATGTCCTTAAATCAGACAAATAACTTCTCACCTGGCATCTTCCTTACGTTGTCTGAAAGTTCAGTCATCATTGCTGGAAATATTTTTTCATCAATTTCTGTGTGTCTGGTGAAATCAACATTTACCAGCATTTATTAATGAAAATCTAATCCTCCCATGCTTACCTATAGCCCAGTTCTCAGAAGTCACTTCTCTCCTTATGGTGCACTCAGCAGAAACCCCTTGGCTGGCTGTGTCAAGGGTGGGGTTTGCTGGTTCGCTGGGCCTTGCAGAAGTCAAAAAGGGATCTCTGTAGGCTGGTCTACACTACTGCTTAAGTCGACCTAACTTACACCCCTCAGGGATGTGAAAAAGACACCCCCCTGAATGACAAGTTACAGCAACCTAAGCACATCCACACCAGCTCTATGCTGACAGGAGACACTCTCCTGCCAATAAACCTTCAGCCTCTCGCGAAGGGGGAATAATTATGCCTATGGGAGAGCTCTCTCCCACTGGCATAGCGCGTCTTCCACAGATGCACTACAGAGGCTCAGCTGCATTGGTGCAGCTGCACCAACATAGTGCTGCAGTGTTGACTTGCCCTCATTGGCAGTCCTTTTCTTCTAGGACAGAATTTGCTCCCTACAAAATACCAGCCACAGCCTGATCATTTGTACAGTACCACACAAGATGTATAGATTTTTTCAGATTGTAGAGAGTCCTCCAACATTTACCCTACTGATTAGGTTTTGCTCTCCTCCAAGTCCATCTCTTCTCCCTTAAAGTGGGAGAGGAGGGTTGCCTTATATTTTCTCCAAAAGGAGGAGAATTGTTATGAACCATGATTTTATAAGCCTCTAAAATTAAAGTTATTATTCATGAAGATGACTCATTTTACTGCAAAATATATTTCATGCTTTTCCCCTCATGCTTTTCATTCAACATCTGTGTTTAGCCAATGGGAGAGATCATGAGATGCTAGAGACTTCAGAGGAATCACAGAACATTAGGATCTGAGTCTGTTTACTAACAAACATGGAAAACAGAATTCTCAACGAAACAAAGCCTGAAAGAAGAAGAGCAGGTAGGGTTGTCATAGGTAAAATATTTTTTGCACCTGGATGCCCAGATAGCGGCAGCAAGCAGAACTGTATTCTCTCTCCCCTCAGTCCTATCCGCTGACCGGACAACTCTGTCCATTTTTCTCTGATGCAGACCTAGCAGCAGTGATTCACATATTTATCATTTCTAGATTTGATTAGTTCATACGTCTATATACTGGGTTGACCTCCGATGCTGCCATTCAAATGGCAGATGCATTCTTAAAGAGATTTGGAATGCCAATTTGGAATCCCTGTCAGACACAATTAGGCTTGGGCCTTCGACTGTTCCAAAAATAACTGGTTAATTCAGCACAATTGGTCAAATAATGTTCAAATATTTTAAAAATACTAATTTATTAGAACAGTAACAAAAAAGACTCTGAGTACATGGTCTCCTGAGGGGTAAGGCATATATACTCATGTCTGATTACAAAAATCAAGTTACATTTTTCTGAGTTAAAATAACTCAGCTAAGTAAAACACAATGAAACAAAATTCTACAAAATGAAAGAATAATTATCTTTTTTTAGCAATGTTAGATTAGCATTTAAATGTCAATGTTATTCAAGGCTGAAGAGTTACAAAAAGAAAAAAAATTAAATAAAAGAAACCCATAGCAACTATAAAAGAAAAACGTTATTTTTAAATGCAGTTATGCTAGGTAGGCAGCAGGCCAACTCTTCAAGCATCCTGCTTCTCATCCTTTTTTTTTTTCTTTATCAGCTTCAACTGCTTCATCTTTATCTTTGCATTGATGGCTTAGTATACAAATAGACATATATAGTGTTTGGCTGGAATCTTCTAGGAAAAGATTCTTAAGGTGCTCAACTTTCAATCAGTTTATTTTTTTCCCCAACAGGTGACATGAATGTATAGCAAAGTTAGTGATTTAAGACATTTGCTAACATTCACTACCATACCACAATCAGAAGGGTTGGTCACTGCCTACATCAAGTCATTCTTGGTGGAATGTGAGATGACACTTGACCATGGACAAATAATATGTGGTCAACTGACCAGCTTGCCAAGCCTAGACAGAATATTAGAAGTTCATGTCTCTTTGCCAAGTGTTGGGATCAAGGAGCAGCAGCCTCAGCACTAGAACCCAGATGAAGCCAGTCAGCCTTTTCCATCCCTTTCTACCCTTACCTCAGTGGAGACTATTCAGTTGGAGAGTAATTTTAATACCATTTTACAAGCCCCAGAGACTCTAGCTGACTGGCATGAAGGAGCTGTGCCCTACAATCCTATTTCATCCCTTGGAGTGGGAAGAGCATCTGTGTCAAGGCCCCCTTAAGTACTTCGATGAAGGGAAGCTTGAAAAAATCCCCTAACAGCTGGAGGTCTAGCAATTAAAACAAACAAACAAACAGCTATTCTCCAAGAGTCCTGATGGGCTCAGGAAAAGTTTCCAAGCACAGAATACTCCAAGATCTCTATTGAGCTCAAGTACTAAATAGTACCGAACAAGGAAGGTGAAAAAAGATAAAAATTATTCAAGCCTTGGAATACCTACAGTTTGGGTATGACTAAGCTTTTTTTGGGAAATATTTGTCAGCAGTGTCCTCAATAATAGAAGTAGAACCAAGGTTGACTTCATCTCATTCATGTGTTACATGATTCATGAGGACATCATCACTGATAAATCTCAGGAAATTCGAAGTAGGTCCCCTGGATTTTAGTCTGATCCTGATAAAAGTTATCAAATACTATTTCAACCCATTTCTTCAGTGTCACCCTTCTTCTAATACAGTGGTTCCCAAACTTTAACCACCTGTGAACCCCTTTCACTAAAATGCCAAGTCTCGTGAACCCTCTCCAAAAAATGAATATTTCCAGTGATTTTCTCCTTTACCTGAATATAAATTATAAAAGCAGTGATCTTGGAAATATAAAATTTGTTTTTAGGACATGCTTATTACACACAATTTATTATTCATTATTTATCATTACAATATTTTTATTACATTATGAAAACAACACTCTTCCAAGATCTTACTTTAGTAGCTTGTATCACTTTGAATAAGCCTGTTATAAGACAAGGCTCCTATGTTTCATCAAGGAATATCAGATGTGAAACAGCATCAAAGTATTTAAGAAGCCCACTCAAAGAGTTCTTCCTACACAAGCATTCAGGTCTTGAGCAGTCCAGGCAAACAACGCATGTTACAATAAAACAAACTTGTTCTTCATAATAATTTTAAAAGCATCAAAAAATATCTACCTCCCTTTCCATTTCTTATAAGGAGTCTTGAAGTTTAAAAATCTCCTCAGTGTAATAGATATGCTTGCTTTGATCTATTTAGCTCTTGGAAGTCCAGGGCCTCTGGGCTGCTGTCCCCATGCTGCCCGGGGTTCCTAGGGATAGCTCTGTTCACCATTAGGGATTTTTTCCCTGAGAACCCCCTGTAACATTTCACAAACCCCAGTCTGGGAACCACTGTTCTAATACAAAGTAGTAATCTGGTAGCTATCACATGTACATGCAGAGTATCTGAGCTGTACTCCACAGATCTCACAAGACACAAGACACTTCTCTACTTATTCTATCTATACCAAGCCTAAACACAACAAAAGAGAAACTCTGCCACCTTAGACATACTCAGGGTACGTCCTCACTACCGCAGGCAGTGGTCGATGTTTTAGCGATCGATTTCTCGCGTCTTGTGAGGACGCAAGAAATTGATCGCTAGCGCTGGCCCCGTCCACTCCAGAAATCCAGCTCCCCCGGAGGAGTAAGCCGGAGTTGACGGGGGAGCACGCCACTGACTGCCGTCGCCGTGAGGACGGGAGGTAAGTCGGCTGCAGATACGCCAACTTCAGCTATGTGATTCACGTAGATGAAGTGCGTATCTGCAGTCGATCCCCCGCTCTAGTGAAGACCAGCCCTCAGAGTGGTTAATATCGACAAGGCAAGAACTCAGGCATATAGCAAACCTACACGTACTGTACCATCTCCCAGTGAACCATCAGTTACTAAGTGGCTAATGCACTGCATTAAAGAGGAATACAAGGTACAGAAGTAAAAGCTCACAGGCAACATCAAAAGCTCATCCTTGCGGACCAAAAGTCATTCATGTTTTCAGAAGATATTTATAAAGCAGCAGGCAGATAATCTAGTACCATGTTTGCTAGACTCTATAACAGTGACTCTCAATCTGCAGCCCTGTCACCACTGCTACAAGCTAGACATGCAGGCCTCAACAGACACTGCCATTAGTGAAGAGTACTCTAAGAAGCTTTTAAATACCAGAATCGTAACTTTCAGCTTGTAAAAAGTAACTGTGGTTTCACTAGGGTTAAATCCCAATGTGGAAATGGCAAACCTAGACAAAACAGATCTTATGCCTGGTGCATCTGATACCTGTATCTCTTCTCCGGGTATCCAGGTTTGCCATTCCAATCCAATATTTTCTTCATTTGTACTCCCCCTCTCTCTGATGCCTATAACATCACAGTTGTAGGATAATTTGTACATATATATATGCCATATGTAAACAACTGTTTACTATTTCCTATTTCCGTGGTCTGTTATGTCCTTTGGGAATGCAAGCTTTTTGGAGTTACCTTTTCATACAGTGCTTAGCATATTGCAGGTGCTATTAGAAACCACAGCAACAAAAGTTAGGTTGAATTTTACTTAACAACTACTCAGGTAACTTATGACTTCCTCATATCATTATCCCGAACAAAAAGGTGATCATGATAAAAATACTTCAAATTCTTATACTTCACATTTTCAAAATCATCGTACGAACCTTAACTAATGAGTACATTTTGTGTTCACACAACCCTTCCAAGCTTTGTAAGTGCTGTAACCCTCAGTCTTTCAGAGAGTCAATAGATCACATCACAGGAAGTTCATTCACTGCACACTACGGGGAAAAAAGTGTTCGGAACTTTATGCCAAAGCTGGGGTTTGTTGGAATTGCCTCAGTTCTTTGTAAATCATTTAAGAGAGCACTTGTGTCATGCCATGAAACAATTCTGTGGGCCTGCCAAATATGTCAGCCTAAATTATATATGTATTTCTCTAACTTCAAAGCACTGCCTGGAGATGCTGCTCTAAAATAACTTAAAGGATGGGCAACTGGCTAGGACTTTGCAAGCCAAAACAACGTAATGAAAGCTAGAACAGTGGTGCAGGCTGCCCCCTAGTAACTTAAAAGGATTTAGAAAAGATGGAATTTTTGAAGGGTACACCTGCTCAGTTAGACACTAGTCTCACAATCAATCAATTTCACGGAAATCTGCATTTTGTACATAATTACAGAAAGACCTGCAAGAAAATGTATGCAAACAACTTCAACTGCATTCACAATTTCTCTCAACCATGTTAGAGGCAAACTGCTGCATACTTGCAAAATTCTACTAGGTCATTGGTCAGAGAACTTTTTGAGAGGGTAAAATGTATATTTTCATCATGGTTAGGGAGGATGTGAAGTTTCTGTGCTGGTCTAACCTGATTTGTAGGCTGCAACAACATAGTAACAACACTAGAAAAGACTTCACCAACCTAACAATAAAACCAAACCACAAGACTATAGTCTGTACAACTCTGAAAAGGATGCACTGCACTGTGCAGCACATACGCAAACCCTGCCTTCTCTCTCCATCATATGCTTTGAGAAGGACACTTTTTAGTCATATTTGGATTTATTTTTATTAAATCTGGCATGCATTTTCCAAATCTGGTAAGTCAAAATCTAGGTCTGATATGTGAGGAGGAGAAGCATGTTTTATTCACCTTAATAAAAATGAGGTGTGTGCAAAAAATATTTTTTTTTTAAAGAACAATGCATTTATACAGCTATATTCCTTTGCATACAAATGACTACTTCACATTTGGAGAGTGTCAGTGCTCTTCTGACCCATACTTTTTAAATTAATTGGAAATTTTGTCTGCCAAAAATATGAAATGGTAAAATTAAGTTAGTCAGAATGATAACATAAGCGTATTACAGGGAATCTCATTCCATATGGGAAAACAGGACAACTCCATATTGTTTAATGTCTACAGAACCGTTGCTGATTTCTCGTTCCTTTTTTCCTTTAAACTATGAAAAATGGCACATTTAGATTTAAGGTCTGAAAATTAATCTGGGAACAACGTTTAGTCGATTTACTGAAAATATGTACCAAAAAACAATTTTATTATTTGTATTCTGGTAATTCTTAAACTGTACTGGGCACTATGCAAATACATAGGAATACAAAGCCCTTATCTTTAATCTGCAGCAATGACTGCTAACTTAAAGTACACTGTAAGAGTACACTTTTATAACACTGTTAAGTGGCCACTTGTATAAGTGGAAGCTAAAAAGTATCTACAGTGAGATCCCATGAAATAACAGTAATTTAACTAGTACATTTCATGCAGCCAGAAGGAATGCTCTCTTCCCTCTAATATAAATAACCCCTACACCAGTTATGAAGAATGCTAAAACTATTCTGCCATCTGTACCATGTTTTGTGCATGCTGGCAGCCTCCCTGCCCAACAAGTAATGAGCTTGGATCACCACACTGTCTGCATTTAATAAAGACTCTGCATGCTTTGCTAAAATTGCTTATTTTTCCTGGCAATATTTTTTAAAATAATCCACAAATTAAGTCCATCAACAAAGTAATTTACTTGCTATTTTGTTTATGTCTTACGTAAACCTTTGTTTCATAGACACCAAAGAGGATAAACACAGCATTAAAAGCTGAAACCAGATAACACAGCAGCACTAATTTCTGCTACTGTATTTAAGGTAGTGTCAGCTTTTTTCATTATGAAATGGCAGAAATCTGCTCCAGGGTTGCAACTCAGCACACAAGGTTTTGCCAACAGAGAAATAGATTTATGTACACGCTTCCCCACCAAGCCACCATGTGAAGAAAAACTGATTCAGTCATTTGAGTTAGATTTTTTTTTTAGTTTATTTTTTTTGCCTTTATAGTTTGCAGCACTTTTATATATTTTCCATATAAAAATTATGCTGTTTTAGGCCCCAATTCTGGAGTCAAACCCCATACAACCTGGCAGAATCCCATTAAAATCCTTGAAACATCAACTGGCTGCTTTGGCTATTTAAAAATATAACTGAAATAAGACTGCAGCACGATACTAAAGGAGACAGATTTATCTCATCACATTGCATAAAATGGTAACATATTTTCAAGAAGATGATTTGATAGATGTGTGGAAATTTTGTAACACCAAGAATTTATTTTTTTTTTCTTCATATGGACTTGCAAGTGTCTTGCTGTTTTTTGGCGAAGACAGGGGCAAGACACCCACTTACACAAGGGGTGTGTGTGTGTTCACAGCCCTTATATTGGTCTAACATAGGTTACATATCAATTACAATGGTAAAGGAACCATTAGCTACTGACTGAGGGAGGGCATCATAAAATAAAGAGCACTTAGACAAATCTGTCAGGTCAGATAATCCCTTTTCACTAAAACCCCTAAAAGGAAAAAAAGTTATAATTCTGCAGATTTGATGGTATTATCCTATAGGAGTCTGACCTATGTCTGATGCCCTCACTACACAGCTCCACCTGAGCCTCAGATATGGTAGTTCAGCACAAGACATCTCCCCACCCTACACTGAGATCTCGGCAGCAACAAAGGCTGTCCCAGGGGGAGATGTGCAACAGAGATTTAAAATTACCATTGCAATCATCAAACCCAACTTGTGTAGCATGGCCTGAGCTGTTGTGTGATGAGTGACAAATCCTCACTGGCAAACTTATTATGCTCTGGATCCTGCCCTAGGGAAAGAAGACTATGAGTTGAGCTTTTTTCATAGATCTCTGACCTGCTTAGTTCTCTATAGGGGACAAGCCAAGACTTTGGAATCACTTGATTTAGGTGCCTAGTGAGCTTTTCAAAAGCGCACAGGAATCTAATGCTCACTGATTTCAATGTGTGTTAGGCACCGATGTGCATGCTGCCTAAATTCCATTAAAAATCTGGCCTTTGGAGCAAGGAAGTTCCACCCTGGTGCTGTAAGCACCAGCTAAGTGAGAATGAATTCCATAGCAAGAGTTTTGAGATACAGAGATTTACCCACTATTACCATTAAGTAAATAAGCATTTCTTGAGAGACACTTGCCCACGAAGTTGGGTACAGTACAGATTCCCTGAAGGACATAGGCCAAAACAGTTAAAGGGTTGGACATTATAAAAATTAAAATCACTAACACTGCCGGACCTGTTTTAATAGAACACAAAAAACAGTTATAAAAGTAGCACCTCTTAAAATGGAGCAGCTTAACACAGAGCAGGCCAAGGTTCTTTCAGAAAATCAGGAATCCTTGCACAGAGGATATTAAAAACTCTTGTGTGCTCAGTGGGGTTCTCTTACCTTTGGTGGAATCTTTTACGACAATGTCAGAGATTTCAAAAAGTTTCAGAGGCAAAGGCATCTTTCTATTAGCAGCAATGGTCTTCAGGAGGCCAGGCAAGAGGCTGGTGCGTGCCACCTACAGGTCAAACATTAAATTGCATGCATAAAATAACCTGGCAGGTTGCTTAGGTGCCTTATCTTTTCTGGATTTGCTTATTTGGAATTAATTTTAAAATAGCCAGGTGAAACAATGCGGTCATTTCAGAAGTTTATTGCTTTCTATTTTAGAATTATTAAACCTGAAAATGTAGATATCATGCACTTACTGTCCAAGGATCTCAACATGTCTTATGAATGTGCATGAACATTCATATCCACATTTTGCAGGGGAAACCAAGGCAGAGAGCACTTCAGAGGCTTGTCTGAGTTTGTACAGCACATCCATGACACAGGAGGGGAAAAAATCAGGACTTCTCATTCCCAGTTCCCAGCTCTACCTAGAAGGTATCACTGCTTCCAAATACATAGATTGAGAATTTCTCTAAGGAACTAAAACAATTCATACATATTTCTTACGCAAAGTGAGATGTATCATCAGTTACACTTTCAAGGAATGTGTCATCATATTGCAAAGGTCTTAGTGAATTTTTAAGCAACAGAACAGCTGAAGGATTTTGGATGCTTCCTCTACTTCTCATTGTCAGTGGTGTGAGCTCAAGGGGTTGTTGCTCTAAAATACAGGATCTAGTGCAGGGGTGGGCAAACTACAGCCTGCAGGCCCCTCCTGACTGGCCCCTGAGCTCCCAGCAGGGAAGGCTGCTCTGGCCCCTCCCCTGCTGTACCCAATTTTGTTGCCCCTAAACCCATTGGGTAGTAACTCATTCCACTAACTGTACACTGTTTAAAATATTACTAAGTATAAGGGGGATAGAATTGGGGCCTCAGAAGAAACTGCAAGCAACTGTATTTTGCATGTGCATAATCTCTCTGTTGACTTCAAACTGCATTAAAAGTAGTCACCACATTTTATGTATTTTCTTTCCTTTTGATATTTAAGTTCCCTCCCAAACTGCAGGCTTTCAATTTATTTTTGTAAAGTTATTTTACTGATTGGTAATTACCCTCTCAGATGTCTAGGGAAGCTGGTATTGCAACAATTAGACCTGAAATTAAACTACTCACCTGAAATTCTGCTGTTTTGGGGTTAGCTATGTGTACTGCTTTTGTTGAAGAGATGTCCACGCCAAGTTTATCAGCAATATCTTCTTGGGAACACTGAGGGGAGAAAAACAACAACATAGTCAAATGGTTAAAATATACAGAGAAACAAAACAATGCAAGATCAGCATAGGTCTGATGTCCCTAACATGACTCTTTCTGATGATCTGCAATACACACCTGTAAGCACAAAAGAAAGTGAAGAATGAAGCCTGAGCCTTATATCTAAGTGGGCTGGCTTATTTATGCATCAATTACTAACCAAAATAATGCTAGATTAATAGGAAGGCAAGAGTGTGTTAATAATTTCCCATGGTAAAAGCTAACTAAAAATAAGAGGACATATTCTTCCACTCTGGTTTCCATTTAATAGTAACTTCCTGTGCAAATAGTCCCAGAGGAACCAGTCCTACACTGAGCCTTCGCACAGAGGAAACAATCGCACAGGGACTACTTGCAGAATAAGCTACTACTGTGCATTGATAAGGGTTACACAATCTAGCCCTCAACTATCATGGTTCCATTTGGCTCTCAAGGTATCTTTAAAAAGCTAGTTACTAAAATAGTACAAGTGACCTATTGAGCTGAGTGATCACCTGTGCATACTGAGTGACAGAAACTATCATTAAAGCCATGCCTACACTTACAAGCTTACAGCGGCACAGCTGTACCAGTACAGCTGTGCTGCTATAACATCACTCCAGTAGCCATTTTACGTCGACAGGAGAGAGAACTTCTGCCCACATAATAAAACCAGCTCAACACGTGGCGATAGCTATGTCAGCGGGAGAAACTCTCCCACCAACAAGCCTTATGCCGACAAAACTTATGTCGCTCAGGGGTGTGATTTTTCACACCCCGGGCAATAAAAGTTTTGCTGACATAAATGTTAGTGTAGACATGGCCTAAGAGTCACAGTCCAGATTTCCAGAATTTACAGCTCTACTAATGCATTAGAAAACTGATATATGAACACTGCATGTAATTGAGGATTTGCTAGTATTCTGCAATCCTCCCAGAGTGTTCTATTTGTGTTGGCAGTGCTCCAAAAGGGGTGTTGTTTGATCTAATGTGAGTAAAATAAGCAGCTGGCACCATCAGAAAGAGCGGGCTTCTGAATGGAAAAGAAAGTGATCTTCAATTATTGCTGACCTTCGCAGGCATTTTTTATGATCAAGTGTTTTCAGATATCTAGCTAAACTGTTAGGTGACTATGATGTGACTGAATACACACTAGCTAAATCATACAAAACCCAATGTTACTCTTTTGAAGCTATACTTTTGGGTTCAAACCAAAGAATGGATTACATGTGAGAATGACTAATGGGCATTTCTCATCCAAAATGTAACATGAGGTTGTAGAATGGTGCAGCATGTATGACATTAAAATGATAGCTGTGTTTCATAGCTGTGCTTTAAGAACCTGGCAGTGATGTGCCAGAGCTTAGATATCAATGCCAAAGCAGAAACACAGATGTGCAACATGCATAACACGACGTAAATGCCCGATCCCACAAATCTCTACCTATGTGAACAGCCCTTACTATTGTGATCACCTCTGCACGCTGCTGCAATTCATAAAGGTCAGATAACATACACTGCTGGGATGCATATAAATTCAGCATTTTGAAGCATCTCAGTTATTTGATGTTGAGAACACTGTAGAGACATTCATTGAACTAATACATGCACAAAATCTGTGAAAATCTGAACACAGAAACACACATTGTGCTGCCCCTAGCATTGTACTAATACAGATAATCTTACTACATTGCATATTGGTATAGTGAGAAATAACTGATAGCTATTATCCTGAATAATTCACTGGGATTGTGGACTAGTTAGATGGGCCAAAGTTGAAAAACAAAATCACATCGGAACCTCCTGGAAGTCAGGAGACAGAAGTTTGAAGCCAATTTTATAGTTTTACATTATTCCATTACATTGGGATTATGGTATTTGGTTTCAAAGAGTAATATTTTCAAAGGCACTTAAGTGCTGTAGGAACCTAAGTCCATTTGGAAGTTAGTGACATAAGCCACTGAGATGATTTTGAAAATATTATTCAAATATTAACTGTGAATCAGACAACAGTCCTTGAAAGGAGGAGGCATGAGTACACGTGTGTATTTTTTGTACCACAGTCAGGGTCTGCTATTAGTTATATAAATCTCATGCATTTCTAAAAATCTTTTCTACATCTAAAGCTACTCAAATCCAAGGGCACAGTCTGGTACAAATTCTGTGGCCACATTAGTACGTGAGGACCTGCCATTATGTTCACCCAAGTACTTTTATTCTAAAGAATAGCATATTTATAATTGTTTTAAAATCTATTCTGAATAGTTGCTGTGCATTGATATTATCTGATTTGCTAAACTAAATATGATCATGTACATTTAATATTTTAAAAATACATTTACTAGCCTGTATTATCAACTAATTGCACAATTCCAGTTTTCAGAACTACTTTAACTGCTGTTATGGACGTAACTGTGATAAGTACTCTCTGCTGTGAAACCCCAATCCCTTGCAAGGATCTGAGTACCACTATAACATCTGTAACAGTCTATATCTGTGCAGGAAGCTGGAAGTGGGACTGTTGTACGGGGACATAAGAACACAATTAATACATAATTTATACTTTTAAAAATGCATGTAAAAAACCCAGTTTTGCCAACTGAGGCTTTGCATACTACTATTACAGCTCAAGCAGGCATTCATGGACAAGTTATAATACCCAAGAAAGGGTTCAGAATGGAATGGCTGTGAACTCTGAATGACAGTGTTATGTACTGGGTATCACTATTAATTTTGTTTCCACATTATTAAATTGTAACCAAATACATTTGGTTTGTTATTAAACTCTGGCAATCTTCAGAAACAGTCTGACAGGCTTTTAACTCAACTATACATGTTAAGTGACATTTAAAAATTTCAGCATCCCTATTTCACTTCTATATTTTGAAATGAATGGTTGACTGTTAATCTGTCATATAATTCCACTGAGAACACCAGCTCACACAACACACATTATATTGTAATACCAAAACATTAGCAAACAAGCATGTCCCAAAAGAAGATCACATAACATTTGCTGCATTTACACTGCATGACACTGTAAGAGTATTATGTTCTGATTCGGCTCCCTAATTGTTTAGGCATACAACCAAAAAAACCCCAAAGTTAATAAACTGTACCAGTGCAAAAGTGAGTGCTTCAGTAAATCCAGCAGCTGCCAAGTCTTGTCTCAGAAGTTCTGTGAGCTTATTGAGAGGAAACTAAAAGAAAACAAGACAGTTTTCATCTTCAGTCTGAAAATATTTATGATGCTTTTCCTAGATAATTCTGAATGTTATTCTACAAGGAATGTTGCTAGTAAGGGTGCCTCCACAAAAAACAACAACAAAAAGTATCAACCAGCTGACTGAGAAATTAATCTTCCAATTAAAGATTTAATATCAAGTCCATACTTAAACTTTGTCTTTTTTCCAAGCACCAACAACCACTGGTCTTGGCTCAACTCAAGTCAGCTGGGCGTATGTTTTGTATCCAATCCATGGTAAATGCCTCTCATAGCAAAGCATGTCCAAATATTGTTAAATATTTTGCTCTGTTTTTTTTCAAAACCCTTCTAGCATACACTAGTCATTTACTAACAATGTAGAGGATTTATTTATGGGGACAATCTTACTTGATTGGCTATGGTGTATGTTTTTGGAATAGTCATCTGAATGTTGTTATAACCATAAGCTATTGCTGCATCTTCTATGATATCACATGCATGGATAATGTCCGCTCTGGTAGGAGGGATTTCAATTTCTATATTGTTCCCATTCCCTGTGACATGTGACTTCAAACACATCCTGGTCAGCAGCTTTGCAAGACTTGATGGCGTTTCGCTAAAACAAGACAACAGTGTCAGTATTTGGGGACTTTTACATCACATTGATTAGCTTTTAAATAAGATACTCTCTTTAATTTGCACAGTGACTTCCACACTAAAGAATCTCAAGGTACTTTCAAAATGTATGCATATGTATCACCTATCAGTGCCACCTCTGAGATAAAACATGCTGGCAGAGAATTGCTGTCAAGACTACACCATAATTATAGGAGGGAATAAAAAATAATTCACTTAGTTGAAGGGCATCTGTAGGTAGCTGATATAATTACTCAAGCTAACATGCCAGTTTTTAATGCATTCTAAAATTCAACTGAACACACAATAGATATGCTATAAAAATATCACTGGTGTATTTTACCACTGCTCACTAATTTTAATTAAATTAATAAAAGCTAGATTGCACAACATACTTGATTCCAATTTTCTTGTTAATTAAATCAGGTTTCACTTTTTCTTTTCGGTAAGCCAGTTCCTGCAAGGAGAATAAAAAGGTTTACACAGAAAGTTACATTTGTGTCTACTAAGATCCAGCTGTGACATCTTTCTAATCCAACTTCTTCTGACTCCACTGACAGACACAGAAGAGAAGTCTGGAATGCAGGGTTGGACTTAATATTTTAGAATAACCATAATACACTTTAAATAAACAACATCCTGATATGCTAGAATAAAGTTTATAGGCATCTTGAAATGCCTTTCAAGTAAATATTTGACAAAGAATACCAAAAACAAAGCACTGACACAATTAATGGTCATGCATGGGAGCTCAGGTTTCTGGAATTGACTTTGGAATTCTGCTACTGGAGTAGGCAAATCAAACTACCAGGAAAGTAGCAAGTCTGGACATCTTGAGCAGAGCAGAGCAGAGCGATGACATAATTCCCTCTTCCTGATTTATACATCTGGTAAAGCAAGATCAGGCATAGGTTTCTGTAAAACTCAATGCAGCTCTTGCAGCCACAGAAAACAGTAAGTAAACACACACACACAATCCAAAAAAATAAAACAAGACCCTGTAATGAAATCATTAGTAAAATTGTTTAAATACAAAAAAACTTTCCTAAACAGTTGCCCAAGATGGAAAAAGTGAGCTAGTTCTTTTTTTTTTGCTGTATAAAGGCCTGGAAACTTTGGGACTTAAAAGCTTTTGTTCTGCTTTAGAAATATCTTGAATGATGTCTGTTTTTTTCCATTTTGCTAGAGGTCTGACCCTGAGATGTAGATACTAGATCCTTAATTTCAAGAGGAGGGATTTGGAATCTAATGAGAGGTTGCCCCCCCCCCCCCACTGTTCATTTATCACACAGAGTCAAAAAGACATTATCAAAACAAAAGAGACAAATACAGCACCATGAGATGTCTGAATCTAAATAAAAGTCACTTCCCCTCTCAATTAACCAAATTTCACTTGCTTGATATCTAAGCTAAGCCCAACTAATTTCCAGTTGTCCACAGCTGCTTTCAGGAAAAACATGTGATCATTTCCATTCTGCTTATTTTTAACAAAGGAAAAAAAGCACTAGCTATCACCCTAATCCTGCAGAGGGTGGGTGGGCACCCGAGCACAGGCAGAGTCCCTCTCAAGGCACTGTGCAGGCATTTGCTCCCTGGCAGTTTCTTGTATGATTGGAGCTTCCAAGAGTAAAAGACAAAAAAAGTAACATTAAAGTTATTTAACTGAAAGGCGTCAAAAACTTTCCAGATCTGATAAACCCAAAAAGTTAAGCCGAGGATGATTTTAATTGCTCATCAGTTTATAGTGGGTGACAACTGTGGAGGGAAAACTTCAAGCTAAGCAATAATTGCAGGAAAAAGTTCTATGGGTTTTTGACCTAATTACATGCCTTGATTATAGCCACACTTACTACTGGATCAGATTTAATATATTTCAAATGGGTTCTACGCTATAGCTGTGATCACAAACCCCCTTCAAACTTTCCTCTTCTTTTGGGATATCAGACTATTTTAGCAGTCCTACAGTTTTAGCTTTGACAGAAATGGAATGTTTACAAGTGAAAAGGCTAGTGGGATTGCAGGAAATGAGAGGACTGTGCCACTCTTTTTTACCAAACCCTCATGGGTATAGAAATCCTTTTCCCCCAAGTCATATCTAGAATACTTACTGGATAGATGCAGGTTTTCCCATTAAGATAAGTTACTTCTGCTGCTTCAACACTGAGGGGGAAAAGGTCAAAGTGTGTAAAATGCGGGATTTGACCAACAAGTCTGATCTCATTGACAGTAAAGGATTATACTACTCACGTGAATTGCTTCTCACAATATTCACTAAACATCGTGACTAAGATATCGAGGACAATTTTTGCCTACAAGGATAAAGAAGTACAACCACATTAAAATCTGTGATTTATTTTAAATGACACAAAATATATTTTCTTTGTCATGCTTCAGATGTTTAACTTAGAATAGAGTGAACATTGTTCTGTTTATTCCTTTAATGAAAAATATGGAAATCTAGAATGCAAGATACAACTTTACATCTCATTGATCACATTCAATTAAAAGAAAAAAAATGTTTGACTTCTGTAACAAAGAATTCTCTTCAAAGACTTGAAAAATAGAAGGCTTTGAATAGCACTGATTTAGACAGAGATTTTAGCTAAATTCAGCTCCCACAGACATGAGCGCCTTTATTACAATATGGGTCTGGATTTTGCAAAGACTTACTCTACTGAGCAGTCCCACTGAAGTTAAAGTAAGAAAGAGTTTATAAGCTCTAGGACTGTGCATTATCTGTAAAAAAAACATTAGCAGGTCAACCTAAACTGTAAAATCTGTTTTTTGAGGAGGATATTTTGAGAAGTTAGTGTAACAAATGAGTCATAAGATTCAAATCAGTTTCTGAGACATCGAAAAACCTATTTAGTCTGAGGCAGACATTTTCTTTACACATACTGAACAACATCCATTTCATGGTCATAAGCTGTAAAGAAGTAAAAAAAACACAATACAGGTGTTTATTGTTGGGATTTCCTCCAAGACCTCTTTCCACTCGACTTCCCAAGAACTGAGTTTGACTCCAGACTTCATCACGCAGGTAATTTTATTTGGCATACAGCAATGCTAGACTGAGTTGATCAGACTCAAATGCAGGGGATGATGGAATCAGGATACATCACTACTCCAAAGTTACACAAAACCCCTCTCCCTTTATAAACATTACACGTCTCATTGTATTTATTATACATTGCATCACACGTTTTTGGATTGGGTTGGTTACTTTGCAGGAACCAATTCCTGTGCAGCATGCACTCTCCACAGTGTGACTTCCTCTTTACCTCATTTTTACATTTCTAACTTATTTTGTCCTTCTTATCTAGTTCATAGTAAGTAGTTCCCTGGGACTTCTCCCGCTTCTCTTAGCTGGCTCAGACATTCTGTCTTCTTGGCCCGCTGACCTATGCATTTATCTTATTTAGCACAAACACACTGTTTTCAACTTGATGATTCATTAGCTTCCCTAATTCTATCTTCCAAAAAATAAGACCTCCTTCAACACGTTAATTATATTTATCAGCCCCGAGAAAGCCCTCCCAACACACAAAAATCTATTTGAACCCTTGTAGTATACGGATTAATTTTAAAAGTGTTCTTGCTTTTACAAAGCATAAGTTAGACTTTGCCAAAATTCTCAAAGGAGTGAACATGCATCTACAAAAGTTGCTTGGACTTGCAATTACCAAAATTGGGTGGGGAAAGGCTGCCTTTGGGTTGATACAATGAGAATTGTAACCTTACAAAGAAGTGTACTCATGCTTGGAAACTTGGTCTTTAATTTCATTTGACTCTCTCTCTTTAAACATATTAGAATAGAATTATCAAGAAAAAAGGCATCCCCAAGAAGTTTTATTGCAGGTCAAGGAGAAAATTATTCTTTGTAAAGAGAACTCTATCAAGACATTTTTCACTTTTCAGAGTTGTTCAAGCACAGAACCACCATCCACAAGAAAGGGTATTTAATCTTAGTTACTCTCAGATTGAACACTCAGTATGCATGCAGGAACAAATATGCCTGGCTCTGAACAAATGGAACTAGAAAAATTTTTAAAAAATGTAAGTTAACCCCAGTACAGTCATAAAAATGAAGCATGAGGAGAAGCTGGTTAATACACTCACCAAATGGCCTCTCAACTTTTCCTGCTCCAAAATGTATAATATATGCCCACCTACTGTATTTGTTTGCATGATGATCCTGTGACCCCAGAAGAAAACAGTTACATGTACACCATATATGACAGCATATCAAAGACAATAAAGCTTCATTTACCTTTGTAATATCAGTGGCTGTACATTCAACAAACACATTCCTGGTATTTAGGCTTATTTTTGTATGGTCTCCTACAACAAAAAAAAATACAAACACACATATTAAAAGATGTTAACATATTTCTTGGAACACATCATATATTGATTCACCTCATTCATAATCTAATGGGATTGCTGTTGTCTTCCACTGGCCAGAAAGTCACTTTTCCTGTTGCACCCACAGCTCTTAAATGGAAAATTCAAGTCTCCTCTTATAAATCAAGAGGCAAGAGTGAAGGCATGATAGCAGAGATACACACTTTTGTGTGAAAGACTGGGGTTCAAAGTGAACCTGGGATATCCATTTCTGGGAGGTTGCATGGGTCTGCAGGAGCGATGAAGGCAACATCAGCCTCCAGTCAAGGAAAGCAAAATAGCAAAACAATGTCCACCTTGTGGTTATAACTAGCACTGCATGCTGGGGATAGCTCAGTGGTTTGCGCATTGGCCTGCTAAACCCAGAGTTGTGAGCTCAATCCTTGAGGGGGGCCATTTAAATCTGTTAGATGATTTAATTAGGGATTGGTCCTGCTTTGAGCAGTAGGTTGGACTTGATGATCTCCTGAGATCCCTTCCAACCCTGATATACTATTATGTGGTTTGCTCTAGCAAGTGCCAACATCACAATTGTGGCTTATTAGGCTGCAGGGTTAGGAAAGCACCCCTCAGTAAAGAGAATGAACATTTTTAAAACATCACTCAGGTTGACAAATAGTCCAAGGATAGGTCTACATTTATAGAGATGTGTAGAGTACAGAAATTGCACACTCAGCTAACATGGGTATAAAGAGCACCGTAGTGTAGACAGTAAGGCATTGTTTGGGCAAACCAAGCAGAGACAAGTTTGAACCCTAGCATATAGACCAGAGGGGTGCAAACTGTTATAAGTGTAAAGTAGCCTAAAATTAGTGTTTACCTGTAAGGGGTTAAGCTAAAGGTAACCTGAGAGGTGGACAACTGACCAATGAGAAATTCCTTAGGAGACAAAGGATTTTAAGTTTTAGTTTCTTTCTTGGTCTCTCTCTGTTCACCCAGGCTATGGGATGAACACAGCTATGTTTTTCACTGTAACTATAAGATTTTATCAAGTACTGTAGTTAGTAAGTTTACCTTCTTTTTATCACTTGGAGGGTTTTTAGTGGTGAGTGTTGGCTGGGTGCTTCTTGATATTGTAAGCTTTAGCAGAGATATCAACTGTGGGAGAAAATTGCCTCGGGGGAGAGGTTTGGTTTTTAAATGGAGGGTTCTCAGTGGTGAGTGTTGGCTGAGTGCTTCTTGATATCTCTG
>ML677363.1:11716283-11917654 GCA_007922305.1 Dermatemys mawii
GGGTGCTTCTTGATATTGTAAGCTTTAGCAGAGATATCAAGAAGCACTCAGCCAACACTCACCACTGAGAACCCTCCAAGTGATAAAAAGAAGGCAAACTTACTGACTACAGTACTTGATAGAATCTTATAGTTACAGTGAAAAACATAGCTGTGTTCATCCCATAGCCTGGGTGAACAGAGAGAGACCAAGAGAGAAACTGAAACTTAAAATCCTTTGTCTCCTGAGGAATTTCTCATTGGTCAGTTGTCCACCTCTCAGGTTACCTTTAGCTTAACCCCTTACAGGTAAACACTAATTTTAGGCTACTTTACACTTATGACACAAACTATGGCCCGCGGGACCATCCTGCCGGGCCCTTGACCTCCTGGCCGGTGATGCTACCCCTGGCCCCTTCCCTGCTGTCTCCCATCCCGTGCAGTGCAGCTGGCTCTGGCTGGGTGGTGAGCTCCTGCTACTCTGAGCGGCATGGTAAGGGGGCAATATGGAGGATGTATAAGGGGCTGGGAGTTCCGGGGGGTGGGGGTGGGGGCGGGCGGTTGGATGGAGCAGGGGTCGGCGGTCAGGAGATGGGGAACACGGGGAGTTGGATAGGGCACGGAAGTCCTGGGGGGCCTTTCAGGGAGTGTGGATGGGGTCAGGACAGTCGAGGACAAGGAGCACGGGGGTAGTGGGGAAGCTCTGGGGGTCGGGGATCTTGGGGGGGGTAGACAGGGGACAAGGAGCAGGGAGGTTTGGATGGGTCAGGAATTCTGAGGGGAGCAGTCAGGTGCGGGAAGTGGGAGGGAGTGGATGGGGAACCACGGCCAGGCTGTTTTGGGAGGTACAGCTTCCCTATCTGGCCCTCCATACAGTTTCACACCCCAATGTGTCCTTTGGGCCAAAAAGTTTGCCCACTCCGGTACAGACCCTTCATGGCTCTCTACACATCAAGCAGTGCTTCCCACATGCACAGTGCTATTTTTAGCAGTGTAGCATCCCACTGCTGGAGCCTTTCCCTGCTGCAGTGAAAGACTCTGGCAGCGAGGAGGCACTGGTGAAAGGCTCCAGCAGTGCCCTGCTGCCACCTTTGCTCGTTGCCCCTGCCCTTGCTGGAGCCTTTCACTGCCATGTGTAGCTACGCAGCCTGCCTTTCACTGGCAGGGTAAGCAAGTGTAGGCAAGGTCTGAGTCACTACCCTGAAGAACTGGGGGCTTTTTCTTGACATGCCCGAGGTAAAGCCTAATGGGAAGCATATTGGGATACACAAGGTCTTCCCTGCTTTAAAATAAGAGAGAGAGAACACAAACAGCCCATATCTAAACCAAGGACACTGGTCAATATTTACTTATCAGTCTAGTGGTCAGACACTTCTTACTTGTGAAAACTCAATAACCTTACCCACCACCTCTGCCCCTCCCACAAAACTGCCTAAAAGATGGAGAAAAAGGATAGTCCACTGGTTAGAACACTACCCTGGGATTTGGAAGACATGGGTTCAGTTCCTTGTTCTATTACAGACATCCTGTGTGACCTTGGTCAAGTCTGTGTCGGGGAGGGGGAGAGAATAGCACGGATTGACCTCACAGGGCTGTGAGAATAGAAATATGTAAAAATTGTGAGTGCTCAGATCCCATGGTAATGAGAGCTGTATAACATGGAGAGCAGAACAACACTGACAAGACAGGCTTCAAGAAGAAAGAATTGGTTACTGGGGGAGGGAGCTGGGTTTTTTTGGCCAGTTCACAGTTTGGAGGATTCTAACTTGCAGCTCAAAAGCTAAAAAAGAGCAAATAAAATTCTGGAGCTCTCTCAGACTGATGTAAAGGATTTGAAGCTTCCACAATGCAAAGAGCGCAATGGCCAAAGCACACAATTTCTCCCCAGAAAGGCTGTGAAGTTTATTTGAGAATTCTACAGGAACAGCACCAAAGCTCCAGAAAAACTGATGTCTCATGCTTAGTTTTAAGACCTTGTGTGTGGCCCCATTCCTCACAATGAGGTCATGTTAAGACGTGAGGATGATCCAGGAGTTACACACCCAGTGTATCTTGTGATCCCTTTACTAAATTGCCTCTATCATGCCCCCTGCACACTGAATGCACTTAATTGTTCCAGGATCAGTTCAAGGCAAATATAACATCATGTTGCAATCAGACTTGGGTGGGGGAAACAGTTTTCCCATCCCACAAAAAGTTTCCCATTCCATTTCAGGACAAACCTGAAACCTTTTGAATTTTTTTGTGATAAACCAGAGAGAAATCCATCCTGCAACAGCCAGTCGCTAGCGCACTCACCTGGGATAACAGAGGAGGAATTTGAACCAGCTTCTTCCACATCCCAGATGAGTATCCTAACCACCAGGCTATTGGCTATTCTGCTTTCTCCGCCCCTCAGCTACAGCCCCATCCATTCTTCCTTGGTCCAAGAAACCATTCCCTACAAAAGTTTTGTTGAAGCTGGTATGTACTTGCAAAAAGTTCTGTTTCAACATTTTCCAGGGAAAAAATGTTTAGCTGGAAAATTTCTGACCAACTCTAGTTAGTGTTCCCACAACAATCTAAAATGAGCATTCACATGCTTACATTTCAAGAACTATAAGATGCATCAGCTTTAACCTTGAATCATCTCTCAAACACCAACCCTTAAAACACAGCAAGATATGTGAAATTTTGAATCAGCCTTTGAATTATTAAAATGCAAGCAGCTGGAATGTTAAGAGCAAGAATAATCTGAAGCTGCAATAAGCCTAATCAAGAACATTTCCAAAAGGATCAGAGTCTGTGGCTGACATAACATTCAAATTTGGAACAGCTGTCAAACGTCAGAGATAGATAAAAATGCACTGCCGCTTCAGATTCAGGTCAGCTGTTTAAGATTTGTAGGGATGACTAGAGAAATACATCCAAAGTGAGAATGTCATTGGCCATCAGATCAGTCACTGTAGAGATAGCAAGAGTTACTGACTCTTGGTCTAAACTCTTATTATGGGTATAATGAAACTACATCTCTATTTTTGTCAAAGGAAATATTCTTGCCATTATCGTTGATCTGCTTCACTAGTCACCAGAAATGCCTTCCCCAAATCACCCACGAGATCCCTCTAATATTCATAGGAAACACTGTGTTAGGAACCATGCCAACAAAAATTCCAGCCAAAATGTATTTATTTAATCAAAGCCTTCTGGACTCCTTTTTTGTATACCAAAGGCTCTCACAGTAATTGATTCCTATGTTGTGCTGATAATTACACTGGATTCATACCCAGGCAAATGGATTAGGACCCACTATTACCTACAATACAATGAAAGATATAAATTCTACCAGTTATTGATTCACCTTGAACTAAACTCTTCAGCCAAATGACTGATGAGTAATAAGTCTGTACCTGTTATGCCTATCCCATAGGTGCTCATGAAAGTCCCACCAAAGAAGTCCATCATTTAGTTTCCAATGACAAGGATACCAGAAACATACATGGCATTGTAGTGGAGAATAAATGAAAAAATCATGACACCATTTTAAGAAAAATGAAACAACCCACATAATACTCAAATGTTTGTTGGCTACACCATCAGAAAAATAATAGTGACAAAATAATATGTAATTTACCATTGATGATTGGTGGCATGGAAAGAACAACACCGTTGCTATCGTAGATAACTGGATAGAGTGGTTTGTTTTCAATTATGTGTAAATAGTGCTTAAGTTGGCTGTCAGTCTGGAGAAATAAAACACAAGCTGAATGTCACATTATCTTAATCATGAACCATCACCATATGACATAATCCCTCAACTGTGGCATTAACAGGAGTTTTGCCTGAGTAAAGGATTAGGCTCACAGATATTACTTCACTATAGAAAGTTGTTTAAAAAAAGGAAGGAAGCCAAGAAACAATTTTTTATGTTCCCATGTTAACACTAACTTCAAAATATTATTTCTTAATCTATAAGTGGGAGAATCACAGCCACACTATCTTACTTAAGCCAAATGCTGTGACTGCTCATCATAAAGGAACTTCCATTTCTTGTCCTAAGCATGCTAAAGTAATTGTGTCCCTGCTTTACAACAACTGGTCTTAAAGGTGGCAAAAGTTAGCTCCAGAACAATAAAGAAAAAAATTTCTAGTCTCTTAGTTCTGATGGGTTTACACTGAGATGCTCTCCAGTATCTTATCCAAACGATATTATGTTAAAAGAACCATGATATGAGAGAGGTCGGGAGAAGGGGGGAGGTTATTTTAAATAAAAACATTTGTTGCCAGAACATTGACAATGCAGTTTTCTTCTGTGTATTCCTTCTAGCCTCTCTACTCCTCCTTGATCGTTCTCTCCCTCAGTGTCCTGTTGTATCAGCTTAGATAGAGCATATTGGGACTCTCTCTACTTGCTATGAAAAGCTCATGTGTCCCATGGTGCTTTATAGAAATGACAACACTGCGAACACTTCCATATTAGAAGTTACTGTTTAAAATAGACTTGATATGACTTCTTCCCATTAATCATCGACCCACACATGGGTTCTTTTAATTGTAGAGGTGAGCCAAGTATTACATCTTGTTAAGCTTGAGCACTTTAAACAGCCACCCTCTCCTGCTACAGCCACGCAAATATTTCTACATCTTCTGCAAATACATGATCAAATAAAAAAGTACATTTGCTTCAGTTCACCCTCACGTGTTCAGTTCCTGTCAGTAAGCTCATTCCTAGAATATTCATGGGATGTTCCAGAACCATGAACATTAAGGCAAATGTTCATGGAACGCAATCTTTGTGTTGATAAATGTGACTATTTGCATAAGAAGCCTAATTCCAAGAGAGTTATGTTAATCCAACAAATACCACCATACAACTTACATGGGAAATAAAAACAGCTCAGCACAATTTTGAATATCATATACAACCAAATGTTCAGGAACAATTCAAAGACCAAATGCTCGCTCCATCAGACTCAACTGTAAAACTGTGATTGACTTCAGTGGGGCCGGATTTCACCCCAGGAGCTAGTTACAGAAATTAGGTGAGTAACCTCAAGTAAATATGAGAGAAACGTAAGCTGTTCAACTCAAAACAACAGTAAGGATTCAAATGCAGAATGACTGAAATAATTTAGCCTATCAGTCAAGCATGCTGTCTTAGACATCACAACAGTAAAAAGATGCACAAGGTTTTTGTTTTGTTTTGGTTTTTTTTAAGGTAAAATCCAGATATGTTCTATTAGTGATAAGAATTCATCACACTGAATTAAAAAAAACTCACTGTATTTTTATTACAATTTCTATTGCAACAAAATTTAAAACCAGTTTGACCAATGTATGAAGCTGATACTTTGTTCACTATAATATGTTCTAGTGAGCACACACAGGAATTTTAAGTTATTTTTGTGACAACTAGTGGATGTCTATTTTGTCCCATGAAAACAAAAGGAGCATATTGAGGCAGAATTTAAAAAAAGACAGTTGAATACACCAGTTATAATCCTTCAAATAAAATATTTGTCATATTTCATACAACCATCGCCAGGACTGAGATAACTGGGTATGGAGCCTTTAAACTAGTACACGATTTCACATTTAGCTCTGTGTACATTAGGACTGTGATCTCACATCAGCAGTAAACAAAAGTTACCTTTCCATATATCTGTTTAGTGCTGTGCATAAAGTGAACTTGTGGTCTAATTCCAGTTCCTAGTGGAGAGGTGGCCACAACATAAAATTACCACCACTATTGGCAATATCTGCAGAGGTGCCAATCCCAAGTCTTACAATCCCTCTAGAAACTGAGATTTCAGCACTGCATGTGAAAAATTTGGGAAGGACACCTACCCTATATAGATCCAGAATTTCAGAAGCAGTATACTCCTTCGACTGATTCAGCGGCTTGAATCTAATTTCTGATGGAGGTCTAGCTGTATAAGTAAACGGACCAGAGATGGTGTCCAGGTCATGGGTACCAATCGCTACTAATGTTCTTTTCCTACAAAAGAAAATAAGACAAAACAGCAATGACTTTTATATAGGTATTTGGAGTTCATTTGAGGTTATATCCTCTGAGGCACTACAGTCTAAAACATGCACATAGCTAATTGTTGAAGCAGAATTCCAATTTTTACAAGTGTGGAAGCACTTACAACCAGTAGCATTCTGACTGTAGCATGCATAGTGCATTGGCTTTGTAACAACACACACAACAGTCAAATGTAAATCTAATGGGACTGTGGCAGAGAGTTTACCCAAGAGTAAGGTGAGCAGATGTCCTGATTTTATAGGGACAGTCCTGATTTTTGGGTCTTTCTCACATAGGCACCTATTACCCTCCACCTCCTGTCCCGATTTTTGACACTTGCTGTCTGTTTAGCCTACCAAGAGGCTTCTTCTAATACTTATGTAGCAGATGTCACCTCCTTCTGCTGAAATGCATTGAGAATTGCCAGCATCAAGTAAGACAAATGAAGAATGTCAAAGGAGCATTGCTGAAAAATATTTGTCTAAGCATGAGTGCAAACATAACATCTCTTTGGAAAAGTGAACAGCAGTCATCTCAAGAATATAAGTATTTCATAATTAAAAATATTAAGGCAACATAAATGGTGATGTACCATATGCTTTATTCTCACTGGATTTAAAAACGAACCTGCAGATGTTCTGATGTAGTTTTTCTTGTAAGTCAATGAAACTATTACAGCGATCCTTTGAAAAAGTTATGTTACGAAGGACTGCAGCTACAGCATGAGGACGAACTTGGGCAGTCTACAATTTATAAAAGCAGTACAGTTACAAAAAAGATAAAAATGTCATATATGCAGAATTTATAAAATTAAATTCTCATATTGAAAACAAAGTGCTTAACACTTGCTTATAAAAATGTATACTACAATGGAAAATGCACAAAGAGTACCCATATCCCCAACAGAAATACTTTACTTTTAGTTTGGTAAAGGAAAGAGGATTTTCTCTACAGAGAATATGGTTTCAGAAAACCATCAGAGATGTACAGGTATGAATTTTCCTGAAATTACACTATCCTTTACCAAGTACTTTGTACAGTGTTCCCATATCAGCTAAAATGAAGACCACTCAATGGAGAAAACATTTACACTTCTGTTGCATAGGAAATAAGCTGTAGCCTTAGTCTGACTAAAATTTAAAATAAACTCAGTTATTACAGAATATGTTTGCTGGTGATGAAGCTTTCAAGACACAGTCAAAGGTTCAGCAAATAATTTCACCTCTTCGGTAATAATCAGCCTTTGAATGTCACCATTCGCTGGCATAATCCTTTTGTATCTTGGGGCCTTTATCCTAAAAAAGAAACGGAAATAAAGTTTACAACTGAGGGTGAAACATTCTTCCAAAAAGAGCACAATGAGGAAACATTAGAAAAGTGTCAATGCACTTTATGGTGAAAATGTTATCAATTTTTATTAACGTTTAAAATTCTGTAAAAACTGTTAACATATATGTAAAAGTTTCTTACCAGAATACTACTAACTTAAGTATAGTGAACTATGAAATAAATATGCTCAAAAAGACAACTCCACTGCAGTAAAAGATTCTTAAAAAAACCTTAGATTTAAAGAGAACAAGAATACACCTGTAGAATACACCTGTACATCTGTCACAGGGAATTCGATCCAGAGCACCCTCAACTTCTACTACCTTCAAGCAGAGATGAGGGCACTTAGCACCTTGCAGGATGATCCCAGGTTGTCTAACCAGATCAATAATTAATGGCAATTGAAATTTTCTGTGCAAGAAATTACCAAGAAAGTGAGAATTGAGAAAAGAGAAAATTTTAATATATTATTTTAATAACAATATCAACAATAAATAAATAATAAATAATAACAATCCTAAAAACCTCCTTTAGAAAATTAGGAGAAGGAATCATCATTGTCATTCTCAGGCTACGCATACCAGACACAGATGCCTTCTACTCCGTGAAAGAACACTACGGTGAGCTTATCTGGACAAGATTTCCTGGACTGTAGAAAACATTTTGGCAATTACAGTGAAGTTATAGATCAGAGATCCCTCACAGGCCAAGCAAACAGAACTTTTATTAATCACCTGCTTAAACTTCATAAGCAACGTATGAGTTTGACTAATCAAATACTGAAGTATAAAAACCTCATAGTGCTACAGTACCTTTCTTTAAAGACGTGAAGCCCTCGGACCAATCCTTCCAGACAAAGAAGATCATATCGATTAGCAGGAACATCGATTTTATAGAGAATGATATCTGATGCACCCTCCGCCTTTCCATCACCTTGTTCTTTGCTTATTATTTCCTTCTCGGATGTCTACAATTAAATGAAAACTGAGTCACTAATAATGGAATAAATGAGCACTGAAGGCACTTAGAAAATAGCTTAATTTTAAATGTAAAAAAAAAAAGGGCATAATGTGGGTTTATACGTGAAATGCGTGCTTAAAGCATCAAACACTGTACTAATTGAAGGTCTCGCTCAGATTCAGAAGTAATACAATAACCCAAAGGAATATCTGTTTATTATTGGAACTGAATTATTGGAAACAAAGACTAGCCCAGGCACAAGTAGCTAGGCTAGTAGATCCCAGTACAGAACTGGGCTTTATTATTTCTTCCACTTTGGCTGTGAACCAGCATCCTATCAGTAACGTCTGAAGTCCATTCTGAAATAGAGCATACAAGTAAAGAACTGTTGAATACATATAAATGATTTGATTAGATCAACTTAATCACTTGTGACTAAACCAGAAATTAAAAAAACACCAACACAGTATCAGATTCAGCAGAACTCTGAAAAGATGTGGGTGCCAGGGCTGGAAAATTCTGATGCAGGATCAATACCTCAACCACTACTTTTCAGTCACTATGTAAGATGCTCAAAACACTAAGTTTTTGTGGAAGTTGTACAACCTTGCATAAAAAAAAATAAATCCGAAGTAGAGTTTGTAAAGTATTTGGAACACAGATTATGTAACTGGGATGCCGACATTGGAAGTTCTCAGCCACTACAGAAAAATAATAGTGTCTGTGGGTCATATATGCTACTTATGATGTTCAGAGAGAAGGCTCTTTTACTGGTGGTGGGCAGCTAAACTGCCAAAGACACAGCAAACTGATCCCCTCTATCAAAACAGAACTGCAATCAATCCCCTAAAGCCAAATGTAAATGTGACAAATGACAACACAGTACTTACAATTTCATCAAGCTCTAGACCAAACTCAAAGCAAAGTTCATCAAATTCTTCGTCAGCTAGGAAGAAAGAAAAATATTTTGGTTAATTCTGGTTGACCATAAACAGACCTCAGACTTCTCAGGACAACTTTTAAAAAAGCCCTGAACAGAATACTAAATGCTATTTGCAAGGGAAATGGGGGGAAGTCATTGAGAATTTTATCTTTACTTTTATTTTAGTAGCAATTTCTGCTATACGTAGTGTATTGATTGATTTGTGAAATTCATATCAAAAGATTTAGATCACACTATATTAGAGTTAATATTGAATACAATTAGTTGTACCATTAGCTTTTTTTCAGGTTAATTTCCACACAGTACAACAGAACAGGAACACATTATATCAGCAAAAGAACAGACAAGCCCATGAGAAGCAGTGCACTAGCATCAACAATTACTGTCTCATTCAGTCAGTTGGGTATAAATGAGGATGCATAACTCACTTTATGATTTATGGGGAGGTTCAGTCTGCCAAAGAAATAGGGGGAAAAGAAGGGCTGCTGGAAAAGGTAATTTGGCTAAACTCTCTTATCTGCCTGGTCTACTCATCTTCCCTAATTTTTTTAAAAAAGTATTTCTAAATCCATCAACTATTACAATGAAAAACAGCATCCAGAACGCAAGGTTCAGAAGCCAAGCAAGTTAAAAACTGCTTTCCCCAATATGCCGTTTTAAAATTAGACTATAATGTTGACGTGTATACCTCTATTTTATCAGTAAGTGGGACTCAAATAGCACGGATGGGCACAGAGAACCTGAAAAATCCACCAAGCCACGGCAAGCAAGAAGCCTTCCAAGCAAATGCTCTGAACTCCTGAAGAACCCAACGTTTAATTAAGAGCGTTTTTCGCCCCTATGGCTGTGCAAACGCACTTCCACGTGGGAATTAAGCGCAAGTTATTGCGGTGACGTCTACACGAAGCCAATGGCACACACAGGCTTCCCCAGTGAAATCGACGCCGCGTCTTGTCAGTTTCACTGCCGGCCGCTCTTCCAGCCAGGACGCTCGGATCGGATCGGCAGCATCTTGCTACCAACTGGGAAAGCCCCGAGCAAGGGCAGAGACAAGCAGCGGCGCTGGTACACGCGGGGAGCGGTGGGGGAGCCAGAAACAGGCTAGAAGCGGCGGGAGGGCAACTAAGCGCCCAGGTGGCAGCGACCTGAGAGCTGGTGACAGGCCAGAGCAACAGAGACCGCCCCCCCCCCACCCCCGCCCGGGCCCACTCGCCCAGCCCCCCGCTCCCGCTCCCGCTCCGGCACCGCGCCCGCCCGCCCGCACACCCGCCCGCCCGCACTCACTATAGCGCCTGCCCAGCGCCTGGAAGAGCAACTCCCGCTTCACACTGACCGTCGGCATGTCAGAAACCTGCGGTACAGCCGCACTGCGCATGCGCCCTCCGCACACGTCCGCAGGAAGGTCCCCGACGCCGCCTCAGTGACCGGGCGCTGGGGCTGTCCTAAAGGATCGCCTGATCTTCCGAGTCTCCTTCTGCTCCTGTACCAGCGCTGCTGCTCTTCCCATCTCACGCCGCCCCAGTGGTCGGCTGGCACACGCTCTCCCCGTGCGTGCCCCGCGCCGTAAGAGTGGAACGAAAGGAAGGATGTGGCTGGTGTGGATCAGGCAGAACCAGGCCAGCTATGGATGCAGGACGATACGTCAGCTGAGCCGGCTCCGGATGGTGAACGGGCAGCTCGTAGGGCCGTGGGAGCCGGGTAGCGGCTACCGGCTACCGCCCGCCCATGCAGGGCCAGGCCCTGTCCCCGGCGACCCAGTTCGCCTTTCTCAGCGGCTCCGGGCCTCGGGCTCTGTGTTGAGCGCTGTGGCCTCGGTCGGTCGAAGGGTGACATGCGCCCGCCCCCTCCCCCCCCGGTATCGTGGGGGAGGGCGCGTTATGGGGGCTGGGCACAGACAAAGCACTGCAGCCCCCCCTCCCCCCCCCCGGGAATGGCACCGGGCCGCCCTCATTGTGCCGCTTGTGGGCCCGGTCTTGCAGCCCCTGCACCTGGTAAAGCTTCCCGTGACTGTGCTGGGCGCTGATGATTTGGCGCGGGGAGGAGACTAAAGGCTTGTACCGGGTTGTTTCAAAGTGATGCTCCCCCGGCCGGAGTCAACAGGCTGAGTTTCCAGGCATGTAAGCGGTGCCTTGGACAACTATAACCCCCAAATCAGTGTGAAATTTAGCTGTGGAAACCACTAACACCTGATTTTCAGCAGATCTCTTAATGAAGTGTCTCCCCCACCTCCATAATGAATGCTGTAGCTATAGTCTAGCCTCCAACCCTGGGACTTGACAGAACAAGGAGTAATGGTCTCAAGTTGCAGTGGGGAAAATTTAGGCTGGATATTAGGAAAAACTTTTTCACTACGAGGGTGGTGAAGCAGTAGAATGGGTTACCTAGGCAGGTGGTAGACTCTCCTTCCTTAGCGGTTTTTAAGGTCAGGCTTGACAAAGCCCTGCTGGGATGATTTAGTTGGGAATCGGTCCTGCTTTAAGCAGGGTGTTGGACTAGATGACCTCCTGAGGTCCCTTCCATCCCTGATATTCTATGATTCTATGACTTTCTAAGTAGTGATAAAGGGGGATTGTTGAGGTCACAGCAAAGTGCAGTTTTCAGCAACTTTAGCTGGACATTTCAAGTGAGAAATATTGGAAAATAGAAGATGCACTTGAGGACGGTTGTTTGTTTGAAGCACTACAGGTTTTGTGTCAGGTTTGCATTTGGAGAGCTAAGGCTGCTTCACCATTACCCCTGCACATTCTGTAGGAAACTGAACATAAAGTGTTACTGAACTGATTAGATAGTATTTAGGCATATTTTGCACTCTGCACTGGTATAAATGAGCACGCAAACAGCGGGGCAACAAAAAATCAGGCCCCAGGAACTGAGAGACTTCTTTCTGGAAGGAGTGGAGTTATGAGACCTGACTCTCCTCCTCTCACGCATATAAACTGAGACTAACTCCAGTGAAATCAATAGGCCTGATGCTCTTCTAAATTAACTGGTGTAAATCAAGAGTAATTGTATTGAAGTCAAAGCTATGCTGATGTAATACAGGTGTAAATAAGAGCAGAAGAGCCCTAGTGCTCATGAGTCCTGCAGAGAGCGCTTGACAGGGAATATTCTCCTGGATATTGGTATTTTAATTGCCAATCTATAAGTCCATTGACCCCTTTGCGACACTCGGTACCTCGTGTGAATGCCTTGTAACCCCCAAATTCATCATTTATATATAATTGTGATATTTTATATAAAGCATGCCATGTGAGGTATCGGGGAAAGGTTATGATCTGCTAAAATCCGTTGTTCTATCTAAATATGTATATCACTGGTGTATATGAAGTTATTATATTGTGTTGTACTGTTGTCACTAAAATATGTTGTGGAGAATTGCCCAGATAGTAGATCCCCAGAACTACAACAAAGGAGCTAACCAACACCTGGGCAGGTGTCGAACAACTATAAACAGCCATTATCCTGCAAGAGAGATACAGTTAAATGAGTCACGTGCACAAAGCTACGCCAGAGGAATTGCTCTACCTTGCCTGGAACAAGGGAATAAAACAGAATGCAGTGGCACCAGGTTTGGCCTTTTCTCCTCCCCCAACCTACGCTGCAAGCGATAAGATTGCTAAGAACACTGAAGACACCAGCAGAAGAGACTGGCCCAGGTTTCAAAGGTGAAACTTGTGTCTTATGAAATATAACATCCAGTGGAGTGAGAAAACTGCTTGATCTAAATCAGCGGTTCTCAAGCTTCTGAGAACCGCAACCCCTTTTTCATTCAGCGGCTGCTGCGGCGGACCCTTTGTATGTCCGCCGAAAAGCCGCCAAATGAATTACTTCCACATTCGGCGGCTATTTTCAGTGGACATGCTGAGCGCTCCCGAAGTAGCTCGGCATGTCCGCCAAAAAGTCGCCAAATGCAGAAATAATTCATTTGGCAGCTTTTAAGCCGCGCTGGGAGCTCGCAACCCCCTGGGAACCGCTCGGTGACCCCTGGGGGGTCGCAACCCCCAGTTTGAGAAACCTTGATCTAAATACTGCCAAGTGTCTTACAGGTTTAGGATTTAGATTGTGTGTTTATTTTGTTTTCTTTGGTAAGGAATTCTGACTTTTTGTCTGCCACTTAGATTTTAAGAGATTATATCTTTTGTAATTAATAAATTTGTTTTATTATTTATCTTTACTAATGAGTTTGCCTGAAGTGTTTGTAACCTAAGCAGATTTACCATAGGTTGGTGCATGTCCACCTTCCATTGACGAAGTGGCAAACCGATTCATAAACTTGCATTGCTCAAGACGGTATATTCCTATGGCACAAGGCTGGGACCTGGGGGGATGTGTCTAGCACCTTTGTCTGTGTGATTCATGCGTGGTTCTGGGCGCATTCATGTAATCTAACTGGGCATGGGGCTCCACGTGTTTGTACTGAGTGGTAGCAGCACCTGGAGGGCCACCAATAAGGCACTGTGAGAGACTATCCGGAATAGTGAGTAAAGGGGACAGAGTGGTCCTACAGTCCCAGATTGCACCCTGAGGATCCTGTCACCTTGTTTTATTAATCGTTGTTCCTAGTTTGTTGCTTTGTTTTCACTTCTCTTCCACTTTTCCTTAAACTTCATCTTTAGTGCATATATCAGTTAATTAATCTACTGTTTCAGCCTACATTTGTTCTACATTTAGTTTGTATAAGAATATCTACAAATTGAATGAGAAGACTAACGTGTAACCACCCTTTTAAACACTCTTCAATTAAATCAGATAAGTGACTAAACATTTCCATTCTCTCCTAAAGATCTAAGAGTGCCTGATGTCACCCTCAACTGTTACAAAAACTGTCTTCAGAATTGCCTTGTTATGAATGGATTATACTATCATGGAGATATCTGTCACACTCCTTATAATTGTTTTCTGAGAGGTATTTCTTATTTCCAGATTTTGAGGTGTTTCACCCATGTTGGTGTTGGCTCTTTTCTTTATCCTGCTACACCCTCAGGTGCATAGGGTGTCCACCAGTTTCCGCCATTTATTTTGGTCTGATGCTGGTCTTTTTAGGCTTATGAGTGTCATGTTCATGGATTTGGCTTCCTTTTCTATTGTTCTACATAATGTTTTTCTAGGTTGCCCTCTTTTTCCTCTTTCCAGGTGGTGCCGATATCATAGGCACCAATTCCATGGGTGCTCCAATGCTAGAGCATCTACAGAAAAAAATTAGTGGGTGCTTAGCCCCCACTGGCAGCCAGCTTCCCTCCTTCCCACCCAGTGCCTCCTGTCCACCAGCGGTCCTGTCAATCAACCCTTCCCCCCCACAGCATCTCCCACTCACCATGATCAGTTGTTCTGCGATGTGCAGGAGGTGCTGAGTGGAGAAGAGGGAGGAGCAGGGATGCGGCAAGCTTGGGGGAGGGAACGGAATGAGGTGGGAAGAGGCGTGGTGGGGGGCTTAGACTTGGGAAAAGGGGTTGGGTGTTGGCAGGGCCTAGGGCAGAACATGGAGTTGAGCACTCCTGGGGCCTGGAGAATCTAGTGCCTGTGGCCCATATTATCACTTGCTGTGGAAGTTATACTGGGGCATCCTTAAAGCATGTCCTAAATATGTCCATTGTTCTCTGACCATATTTGATGAGTGAGGGAGTGAGAGGTGGGGCAGGGAGCTCTGAACTTGCAAGACAGCTTGCTGACACACTCTCGGCACCCCAAAAACCCACACTCTCTCTCCTTACATACACACAACACATTCCATGTCACACTCCACCCTCCCCTTTTGAAAAGCATGTTGCAGCCACTTGAACACTGAGATAGCTGCCCATAGTGCACCACTCCCAATGCCGCTTGAAGTGCTGTGAATGTGGCCATGCCAGTTCGCTTGCACCTGTGAGTGTGGACAGACTCCTCTCCAAAAGCTGGTTTAACCCAAAGCTCTCTATAGCTGCAAGAGTAGCCAAGCCCTGAAACACACTGATTCCTAACAGTGCTTGGCTGGGGCTTAAGGCCTTGGCATGAGCTGACCCTTGGTTTTCCAGTGACACATACCCAAACCCTAAATTAGGGGGAGTTGTTAATACTGTAACTGACACACACACACCTTGGGTTGGATGTGTGTGCATGCACACAAACCAGCATGGGTAGAGGGGGTTCAAAAAATTAAAGACAGACCAAAATTACAGTGTAGTTTTTCTTAAAAAAATAGTCTTTGGGCCAATCTCATGACTGTTTAGAGTTTGACTCCTGATTTTTGAACCTTTGGGGTCAGCAATGCTGCTTAGGGACTGTGGATATTGGGAGGCAGCAGCTTAAAGCTATGGGGAAGACAGGCAGGTTTTGGCTGTTTTTACTCTGCTCATATTTGTTGGACCCACGCCTAGGATGATCAGACAGCACGTGTGAAAAATCAATCCCGGGGTGGGGAAATCGGGACATCTGGTCACCCTACCCAGGTCTCTCATATGAGGCATCTTTTCCACAGTTAGTCCAATGGTGCGGGGTAGAGCTTCACGTGGACGGGATCACCTGACGGTTCCTATTTGTACTGACAAGCCAGATCTTATTACACCCCCCACCCCCGATGTGCCCTAGTGACCGGCCGGGCATTGCCTCGTCTGCCCCTCCCCGCTGGGCTCGCCTCTTGGCCTGCATTGCTCTGCTGCCAGGGGTTCCCCCCACCTCGCTGAGCTACGGCCGGAGCAGGCAGCCCGCTTGGCTCGGTTCTGCCCCCGCTCCGGGGGGAGCGAGACCAGCCAGGGCCCCGATGGCAGCTGCCGGCGGACTCTGCGCTGACACTGCCGCGCCCGGCCGCTTGGCTGAGTCACGTGCAAGCCCCGGGGCTCGGGCTGCGCTCAGTGATCGCTTCACGCTAAGGCAGCGGGACGCCCCGGCCCCGACCTTCGCTCCGCAACGGGCTGGGAGCACTGGGGACCGGCCTTAGTCCTGGCGGGAGCAGCGAGGGGAGTCGGTTGTTCGCGTCCCTCTTTCTGCTGCTCCTCGCCGCTCCGGGGAAGAGCGAAGCGGGGCAGGACAGACCCACCATGAAGGTCGAGTTTGCTCCCATTAACATTCCCCTGGCCAGGAGAATTCAGACAGCCGCGGTGGTTCAGTGGCTCTTCTCCTTCCTCTTACTAGGTAACCGCTTCTTTCCTGCTTGCGTCTTAGAGGAAAAATTATTAATCTGTGTTAAAAACAGCAGCAGGCAGGATTCCTCCAGACCGACTCGCCACGTGGAGAGTAAAAGCCAGCGTTGGTGAATTCCCACGGTGCTTTCTCACTCAGTCAAATGGCCAGGACATGTCCGAGTGAAAGGAGTAGGGAGAGCCCTTCTAGTTGTGTTGTCTCTGTGTTGTCTGAAAAGCTGTTGCTGTGTTTTCTTCGAAGTTGCTTGTATTTTTGTTGTGCATGGATATTTTTTTTAAAACAGCTACAAATGAATTTCACAATGACAATACGTCCCCATTAAAACAAATTCCCCACGCCCAGCTAGATTTATGATGGCCAATACCCTCCTCCCACAACAAAGAAGAACTCAGAATGTCCGATGTAAAGATTTGTATCTGATTAATGTGGCTTTGATTATTATTTAAGTATTTTTGTAGGAGAGTTTTCTGTGGTGAATCTCAATGCAAATCAAACTTAAATCGTCAGTGAGAAGGGACTACTCTGTTATTAACCTCCTGCTTCAGCGGATGGGACTCTCCATTTTTTCATCTGCTTGTTAATTTTTATCTAAAATTAAGCTGGTTTGTGATGCTAAGTTATCTTACTAAATTAGTTCCACTGACTAACATCACTATATGGTGATTTTTTTCCCTAATATTTCAGTTAGGAATCCTGCCATTAAATGTTTAATCATAGGAGTAAATCTGATTCATGTGGTTAAACCTTGATTCTCAGATAGTATAAATTGGCATAGTTTTGTTGAAGTCAATGCAGTAGGCTGTGATGCATGAATAGTGAGGCTCACTATTCTATATATTATTGGTGGTGGTCAGATGATTCCAGTATTCCCATAGTTTGAGTTTTAAAAGCACGTCTTCCTTACAAATCCTGCCAATATATTACTCTATTTTTTTTAAATACCAAAAGTCTGTCTGGATCAGTACAGACATTTAGGTGTGGTCTAATTACCTACAAACAAAGGGACTGGGGGAAAGAATGTAAATTTAACCCTTTCTCCAGGGGGTGGGGGTGTATGTGGTGTTTGTTTTTTAACCTTTACATATTTGCCTTTAGCCCCTTACATTTTTAATGTACTCTTCAGTTTACAAATAATTGTTTTTGAAGTCTGAACAGTCTATGCTTATAGTCACATGTGTGCATCTTTTATAGTGTTGGGCCAAATCCCCAAACCTTCATGCAACCCAAGTATAAATGTCATGTGCAGTGGAAATCTGTTGGAGTTGTGGGAGGAATCCACAATCCTTTCTCCACCCAAGGCCCTGGAGTGACCATCTGTCACTCTCCACAACAGATACAGCAGCTCACATTCTTTTGGCATACTGGAAACCAGAGTGTAGATTACAGAAGTACAACCAACTTCCTTGCTGCAATCCTACGAACAAGCAGGCAGCTGTGTTCTGCAATTGCTGCGCCCCAAAGATCAATTTTAGGGGAAGTCCAGCAAGTCCTCTATTTCACTAAACTGGATATATTACAAATGCACACATGCCTGTGAAAAGGGCCCTGCTAAAAAGAATCAGTCTGATCTTCTGGATAAATTGGGGGTGGCAGTAATAGACATTCACACTGAGTGCCATACTGGGAGAGCTTCCATGCTGAGGGAGCTGTCAAGGTAACCTCCACATTTTGTGTCCATACTCCCTGCATAATGGAAGCACGGGTTGTCAACTGTCCTCGAAATGTTTCACCTTACCCAGGAGCATCATCTTGGTCTTATCTGAGTTGAATCTTAATCAAATGTCTCTAATCCATCTAAAAATGTTGGCTGGATAGTATGAGAGAGGAGAGACAGTTCATAATGGGTTGGCCAACAATGAGGCATAGAGTTGAGTATCGTCATTCTTTCCTGTCCTGGATGTCCAGTAGAGAATTTTTTTGTACTGAGCAAATACTGATATGCCATGAGCTAATCATTCAAGAGCTCCTGATCTATATATCTCAAAAATGCCTTTTTTAAATGAATCATCCGGTGTGCTTAGAACAATTGGCATATTTCCTTTAATTGGAAGGTTTAACTGGGTAACATGCTATTGGTCACGTGGTAGGTTTAGTCATCCCAGATATCCTGCTGTGGTAGAACCTCTCCTGTGTAAACCAATGTGTCCATGACCAACACTAGCTAATACCCTATGATTTAACCCAGGGTTTCTTAAACTGGGGTCTGCAGACCCCTGGGAGTCTGTGAGTGTACTCCAGGAGGTCCGCAAGTCACGTTCAGGGCCCCTGGCCCCACTGATCAACTCCTCTTCCTCCCTCCCAGTGCCTCCTGCGTGCCTCAGAACAGCTGTTCAGTGGTATTCAGGAGAAGCTGGGAAGGAGGGGGAGGAGCAAAGATGGGGAAAGGCAGAAAGAGGCAGGGAACAGGAGGGGCAAGGCGGGGCGGGTAGGGGTGGGGCCTTGGTGGAAGGAGTGGAGTGGAGGCAAGGGCTGAGCAGGAAGCTTGGGGGTCCACAAAAAAATTAAAATGGGGGTCCTCGGGTTGCTAAAGTTTGAGAACCACTGGTTTAACCCATTTAATTAAGCCAGTGAAACCTCTTCAGAATTCTAAACTGAAGTTCTTTTGCCTCCCTTTTCCTGTATTTTAAGCTGCCAAAGTCTATCCTAAAGCAGAAAAGCCATTAAGAGCATAGGAATGGCCCTACTGGGTCAGAACAGAGGCCCATCTAGCCCAGTATCCTGTCTTCCGACAGTGGCCAATGCCAGATGCTTCAGAGGGAATGAGCAGTACAGGGCAGTTTATTGAGTGATCTGTACCCTGTCATCCAGACCCATCTTCTGGCTGTCAGAGGTTTAGGGACACCTAGAGCGTGGGGTCGCATCCATGACCATCTTGATTAATAGCCACAGATGGGCCTATCCTTCATGAATTTACCTAATTCCATGCACGGCCATTGACCCAGCCTCTGGGAGAGGCTAGTCCCCTTGAGTCCAAGCCCCCTCTCTTCCCCTTCTGCCTCCCGTCTCCCCTTCTGGAGCCCAGAGCACGCATACAGCGGCCCCCAGTGGCGGGTGGCAAGACCCAGCTTTGGATGGCCGAGTGCTGTGGCAGGCCCAGCTGGTTGGGTGGCAGCAACCCCGGATTTGGTGCTCCAGGTGGCATGGCCACAGCACCTCCAACCCCAGCATCAGCCACCTTGAGTCCCTGCGAGAGGCAGGCCAGCCAGCCTGAACCAGCCAGAGCAGAGCGCTAGAAACCGCAGGAAGGGGCCTGGCCTGCAGGTAGAGCATGGGTGTGGCCATACTAGACTGTTGGGGAAGTGCAACCTCCCGCAGCCTAATCTGTTGTAAACTTTTATTATCGTAGTTGTTTTCCTATTAATCATCCTTAAAGGTCAGGGATATGGCATAAGTGATAAAAGTAAACCTAAAAGTACAGGGAGTGATGCCTAGAAATACATAGATCAGATAAGAGGAACCTCCTTCCAAAATCTCTTCCTCTGAACCTGCTAAAACTACATCATATGTTTCACTTCAGTATGCATCATCATGAAAGCCAAGGTTGCTGGACTTTAAAAAAAAAAGTTTGGTAATGTTCCTAATAGTTTTTTTTATTTTCAATTTTTCATTCTGTTTAAATAAATTTTGTTTTTTTAAAAAAATAACATAAATTTGAAATCTAGTACTGTAATTTGATCATGTTTACAACTTCTTTTGGACACTATGGTGATCCATGAGTGCTGCCTCCAATTTTTGTGGTTTTATAATCACATTTTACTATTTTAAAATACGGTTTTACACGCATGTACTTGTATGAAAAATCTAAGACAAATAACATGGGAATCTGACTGCACTGAAACAGTGAAACTAACCATACACAGAGTGCTGTCAAATCCACAAAATTAAAACTGAAAAAAATATGCAGTCCTTTTTCTCTTGGCTGTCTCTGTTGTAATTTTAACAACAGAAAGGCGAAAAATTTCAGACAAATGTGATTTTTTTTAAAAAAAATGATAGTGTTCCTGTGATAACTCATTACGCGCAGTTTTGCAGTGTATTAAAAATGTAAATGGGTATTAAACAAATAAAAGTTGAAACAAACAATATTTTGATAAGAAACCTAACTTTATTCCTACAAACTATATACTAAAATAGCACCCATGTCTCAAAAGCAGCAAGTCCTGTTGAAAAGTGGAATCCGCAGACTTTTGAGAATCACACAAGTCATGGGTGGGCAAGTAAGTGTTGGAGTCAAATTTTGTCTTTGTGTGTGTGTGTGATTTTTCTCGTTAACATTATAAAGAAATTAAATAAAATTTTAATGCTTCCGAAAGGTGCTGGCCTGAGACAGAAGCCCTCTGTCTTTGGACTTAGACACTTTGCCAAAACCTTTATTGAAATGTGATCAGCTATTGTTATGATCCCACATTCTCTTGATGGGGAAATCCACTAGATGGTGACACACACAACTCCCTCTCCCCAATATATTGCTTATAGGTCCACTCCAGTACACATACAGTGCTTATCCCATGCATTTGAGGATCACAGATATGCTGGGGCGACAGAGAGTCTTGTGGCACCTTACACACAGATATGCTGGGGTGAGTAATGTAATACTGCAGAGCTATTAATAATAAGTCAATTTGTATCAGTCTGCCGGGACACAGTCAAAGTCTAGGAAGAGAGATTTAATTTCCCTTCTCCCTTGAAATGAAGATAATTTAATCACAGTGAATAACATTTATCAGGTTTGGTTTTATGAGCTGTTCTGAAGATGTAATAGCTGTTATGTTCCTTCCTCTTTGATCCATATTTTGGAAGAATCAAATTACAGAAGAGCATTGAAAGAACTAAAGATCTTTTACAATCTGGTGAGTTAGGTCGCTAATAACATTCTTATTTCTTTATTGCCAACTTCTGTGAACCAGGTACGCACAGGGACAACGGAAACTGCTATGTACAAAGGTAAATACAAAACCATGCAATTTATTGGGGTGCCTTACTCCATGCAGTAAGGGGGAGCTTAAGGAGCAAAGAAAAACAGTGCAAAAGGGCTCTAAGTCTGCAGGCGAGGGGCAGTGAGTGAGTGGAGTCTGTATGGCATGCTCTCACTAAGCCTCCACGCATCTGTCCTAGTGGGGTTGAGGAGCCAGGAAGTGGCTGCTCTTGATAGGAAATATGCCATGCAATCTGGTGGATTACCAAGTGGCGATTCACATGTGGACTGATGCAGCTAGTTGCAGCACCTTTGTGTTTGCACCTCTGTGTAGCACAGTGGTTTTCAACCTTTTTTCCTTTGCGGACCCCTAAAAAATATCAAATGGAGGTACAGACCCCTCTGGAAATTCAACCTGGTATCCACAGATCACTACCATAGAAGTCTTAGAATGAAAACAGACAGAAGAGAATTCAACAATAAATATTGCAGATACTCAGCATGGCTTTTGACACAGCGTGAGAGAGGGCACTGAACGGTGGACTGCTAAGGTAATGCCAACCCTTCTGGGTTTTGACCTGTGGGGGTATTCACAGACTTTTGATTGCTCAGAAAACTGGAATGCCTTTTGTGGGATCCAAAACTTCATTTTCAGTTACTTCTTAAACCGTCTGTGGACCCCCAGGAATCCATGGACCTCAGGTTGAAAACTGCTAGACTAGCACAATGACATCCTGATTCGGATTGTTAGTATAAATATTTAATAATAATACAAAAGTAGGTGATGTACTAAAAGCTGTGACTTCAGTGCTACATTAATGATCATGAGAAAATATACTAAATATACTTGCATAAACTAAACCACCTCACCTCTGTGTCTCAGCACTTGTCTAAATCCTATATGTGCAGCATGAAACACTACACTAGTTGGTTTTAGCTGGAAACTGAGTCCAGTGTTGTAGCTCTGATTTTCATAAAAGGATAGAAAGTGATGAAAAATTTGCCAAGGAGTCAATTATGGCTGCTAGAACAATAAATCCCTTAACTGGCAAAGAAGGCGGATAATGGTGTTATGTGCTAAGGCAAAGAATAATCCCTTTTTCACCAACTCTTCACAACATTTTATTGTCTTGTATTGATTTTCTTCTTTTGCTCCCTACCTTGCTAATTTCTAAGCGGCAACTCAGGAAAGCATCCTTATTCAGGATGGGTATGTAATCACATACTTATGTGCTTCCTTCCTGAATCAGGGCCTTAAGGTCTGCAGCTTTGTACCTCTATCTACTGGTATTTATGTCAATGGGAAATGTACTTGGTTATGCTCTGGAACCAATTGTGCAATAATCTAGGCTTCTACTCTACACTGCAAACCATTTGTATCTGAGGGCTTATCTACATGTTAACATGGTACAACATTTGCTATACTGATATAGTTATAGCAGTACAACTCCCTTAGGACATGGCTATACTTGCAGATGTAGAGCACTGTGAGTTAAACCAGCCCTCGGAGACCACAGCAGGGAAAGCGCTGCAGTGTGATCACGCTGTCAGCTTCAAGCGCAGTGATATGGCCACATTTGCGGTACTTGCAGCGGCATTGGGAGCATTGCATTATGGGCTGCTATCCCACAGAGCACCTCTTCCCATTCTGGCTCTGTGGTTTGTGGGAAGAGGGTAGGGGAGTGTGAGACATATTGGGTTCTGTCCCAACACCCCAGGATGCATCGGTTTGCATCCCAGCAATCCCTATACTTCCGTCCACATTTGATGCCATCTTTAAATATTTTTTGTACTGCATGCTCTGTCTTCCTTTTCGGTCTATGGGAATGGATCCCAAACTGCTGAGGAATATGCTGATGTGTCTTGCAAGCATGTCACGAATTGCAGTCGAGTTACTCCTTAAGCTACAAATTGACAGTGAGGAGTTTGACGATGATGTTGACTCACATAACACAAACGACATAAGATTGCTTATGGCATTCATGGACATGCTCACCACAGTGGAACGCCTCTTATGGTCTTGGGAAACAAGCCCTGAGTGGTGGGATCACATCATCATGCAAGTCTGGGATGACGAGCAGTGGCTGCAGAACTTTCAGATGAGAAAAGCCACCTTCATGGGACTGTGTGCTTAGCTCACCCCCATCCTATGGTGCAAGGACACGAGATTGAGAGTTGTTCTGCCGGTGGAGAAGCAGGTGGCTATTGCAGTCTGGAAGCTGGCAACTCCAGACAGCTACCGATTGGTCACTAACCAGTTTGGAGTGGGAAAGTCGACCATTGGAATTGTGTTGATGCAAATTTGCAGGGCTGTTAATCACATCCTGCTTGGAAGAACTGGGACTTCTGGGTAACATGCATGACATTGTGGCTGGCTTTGCACAAATGGGCTTCCCTAACTGTGGAGGGGCGATAGATGGGACACACATTCCAATTTTGGCAGCCGCCCACCTAACCTCAGAGTACATAAATCGGAAGGGGTATTTCTCCATGGTTCTCTGGCCACTTGTGGATCACCGTGGGTATTTCATCGACATTAATGCAGGTTGGTCTGGAAAGGTGCATGATGCACGCATCTTTCGGAACCCTGGCCTGTTCGGGAAGCTGGGTTTCAAACAGCCCCTAGCTTTGGGGAGAGACAACTCCCTCTTTGAATTTTGCATCTTGGGCCCATCTCTGTTACTAATGTGGTAAGGATGCTCTGTTAGTTCCCACCAGATTTTGCACGTGATTTAAAACGGCAGCATTTTCCCAGTGTCTCATGTTCTTGTGTTTCTCTTTTTAAATTAATTCTTTATTCACTCATAAACCATGTAGAAAGTGATGGCTTTATGGCTTGTGGACTCCTCTGTGCTAACCCCAGGTGCTTTTGTTAGCTTCTTGAGGTCCAGCTTAAAGGTTAAAAGCAATCTTGCTGCTTAATCCTTGTAATTTGTTTTTTTAAAAACCTAGCAAAAAGCGTAAGTTCCAGATGTATTTTTTCTTTTTTGTTTTTAATAACATTTACCCTTTTTAAGAACAAGATTGAATTTTTGTGTCCCTAAGAGGTTTGTGCATATGTTGTTTAATTAGCTGGTGGCAACAGTTGATTTCCTTTGTTTTTCTTTCCCAGCTCTTCCCTAGAGGATGGGGCGTGAAAGGGCTTGAAGGTACCCCACAGGCAGGAATTCCCAACTGCGCCTATTTGAGTTCTCAAAAGGGGGTTTTTGCACTTGGGTGGTGGCAGCATCTACCCATCCAAGGTCAGAGAGAAGCTGTAACCTTGGGAGTTTAATACAAGCCTAAAGTGGCCAGTATTAATTTTTTAGATCCTTGCAGGCCCCCACCTTCTTCACTCAAAGTGCCAGAATAGGAAATCAACCCTGACAGATATTTTAGGATAGAAATACTGGCAGATGCGTAACAATGAACTTGCCAGGAGGATGAATTGATGTATGTAAGTTAAAATTATTAACATACTAACCTGTAGGATAAAGACACCCCGTCATTATTAGGGTGAGGAAGTTCGATAAGGATGAAGGGGTGGCATTTGTATGAATAGTCATGATAACCACTAGGCCCTATAATAGGCCAGACCATCATGTAAGGGGGAAATTTGGGCTATCTGACTTGTTTGGCATGGTAGGGTGTTGCCCAGTTCTTTAGTGGTTATTGATTATCACTGGTTTCCAGTTTATTACAAGTCTAAAGAATTGGGTATTGCAGGTTCTAGTCCGAGAATCAGGCACAACAGAATTCAGGTTAAGTTCAATATTTGGTTGGGAACCCTGAAGTGCACAATGATGACACTCACACTGAAGGCAAAACCAAACTTTAAGCAATTTTATTAGCACAATTAGTAAAGACGCAAGTGCTCCAAATGACATAAAAAGGTAGCAGTAATATAGTAAGGTAATATTTACATATACTCACACACTTTCTTGAGGATCAGGTGGTAAGAGACAGTCATCCACCGGTGGTCTTGTTCTGTCCCTGGCATGCCAAACAAGTCTGCTGCTTAGGATAATGCCTTACAGCAGCAGCGTACAACATTTAATCCCAAAATTAAGTGAAGTAATCCCTACTGTGTTGGATGCACCCAACGGGGGTTGTGTCAGCAGGGATCTCTATGGGGATAGGGGCACTGTGTGGGGGATAGGAGCAGTGCGGGAAATGGTATCAACATGCTTGCACCACTAGCCACATATGGCTAATAGGCTATTGAATTGTGGCTAATTCATGTGGCTTTTTTATAATGTGGCTAATAAGAAAAATTCAAAACCACAACTGTGGTTAGCAGTGTGGCTAGCATCGAATTTCTATTGGGCATTGCTGCCTTACAGGATACAGGCCAGTAGGTTTCTTGCACTTCTGCTAAATGAAATGCTAAGCTAGCTCTATGAGGTACAAGGGACAGGGTAGGAACTTCATGGATGACCACTTGTCTCTTACCACTAGATCTCTTAGAGAAGGTGTGAGTGCATCAAGGAATGATACAAAATGTTAGCTTAAGTCTATGTTACTGCACCCTTTTCATATGGTTGGAGCATTTGTGACTTTACTAATTATGCTTATAAAATTGTTAAAGCTTTGATTTGCCCTCAGTGTGAGTGTCATGATTGAGAAAGAGGAGTTCTGGACCAGACACTGAACTTGGTAACCTGAATTAGCTCAACATGTCTCACTGTTATCTACTTTTTCCATTTACTCCGGAATGATTCACCATCTGCTGTGAAATCCTCCCCTTCCAGTTGCCACCCTGCAAACCTGTAGTTCCACAAACTATTTTACTCTTCAAAGATGACACACACAAACTGGTTTTGTAAAATATCCTAGTTCAGCCAGGGTAATGCTTATTTTCTTTTACACTATAGTAAAGGTTAGAGGCTTCAGTCAGGATTGGGATAGCCAGGCACTATACAAACACATACAAAGACGCAGTTCATGCCCAAGGAATTTACAATCCAAGTTTAGCTCTTTATACCGTCTGTTATCTATATGCAATGCCCTTTGTGCAAGTCTTGTTGGGCACTCTAAATTCCTCCCACAATTTGCTACTCTCTGTGCCATATAGTAGATGGTAGCATGTGGCCCAGAATTTCCTTTCACCAGCTTTGTACATTACAGCCAGAGTTATCCCAGAGCTTCTTAATACAGGGACAAATCCTGCAGTCCCTACACAGGAAATATTCCGATAGACATGACTGGAACTTTTTCCTGAGTAAAGATTGCAGGAGTTGGCCTAATGCTAACATATCCTGGCTTGTACCATACTGTAAATCCACACGATTCAGCAAACTAAGGAAATGGTATCAACATGCTTGCTATCTATGGCAATTATATTAGGATGTTACAATTGCTTTTTCATTAATTTGAGTGTCCCTTATTCTGAAAGTCTCTGGGTTAGGACAGCTGTCACAATTCTATATAAATGTTGGTTTGGTTTGGTTTGGCTTGGCTTTTTGCTCTTAGTGGCAAGACTGTCGACTCTTTTTAAATTAGGTTCCCTTTCAGTAACAAGACCTAGCTCTTTTCCTCAGTAAATCTCAAAGCACTTTGCAAAGGTCACCCCGCATGTCAGTGGTAGAGCTGGGAATAGAATTGGAGTCTCTTGACTCCCAGCCCAATGCTCTATCCATTCCTTCCCCGTCATGCTGCCTCCCTCTCAGTCAGCCCTGCTCCGTCTCCTCACCAATCAGAATATGTGAAGTCATAGCTCACTGTTGTTCGCTCCTTCCCCCTACCCTCAAGTGAATAAGACTCATTTGACCTTAATTGCTGCTGGCTCCTTGCCAAGTGCTGTAATGCGCAGAACTTTCCCCCAAACTTCTGTTTAGTCCTATTAGAGGTGAAGTGGTTCAGCACCTTACAAGATCCATCCCGCACACACATGATGGGATAAACACCCAAGTGAATACCCTTTTTTCAGGCAGCATCTCTGCTCGCTGATAGAGATTCAAATAATAAACAATAAGCCAACTTCAGCTTGAAGTTACACTGGTGGATATCCAGAGTAACTTCTGTGGAGTTCCTCTGGTTTTACACTGGTGTAAATGAAAACAAAACTGGGTCCAAGAACTCTCTTTCCTGTAGTGAGATAGTAATGAATAATCTTCACTATGGTTTTCTTTTTGTTTCTTGTAGCACAGTGTTGCTGGGGAGTCTTTATCATCTTGCTTTTGGGAAACTACTGGTTCCTACCTGTCCTTTATGCACTGTGGCTCTATCTTGATTGGGAGACCCCTCAAACAGGAGGGAGAAGATCAAAGTGGGTCAGAAACTGGACTATTTGGAAGTACTTTACGGATTACTTTCCAATTCACGTGAGTAAAAAGTTTCACACTGAATTGTGAAAATGCAGATCAAGCTGGCTTTTTATCATGAACGTTTTGGGCCAGATTCATCCCTGGCATAGTCCTGCTGAAGTCAGTGGAGTTATACCAGGAGTGAATTTGACCCCTCTTCTGTAAAACAAGCTTAGATGAAGAAAATCTAGAGTTAGTGACAGGAAGAATAGGTGGGGGCTGGTTCTTTTGAGCTGAACCTTTCTAGCCACAAAACAGAAGCTCAGATATTGTAGAGATTATAGAACTATAATCTGAGACAGAACTGAGCTCTTTATACTTACTTCGCTTAGGATCATCTAAGGTACTTTAATTCCCTGTTATGAGCATCAGTGATCTACACACTATTATGTGCAGCCTCCCTACTCTTAAAATTCTTCCTATGTTTATGAACCACTGTGATGAAAATGGTTCTAAACTCAGACTCCATTTATATTATTTTCAGCTCATAAAAACATCAGATTTGGATCCACGCCATAACTATCTGTTTGGATTTCACCCTCACGGTGTTCTTGTTGCTGGAGCCTTTGGAAACTTTTGCACAGAATATACGGGTTTTAAAGAATTATTCCCTGGTCTTACTCCATATCTTCACATCTTGCCCTTCTGGTTCGGATGCCCTTTCTTCAGAGATTACGCTTTGAGTACTGGTAGGTGGAGCCAAGATCTCTTAGCTACTGCTTCAGATAGGGCATTTGTTTAAAATGAGTCGTATAAAGTATTCTCAAATATAGGCCTTCATCCTGTATCTATTGAAATCTATGAAAAGTTCAGCCATGTAATTTCAATAGGACCAGGACTGGCCCTGTAGAAAATCTATTTACAGTGAACGATTGTTTCAAAAGCAATTCAGAAGGCTTTGTTGTACTTTTAATGAACTCTGATATAGTGAATCATCACTGAAAGTGACTTGTAATGAAATTCCAGAATTATCTTAATGCATAATAACGTGGGAATTGTAATTCCAGTTATGCAGCCCAATTCTGTACCATTGAAGTCAATGAGAGTTTTGCTAAGGGAGCAGAATCAGACCCATAGCAAGTCTATCGTGCAGTGAGGTTGTTTGGTGAAAGGGTGACTATACTATCCGAGAGGGCTAAACTAGAAGACTTTTTGGTTTAGCAACACATCTTTAATTTTTTAAAACGTAATTTTAGTGAAAGCCAATAAGTCATTACAGGTTGTGTATGCATTGGTCATGATGGATAATATTAATATTTCTTTTCAAGTGTTTTTTTTTATTTTTATTTAATATTTTTGCATTGGCTGTAAATAAAAAGGCAAACTTAGATGCAAAATGTCATTCAAAATATAATGGCAGTAGATGCTGGTATTCCAAAATGTTGTTATAATATATGAATACCATAATATTTTATATTATATAGGAGCAGGACACTGACAACAAAAGAATTAACCAGTTGCTTACAGCTGCAAATTCAGATCTGTTGCAAGTAGGTGCAAGTCCATTTACTTTAATGAGTAGCACTGCTTACACCAGGTTCAGTTGGCTCATCCAGACCCTTACTAAATTGAGTCATCTTTGCTCATGCAAAGTAATCCCTATTGTGCTCAATATGACTGCATGCATAAGTAAGTGTAGCAGGTTTGGGCACCTCCTACACATATTGATAAGTGAGCCCTGTTGGCCTGTCACACCTGCACAGGAAGAACTCACTGCCACACCTAGAGTCTTTTTCCAGACACAATTTTATTCTCTAAACGTATGATTTAGGCAGACATTAAACACAAGAGCTGTTCCTCAGCCCACCCTCGACTATAGGTCCCACAGGCTTTTTCCGTTTGCCTCTCTGTCTTTCCTGCTTCAGATCCTACTGTAGCAGCCTGTCTCTGTCCTCCAGGCCATCTACCGGGGAGATACTCTTCTTCAGGGTCTACCAGAGGAGCCAGACACCCTTCTGCAGCTTCCCTTGCTATCTGAGCTCTCTCACTCTATAAAGGCATCCCTTGGCCCTCTTCCCCAGCTAGGCCTAACAACGGATCAGGCTATTTGATCCCTGGATGATCAAGATCAGCTGGGAGGGTAGGTGATCTGTTACAGGCAAGGCTGAGCCTGAATCCTCTTAAAGGGTCAGCCAGCCTGTGACAAGGCTACATACTTGTAATCTGTTCTATGCAGGAAAACCTTTTTGCCCATTGAAATCAATGGAGCTCTGTCTGGGCTTAGGGATCCATCCACAAGGATTGGATTGCAGGATGGGAACATAAAGCTTTTATTTATGGTGGGATCAATTTTTGAGTAGAAGGAGAAACTATCTATGTTTTTATTCCCTATTACTACAATATCTGAATACCTCACAACCTTTGATGTGTTTATCAGAGCTGTATTTATTAATAAAAGAGAACCTGCCTCATGCAGAATTTTGCTATTTCTAAATTTTGGGTTTGTTCCAGTTCAGAATGGAAACCAAAAATTTCAAAACTTTCTTCAATAAGGGATGGAGCCCCAGCTCCATGGCAGGCTGCCCGAGAGTCATGGACTCTGGAAATGTGGGTTCTTCAGCAGCCTGCCACATTGATTACTGAGCAGGGCCGGCTCCAGGCACCAGCCTCAGAAGCATGTGGTTGGGGCAGCCATTTTAAGGGGCAACATTCCTTCCAATCTTGGGCAGCACATTCTAGCCGCCCCGCCACCCCCCACCTTTTCTTTTTCTTTTTTTTTTTCTTTCCCCTGTGGCAGCAGCACTCCGACAGCTTTTATTTTTTGCTTGGGGCAGCAAAAAAGTTAGAGCCAGCCCTGCTACTGAGGAGGTAGGTTGGCAGAATACAGACCGATTTCTGTCAGAATTCTGCCTTGTTTCCAGAGGAACCTCATCAAAATCAAACAGTCTCCGCAAAATGTTTCGATCGAGATGAAATGACAAATTCTGACAAAAAAACTTTTCATCAGAATTTTTCCAATGAACTCTAGTATTTTTCCTCAAAATCCTCCTGTGAGGTAGGGCAGTATTGTTATCCCCATTTTACAGATGGGGAACTGAGGCACAAGAGGGGCTAAAGTGACTTGCCCAAGGTCAGACAGGAAGTCTCTGATGGAGCAAGTACTTGAGCCCAAGTGCTAGGCTAGGTGCTGACTACTGGATCATCCTTCCTCTCTGACAATTACTGAACTTTCTCTATTATTTTCCCATGCCTACCCATGAACTGTTTTACTCCTGTCCTTAGTACTGGTTATCTGGGAAGAATAGGGCAGGTGGAGTTAAATCCAGTATTGTTTAATAATCAATGGTACTATGTTCTGTGCTGTTGAAGAACAAGCTTAGAGATAGTTTCTGTCCCAAGATAGTTCCAGTGAAGGACTTCATTATTTACCTGGGTCTGAAGGGCTCACTTACAGTTTTGTTTTACGAGTAATTACACCATAAACTCCAACTTGGGGTTTATGGTGTAATTACATGTAAACTGTAAACTGGGGGAAGGAACTATCTTTTTGTTTTGGTTTTATGTCTTCACAGTACCTCACACAATGGAGTCTCGGTTCATGACTAGCGCTCATAGGTGTTACCACAATACAAATAGTAAATAATAGTAAAAGCGGGAGGAGTGGAAGGAAGCATGAGCCTTGGTGTAAATCAGGAGTTATTTTATTTAAGTTCACGAAGTTGTAGTGGGCAGGGTGCTGTGCTGTGCTAGTAGCCAGGAGACTTAGGTTTTATTCCTGGCTCTGACACTAAGTCACTGTTTGTGACTTAAGGCTGGTGGCTCAACCGTGCTGTGCTCCCATTCACCCATTGCTAAAATTAGAATATCTGTGTGCTTTTTTTGCTGAGATCTACAGATGAAATGAACTAATTATTGTATGTGAGAAGAGAAATGCCTAATATTTAGTACAACATAATATGAATGTGCTTCCAATTATAATCCTATAACATCACAAAGGAATTGTTTTCCACCAAGATATAACTTTTCAGGGGATTTTTGTTACACTTGCACAGGTATTGGTGGTAATGGAAACTGAGCATATCTGACCTGACAGAAAGTTATTCACAATCTAAATATAGCTCAGTACAGAAGTGTTTCCACACAGCTTTGCCACTCTGACCCATAGGAACAATCCTTTTACTTTCTCGATGAGAAGTAATTTTGACATGCCCCAGAACTGCCAATGTTGTAGAATAGTCTGAGTGACTTTATAGACACACAGGTCTTAGAGCCACAGGGGACCATTATGATCATTTTGTCTGATCACCTATATAATACAAGCCATAGAATTTCCCCCATTTCAAACAGTGTAACGGCTGCTGTGTACTCTGTGAGGACACAGCTAGAATATGGAAAAATCTGTATATTGAGCTCTCCTATCAGCCTTTGAAGTACATTTGGTCAGTTAACTTATTCCTGATCATATTTACAAGTCTTCCTAGAACATTAGTTAAACTTAATTCAGTGTCTGTTAGCAAGATATTTCTCTTAGTATGTAGCTCCCAGAGTAGCAACACAATTGCATTACTTTTCTCACATTATGACTTCCCTAATAGCAGAAAAGATGGGAGACAGCAGCTTAAGTCTGGGCTATTTGTTTATTTCAATTCAAAAGAAAAGGCATTCAATGCCAGCTTTAAAAAATATCCCCAGTCTGCTTTTTAAAATTTTTTAAAGATCCCCAGTCTGCTTCTTAAAAAATATTACTCTAAGAAAGCATGATTGCACCAAGTGCTAATAAATATGCTGTGGGGAAGAATCCTGCAGGAGATGGGTTAGGCAAAGGTACATTTTCCTTTCTAATTTCTATAATTCTCATTCTTCAAAGGGCCAGATTCAGTCCAAGTCTGTCACGGCTTCAGCTGATGTGAAAGGCCCATGCTGCAGAAAGTCAGCCATGGAAGAGGGGTTGGTTGTGTCGGCAGAGAAGAAGGCAAGGCCTCCTCTTTGCCAGGGAGGAATTATGTAGAGAGTTAATGCAGCCCAGGTAATGGGATAGATAGTACAGGCTTGGGAGGTGGCATGGCCAGGGTGCCTCAAGAGCTAATGAAGTAGTTTAAATGAGTTTATTCTGCTCCTTATTACACATCATTCTATTGACTTCAGTTCTGGCTCTATGGGTCCTACTTTAGATTGCAACATCCCATATCCACCCTGCTCCAACTCCCAAACATTCCCAAACTCTCTTTTATTGTTTATATGCACCTGCATCTCAATTAAACCCTCCACCTGCCATGGAGTTAGCTTCAGCCTGTCGACTCTCTCCACATGATTCTGTAATCTCGCATTTCTGAGAAGAAAATGCATTATTAGAATAATTGAGGTGAGAAATGCCTGATTATTAAGAAATTATATTTACATTGCATGGACCCCTCCCCTTTGAAGATCTCACAATGTTGCGTCATGGCAGGAAAATCGAATTTAGTGCGAAGGGGCAAGAGGCACAGAGGACTTTGTCATATAAATATTTGTTACAGAACCAGGATCAAATCCCATGTTTCTTGACTCCATCCCGGGCCTTAGCCATTCAAAATATTTTAAAACTATTTCTAGCTTCTCTTGGTGTTATACAAATGATTTACTGATCCTCTGTTACAAACGTTTGATCCTTAAGGACTGGTGTCTGCCTCCAAGAAGAGTGTGTCTCATGTGCTGAACAGTGACAGAGGTGGAAATGTTGCAGTGATTGTGATTGGAGGAGCAGAAGAGTCTTTGGATGCCCGTCCCGGAAGTTTAACTCTGAATATCCTCAAGAGGAGAGGTTTTATTAAACTGGCTTTGAAATATGGGTAGGTGTCCCAATAGCACTGTTGGCTCTGACTGCACTTGTAGTGTTATGACAGCATAGAAACTGGGAATCTGAGAAGGTTATTTGTGCATTGATATGGGATGCAGATGTGTAAAATAAGAGCCAGAACTGATGTATCTTGATTAAAACAGAATAGAGAAATAATACAGGGACAGTTGTGAAATCTCTTCTTATCATTTACAGAAATAATCCAGTGGTAGGTGGAGGTATTGGCACATCCTGATTATTTGACTGACTTGTTTTAAACCACAGCAGCAAACAAACTGTGAAACTCTATGTAGTAACATTTTCTAGTTCCTCAGACTGCTTTGCTGAGTCACTCAGACATGTTATTTACTGTCTGTCCCATAGCAGTTCTGCTGACCATACTGTTCCTGTACTTCTGAACACTACTGATTTCAAAGAGTATTTTTTCTCTTTGGCTTGATTTCCTCATGATTTTAGGGAAAGAGATGTAACCCTTAGGCCCGGATTCATCAAAGCACAGAACTGTGTGCTTAAGTGTGTTGGTGAATTTGGATGGATTTAAGCATGCGCTTAAGTGCTTTGGAGAAACAGAGCCATAATCCTGGGGAAAAAAGGGCATCTTTTCCCCTTAAAGATGAACTGCAAATTTGAGGAGGTAAAAGCCAAGCAAACAGATTCATTTCAGGTCTCCTTCATAAGTCTGTATAGTAGTAATATTAATAACTTGTTTAACCAGAAGAAATCATCAAAAATAGAGGCCAAGATCTATCCTCCTATTCCAATGGCTCTCAAACTGTGGGTTGGGACCCCAAAGTGGGTCGTGACCCCATTTTAATGGGGTTGTCAGGGCTGGCTTAGACTTGCTGGGGTCCAGGGCTGAAACCCAGGGCTGGGGCCTAGAGCTTTGGCCCTGGGTGTCGGGACTCAGGTTATGAATCCCTGGCTGGGGCTGAAGATCTAGGGCTTTGATTTTGGCCCCCATGCCTGGGGTAGTGGGGCTTAGGCTTCCCCTCTCCCGCTAACTCCCGAGGGTGGCGAGGCTTGGGCGGGCTCAGTCTTCCATCCCCTCTCCTGGGGTCATGTAGTAATTTTTGTTGTCAGGAAGGGGTTGCAGTGCAATAAAGTTTGAGAACCCTGTCCTACTCCTATATGAAACTCCCATTTAAACCAATAGCAGCTCTGTGTGATACAGTGTGACTCTGTGTTCTCATTCCCAATGGTGAGTTGTCCAAGGCAGCTCATTAAATGTGCCACACAGAACTATAGATAAGGAGTTGAATCCGGTTCCCTTGTCCAACTGCTATGGAGATCAAAGGGAATCTTTTCATTTATTTCAGTGGGAGTTGGATCAAGTCCCTTAAGCACTTCAGTAGTTCCATTCCCTCCAGTAGGTCTACTGGCAAGGGCAATTGATTCAAGATCATACAAACGTTGAAGACAAAATAGAAAAATCATAATGACACAGCACAAGTTGAGAATAAACTAGTTTCCCCTGAGTTTCACAACCACACCTCAGTTACTTATTTCAGTGTATCAGCCCTTTATAGAAAGTCTTTCAGATGAAAATGAAAGCTAGTATATTCACAGGGCACGTAGAGAAATGCCATTGCACCACAAGGTTTTCCTGTTCATCATCGTAAACAGTCTAACAAGAACTGGGCAGCCTATAAATCACTCTGCTTACAGAGTCTTCAGATGTTTCTTTCAGTGACAGCTGTATGATGCAGAACTGTCATTGCTGAGAAATCACTTCACAGTTTTAGGCCAGGCAGACACCATTCAAGGGGCAAGGGGGCATGAGGTAGGGAATGGTATTGCTTATGAATCCCAGAGTCTAAGAAGCCACATAAATAGTTATCTTAGTTTCTCGCAAACAACTCATGACTATCCATTGTACATATCAGACAGCTGCATCCTTGCTTCAGGAGGATTCATTTTCATTACTCTTATTAGCATATCCAGCTGATGCATTCCAAGTTCTAAAATGTTCACCTTGAGCAATCTTGCTGCAATCTTGCTCTTTTAACAGCCATGCACCATAAGGAGAGGTTGTCAAACATGGTGTAAGATGAAAATGCTTAGGAAACATAGCGATTGCCTAGGATTTTAGTGCAAGAAAACTGGGAGCTGTTAAGCTATTGAAGAGAACGCTTAAGTTAATTTTATACAATAGTATTATATTGGTTCCCCATGCTTTCTAACAGCCACATAAGTTTACCAGACTGACACCTCAGCTATAGTAGCCAGGGCTTTCAATAAAGGTTTCCCCTTTCACCCTGACCACAGCAAAACCATTGCAACTTTGACGTTTAGGACGGGGTGGAATATGGAGAATTTTTGCAGGTGCTGTATAACCTCTTTCAAGCCACAGATCCCCACTGAGGAGAAAAACAAGAACTCCTTATGATGTGGAGAGGCTGAGTTTTAAACTGAAATAGACACTAGACCAGCTCCTGCAAACAGGATTTAGCCTCTTATGTTAAAAGACCAAAACTGGGATTTTCACAGGCACTACATGGACATAGACACTTAACCTCCATTGAATGTCACCTTTAAGATAGAAGGTACTAAGGAACTACAGGAAATGCAGTGAAACTGTGATGGCCCAGACCAACAGCTGTTAGTCACGAATTTCAGTGAAGAGTTGAATGCATAATGAAAATACTGATGAATTTTATAAGCATTGAGGAAATTACCTGCATTGATTAATGTGACTCCTCATGCTGTATATGTGAGTTGCAAGTCATGCTTCATTGAGTGCCCTGGGATTATTAATTCTGTTTACTTTACAGGGCTCACTTGGTTCCAGCATTCTCTTTTGGTGAAAATGAACTGTTTAAGCAAGTTACAAACCCCAAAGGATCATGGCTCAGAACTTTACAGGAGAGACTGAGGAAGATCGTGGGGTTTACTTTACCACTGTTTCATGCTAGAGGAATATTTCAGTACAGTTTTGGCTTGATGCCTTACAGGAAACCTATTCACACGGTTGGTAAGTCCCTCAGTGGTTTCTGTCATTCTTACGGGAATGTTTAAAATGTGTGATTTGTGGTTAAATTCAGTAACAGTGTTCCTTTACAAATCTGCTCTGCCAGAAAAAACTGACTGCTGTGACTGCATCAGCTATGAGGTGGGTCGGGGGGAGCACTGTTTACACAAGCCAAAGAGGGGAAGGGGAGCTGTTTGTACTCCCCTGCACTTTAATTCCTGCCCAAATTCTTTCCTCGTCACTCAGCTCTCCTTAGACTGCTGAGTGCTCAGGAATTCCTAAGGAAGTCAGGAAGATGTTCCAATCCATTGAAGAGAAGTGGAGCATCCCCATAGCCATGCAGTTTCATCAGAAGATATTTAGCCCCTCATCCCTCTCCCTGGGCAAGTTTGGCAGCTAGATCCACAGGTCCCCACCCCATTCACAGTAAGAGACACAAGCCAGCACACAACACTGCTCGAGGGCAGCGTCTGTGTTTCCTCCAGCCCCTGTAATCTCTGTTCTGCACCCTTCAGGTTCTTTCACATCTGCAGGATGCATGTTGTATGCAGGATTTGTAGCTCCTTAGAACTGATCTTTTTCTTTTAAAAAGAGTTTTTAATGGACAGATCATTTAATGCTTAATTGAAACATATATATATATATATATATATAAAGGTGCTGACAGATCAAATTTGGGGGGGATTTTTTTCAAAATTGGCCCAACTCTTCTTTCATCAAAGACAGTGTTGAACTGCTATGAACTTTAATGGAGTTAGGCCAATGCTGAATGTTTTTGAAAAATCCCACCCTTAAATCATGGTCATGCTGCAAGTTACTGCAAGCCAATGGTTGAAAACCTAGATATTCATCAGGTAAAGCCATTTTCTAGTACAATGGAATTCTGTCTTCATTCCAACACAGTAGTTAATCTGTATTTCCCTGTGTCCTGTTCTGTCTGCCCATATAGTCTGGGATAGGGTGGGGGTGAGGGAAATCAATTAAGAAACCTGGACTTTTTATTTAAATGAAACAGAGGTTTATGTTCTTAAATAAACCTATTTAAAATTAAACTTGTAGTTATGACAGCCTATTTTGAGACCAAAACTTACTATGATTTATTCATTTAATTTAAAAAAAAAAAAGAAAAAGGCAGTATATTTGCTGCCAGCTTTTAAAGAAAATCAGAGCACTGCGCTGGTGGAAGTCAATGGTTAATCACCTGGAACCAGAGTTTGTTAAAGAGCCTTACTTCAGATGCAGAGAAAATAACCTAAAATGAAGACTATAATGTACTTTGTTTAGTGCAATGACTAGTTCAAAGTTAAAAAAAATTGGGATTTGAAAAAACAGGAAATTTGTTTTGGGTCACTACATCCTTCAGGATTTTAGAGCTAATAGATTTCATCATCTCACACCTAGTTTTTCATCATACATTGGAAGAGAGAAACAATCAGTTTAATTCACTAACTACAGATAATACTTCCTTTGTTTAATTAGTTTTAAATGCAAAATATATGTAGATACTTTTTTTCTTATATATCCAGCACATTTTGCTGTTTTTTATTAATTGAATAAAAATAACTTTTAAAATCATGGTTTTGTTCATTTTTTATTGAATTTGAATTTCCATCCAAATGGTGCTTAATTCAAATCACAAGTAAAAAGTTATTCATTTAGTAAATGAGAAATGAATCATTCATTTTCTAACAATAAAAAATTAAAAGTTAAGAATCTGAACAATTGTAAGTTAAGCTAGATAAATAAATGTGTATCTTCCTGGTTATCAAAAAGAAGCACCAAATTTAGTGCAAAAGCTATATTTATTTGCACGTCAGCATGTTGCAATGGTTTCCAACTATTGAAAATTAACTTTTCTTTGGAAAATAACTAAAAAGTACAAATGCAAAACAAGATTAAGATGTATTTAAATCAAGACTTCCTGTTTGCTAATTTAATGCTAGGTGAAATTCTGGCCCTGTTGAAGTCAAAGGGAGTTTTGCTGGGGACTTCAGTAGGGCCAGAATTTTTATCCACCTGTAAAATAACAAAACTAAGCATCTGGCGAATACAGAAGAGTAATTTTATCTGCAGCAAATAGATGTCAGTGTAGCTAACGTCATTGCTATTTTGTTTGTTGTTTGCAGTGGGGAAACCTATCACTGTAAAACAGAATTTGAATCCTACTCTTGAAGAGATCGAGCAGTTGCATCAAACATACCTGCGAGAACTTAGTCAATTATTTGAAGAACACAAAGAAAAATATGGGATACCAGACCATGAATCGCTCATCTTTAAATAACTGCAAATGTAAGACAATGGCCTTGTGATGAAACAAAACAATTCTCAATTTGAAACCACTCTTCTATAAGAAAACTGTGTGTGTGTTAAATTAAATTGATAGAATCCCTTCCCATCTCCTTTGTCATGGAAAATCCTTCTTCATTTAGCATCTAGTCCTGAAAACCTGTCTGTGACTGGTCCCTATGGCTTCATCAGCACTGAATATTGTAAGTACTTTTCTCAGTAGGGTGACCAGATGTCCCAATTTTATGGGGACAGTCCTGATTTTTGGTTCCTTTTCTTATATAGGCTCCTATTACCCTCCACCCCATGTCCCGATTTTTCACATTTGCTGTCTGGTCACCCTACTTCCCACTTGTGGCTTAGCAGCTCTGCTAAGTGTAGACAGAACACAGGTGTCTTTACCATCATGTGGTCCAGCCCTAGTCTCAGAAGGTGGAGCTGCACTGGTGCTAGATCTACAGTGGGAAAAGTGTTAATGTAGAGAAGGCCCTTGACTGCAGCAACTTTGTTCCTATCTTTTATGCAAGAAGTGTGTAATTTAAGGTTAGGGGATTTACTAAACTTCTGTTCGGTATGACATTGACTTGTTCTCTGAACACCAAGGAAATCACATGCTAATCTTCAGTAGAAATGAAGCTGTGTGTATTGAGCTCATGGCCATCAAGAACAGAACCTGAATACGCAAAACCATAGATAGTTTGAGGTTGTTGTCTGAAATGGGCAGGCAGGAAGCAGGAGGATTGCGGCTGGGCAGGAGAGGGGCTCGGATTGGGAAGGGTGGTTTGCGGGCAGGCAGCGGGGTGGTCTCGGGCAACCCTGCACGATGGGGGTGGTGCAGCTTGTGCCGGCCCAGGGGTGTTTCCCATTGGGAAAATATGATCACTCTATAAATGGGCCCTACCTAAAGTGGTTCAGTCAGACTGCGTAAGATGATATTTAACAGATTCACCCCTCATTTTGAAGGGCTGGTAGGGCTTTCTAGGGTTTTAGTATGGGGTATGTGTATGTACATGCATGAAGGGACAGAAATAACAGTAATTTTTAGTAAAGGTTGAATTTTGGGTCCTCGGTTTCTGAAATACAATAACTTTACAAGAAAGGGCAGTCACCATACTGGAAATAGCTGTTTGGGAGGTACTTTACCAAGGAGACCTGTAGGAATCATACAATTTTGGCATAACTAGGCTGTGACTGTTACATATGAATACCAAACTCTAAAGTCAGGCATCTTTAAGAGAGGGAAAACCGCCCTCATTTTGCTCAGTGCAGTTCTGAAACATCACTGAGAGCACATACATTAGTTTATACTTCTTTCCAGTGATGAAAAAGATTGGAGTCCAGCAGCTAGAACAAGTGACCCGGAGTCAGATCCTGAAATGTTATTCCTGCTGCTGACTTGCTGTTTGACTGAGCAAGCCACTTAACTGCCTTGTGCCCCAGTTTTCCCATCTAAAGTGGCAGGCCCATTGCACAGAGGAGGCAATAAGGGTTGCCAGTTTCTCCTCCCCAGCAGTTGGTTCTGTGTGAGTGATGATCATGCTGAAAAGCTGCTCTTTCTCTCCACTGCGTGTGTTGCTCAATATGTGACACCACTGGTTGCCCACCATTACCTGTATCAGGAGCAAGGAGGGAAGGAAGGGTCTGGCTGCTCTGCTCTAGTTGCTACCTACCTGCTTTCTTCAACGAAAGGAGCTCCATTGACTCTGGACTCAATGAGGGAGGAGAATGCCTAGTACAGGATGTTTCTCCAACTTAGAGCAGTGGTGGCCAGTTTAGAGGAGGCAGAAGGAAACTGATGAAAACTGCCTCTCTTCTGTCTTGGGGAGATCCAGGGACAGAGGATCAATTTGCTAGGGTTGGTGGCGCTGCATTAATTTTGGGGATAGAGCGAGGATGAATTTTTGGAGAAGGGGATCTGTTTGCTGTTGGGGAAGAAGGCAGAAGATGAATTTGCTGGAGGAACCTGGGAGGGAGGGTCAATGAGGGGAGCAGAGGGCCAGTTGGATGGGGTTGACTGTGGATCAAGGAATCAACTCATGGTGGTGACGGCTGGTGAGAAAGAGATCTGTCCTCCCCCTGTGTGTGCACACGTTCCCTGCACCAAACAGCACTTAACCAGAACTGACAACTATGCTCTGGCAGTTTAAGAAATGCCTGATGGGTACCCCTGAAATGGAGTTATGAGCAGTAAAAGTCCTACGTTAGTCATGTGTCTTACTATCAAAGCATAATGACTTAACTGTAGGGACATAACTTGCACCACAAGTGATCTTTTGGAACAGTGTGCTGAGCAAAATGGGACAACTTGTACTAATTACATTTTGAAATAAAAATCCTGACCACACCAAAAGCCTGCACTGGAAGGAAAATAGGATAATCTAGTGGACCTTTCCCAATTTGAATCAACAAAAGTTTATGGAAATCCTTTTTTATCGTGTCCAGAAGCTGGGAAAATGTAGGCTGCTCCATTCCCACAATCTCAGAGCAATGACATTCACTTCCATACTACATGTTGTATTCATCCTTCAGAAGAAAGGTTAACACTTCATGAATTTCTCGCTAATAAAATGTAAACCTGCAGGCTCCTACATACTGCAGACTTGGTCTGATTTAGGTCTCTGTGGGTCATCCAGTATAATTCTGTGGCACTAATCACCCTTGTATTCACACAGTATGCACTATTGTAACTATCTGTTTACAGAATATGCCTTGTGAGGTATCATTTGAAAACTCATAATTCACTGATCATTAATATCCTTCTGTGATGTATATACGGTGGGTAGTCAGAGTTATGAATATATGCTGGAATTATGACTGAAGTATGTGTAAACCAAGTATGTCAGGGGGAGTTGTTAGACATGTTTATCATAAACAAAGAAATGGATGTTTACCTCAATTTGCATATAAGCAGTAAACCAGAACATCAAGACAGCAAAGGGAGGAAATGGCAAGAAACAGAACAGTTTGCATTTCAGCAACGACAAATGGGGGAAGGAAGAGCATGGAGCATCCTTCACTACCAGACTCCATGTTATCTTCCTCACAGCTTGAATAATCTTTACTTTGAGGGGTAAGCTTCAGAAGAATATATTGCAAAGGTTTCCTGGACTGAACCTCGTACGCTAGCAATTGAATCAAATGATTGTGTGCCATATTACTGTATTATAAAAGTGTGTAGAGTGAGGTCTTTTCTGAAATCTAATGACACACTGGTGATTAATATAATTCTGAAGTGTATGTATTCACACTATAGGAGGAAATATGCATATTTAATGATACTATGTTTTACTGCCTGTGGCCAAACAGGGAGAAACAGGTTCTCTCCCAGACAGGAGCAGCAAAGGCAGGTATATACCGGTTTCCTACGCAAAATGAGCATGATGGACTCAGAACAATGGAAGTTCTATTTACATACCAGGAGATGGGAAACCCACAGGCAGGGAAGAACAGCAGGAGGTCATCCTGCCTCTTGAAACAAAGGCACAGACAGAAGCCATCTTCGGCATCCATCATTAGACAGACACAAGGGAAAGGAGCTCTTGCAAGCTGAAAAAGATGGGCCCTCAACCAAGGGAGGTCTGATGTCGGGACCTGAATATAGGTGAGAAACCATCTTGAACAAAGCCTGTATCTTGCTAGATTAAGTGATAGACTTTTAGCTGCATTTTCACTTTTATTTGCTTGTAACCCTTTCTGACATTATTTCTTTTACTTGGCATCACTTAACCTTTGTCCTATTTTTAATAAACTTGTTTTATTTTTACTATAAACCAACTCAGTGCAGTGTTTAAATTGAGGGTGTATTTACCCCGGTTAAGTTAACAAGCTGTGATGTGCTTTTGTGTCTTTAGAAAGACACACAGACCTTATTCTTCTGCTGAGCTGTCCAGGAAGCCCATGGTTTTGAGAAAGTTCAGCATGGGGAGTGTGTTGGGATCACCCTGCAAGTAGTAACCAAGGCTGATGGAAGCCAGAGTCTGGGTGTAGATAGGCTGCTGGGGTCAGAGCTGCTGAACCAGGGCTGTCTAGTACACAGACACTTCAAGGTGTGACCTGCATGCTTGTAGGCTGGTTGGGAAAATCCCAGGTTGGGAGCTACAGCAGCAAACATTGTGAGGCAGCCAGGGTTGCAAGGCAAGTCGCGCCCCAAACAAAACCCCATCAATTCCCTTGCCTTTTTCCTGTTCTCAGGACTGTGGATGCTTTGGTGAGAGCTAGCATTGCTGCTCTCTGGAAAAGCAGCTGTTTTCTCTAGACAGATTGCTGGCAATCTCTTCTTGTCAGCAATCACTTCTTCCTTTCTGTTTCTCCTTGAAGCCACATATACTACTTCTCATTGCCAGCCTTATGCAGTTCTGTAACTGCTGCAGTGTTACAAAGTCCATGACCTCCTGATGCACCAGGCTCCTCTTTCTGGGTTGGGATTTCTGAAGGTGTTGTGTAGGCGGAAATCTGCAGGGCTGTTCATCACTGAGCAAAGAAAAGAGTTTTGGAATCAGGGTTTGGGGTCACATCTGGGTACTTATTATTAGCAGAAAATCTGGAGGGTTTCTGCACTTGGCAGTGGGCATGATCAAGAATCTGTCCAAGGAAGGAAACTAGAGAGGTGTTGACAGTTGAAAGATGGGGAGAAGAAAGAGCAGCTGCTTGTTTTACCCACACATTGGGTCCTGGACCATCCACATTAGTTGCTAGTACCTTTCTTCTTGCCATGGTCTAGGAATCTCTGGCTATTCACCAATTACATCTCTGCCACTGGACTTTGATGACATTCAAGCTCAGGTGTGTAAGAAGAGGATGAAGAATGATATTTGGACTCCTGTTGTTCAAATTAACTACTGATTCCAGAGATGTGAAGGGTAACAAGAAGGGTTCCTACAGGTATGTCAGCAACAAGTAGTAGTTCAGAGAAAGTGTGGTAGCTGGGATCTTTACTGAATGGGGAACACAACCTAGTGACAGATGATATGGAAAAAGCTGAAGTACTCAATGCATTTTTTGCCTCCATCTGCACAGAGAAGGTCAGCTCCCAGATTGCGGCACTGGGCAGCACAGTATGGGGAAGAGCTAAGAAGCCTTAAGTGGTGAGAGAACAGATTAAGGACTATTTAGAAAAGCTGGACATGTGCAAGTCCCTGGGTCCAGATCTAATGCATCCGAAGATGCTGAGGGAGTTAGCTGATGTGATTGCATACGCATTTATCATTATCTTTGAAAACTTGGGGTGAGGAGGGTGGATGATTGGAAAAAGGTAAATATAGTGCCCGTCTTTAAAAAGGGGAAGAAGGAGAATTTGGGGAATTACAGACCGGTCAGCCTCACCTCAGTCCCTGGAAAAATCATGGAGCACATCCTCAAGGAATCCAGTTTGAAAGATGCTGAGGGAGTTAGCTGATGTGATTGCATATGCATTTATCATTATCTTTGAAAACTTGGGGTGAGCTGCTATCGGCGGCCCCATGTGTGGAGGGGTGAGTGCCCCTGTGGTGCGGCTGGAGGAGCGGCGTGGGGGTGGGGCACGGCAGAGGCCGGAGGAGCAAAGGGGGGGTCCGCAGCAGCGTCGTGGGTGGAGGAGCAAAGGTTGGGGGGGTAGCAGCAGTGGCTGGAGGAGCAAAGGGGGTGAGGGCACGGCAGCGGCCCGCAAAGCCCCTTCAAAAATCTAATATGGCCCTCGTCTCAAAAAGTTGGGAGACCCCTGATCTGGATGATGGGATGGATTGCACCCTCAGCAAGTTTGCGGATGACCCTAAGCTAGGGGAAGAGGTAGATACAGTGGAGTGTAGGGATAGGGTCCAGAGTGACCTAGACAAATTGGGAGATTGGGCCAAAAGAAATCTGATGAGGTTGGACAAAGACAAATGGAGAGTCTTGCACTTAGGATGGAAGAATCCCATGCACTGCTACAGGCTGGAGACCAACTGGCTAAGCGGCACTTCTACAGAAAAGGACCTGGGGCTTACAGTGGATGTGAAACTGGATGTGAGTCAACAGTGTGCCCTTGTAGCTAAGAAGGCTAACGGCATATTGGGCTGTATGAGAGGAAGTTAATAGCTGAGAATATGTTAGGGGCCAGTTTTTATACAAGCTTAAGACTTTTTTTTCTCCCAATTTCCTTGTTAGCACAGAATTGTTTCTCCAATAAAGAAAAGGAACATAGCATTTTCCCATTTATTTTGTTGGGTAGGGCGAATTCTCCTTCTTTCCATTTACATGTCCCTTCATTTATAACTGAATATTAAAAATGGATATTCAATTATTTGTTTGTGTTCTTTAGGTCACATTTCTTTTTTGGATACTTCACTATAGAAAACTGATTGCAAATAAAAAGGTCAACATTAAAACAAAGTTTACCTTTCCTCAGGAAGAAGAATATTACCAGTTACTTGTCTGAGGGACTCTGTATCATGTAAATTCTCATATTAAAGCTGTTCAAATATACTGAACAGAGAGCAAATTTTCCACAGGGTCATTTCTATATCTATAGACTGACAAGTTAATTTTATACAGTGCTTTGAAAATGGACAGTTTGGTATAAGGTGTACGTATTACTGAGGGGCCAAAACCTGGGCCCTGGTTTAATGAGAGCAAGAGATGTATAACCCCTTGCACCAGCAGAATCAAGCTCAGCAATGGTGCAATGAATCCTGAATCACTAGGGCCTAGTGCACAGAGAGTACTCAGTGCACTGCAGCAACTGCACAGAAAGGAGAAGAGGGAACCTCTTGAGCAGACAGCTCATGCAGCTGAGTTTTCTCAGCACGCACCTGGTAGCCTTCCGACTATCTTGCCCTTTTCTTTTGACATCAGGGGTCTCTGCAGTTGTTTCAAGGGCAGGAGCCACATCCTCAGATTTCCCAATTGGTCTCCTCTTTCCCTTCTTGTTACCTGTATCTTTGCATGCCTCCCTGCCCCTCTGTAGCCCAGCTGCCGGTGTGATGTGTTCTTTAGCTGAATGGGCTCTGTGCTTCTCCCCATATTCCACACTTTAAGGGGTAAGGCAGCCGCTTTATGGTCCTGCATGGTGGACTGTCAGACAGTCAGTTGCAAAGAGCTACCTCAGTCTGCAGAGCCAGGTAGGCCCTGTCCATGCACACATCCTCCTCAACATACTTCCCAAAGGTTCAGTAAGTGCAATCAGGCACTTGGGAACAGGGGGTGAGAAGTGCAGAGCCACTATGCAGTAACCCTGAGATTGGGGTGTCTACATCCTTTACAGGATACATACAGCCCGCTATGGTCATGGAGCCCAGTTCAGCCACACAGTTCCATCCAGGCTCCAGCACATACAAATCACAGGGCCAGGATTTAGTCCATGGTTATTGATCTGGGCAAGACTATGTATCTGCTAGCTGTGTACATGCTCCCTCCGGGAACGTATGACTAAAGAGAACAGAATTATTTCCACATTGGGTACTCACTGCTAAGGACTCTCTGGCATTTGTGGCATTAAGATAAAGGGATAATGTTATCTGATGCAATTTTACATTGAAATTTGAGTGAGTATTTGCACGACTTCCTAAGTAGCATGAGCCAGACGACTTGCTTGTCAAGCTTCTGTGAAATGAAATTAAGCCAAAAATATCCACAGTAAATAAGTCAAATGAATGGGACTATTCAGCACTTGACTAACACATTTCATGTACAAGCTACTGATTCAGAAGGTTCTCTAGGACAAATAAGCACATGCTGGCTGAATCATTTCCTCTGCTGACTTTTCTCTTGTGCTCAGTCAGATTGGCAATGGAAGGGAAAGTAGCTTCACTGCAGAAATGACCAGAGCTGCTACAGACCACTTAATTTTGTGTTTTCTGTAGTGTTCCTAGTGGAAGAAGCCTGTTTAAAAAATAACATACATTCAATAACAAGTCTAGAAGTGAATAATCTCAATGAAGACATTGTTTTTAGGGTGAAATTCACATCTCTCTGCACAGAGCTGAAGTAGAAGGCTGCATCAGTTTCAGACTATGGGTTGAAATTGCCACTCTTCTTCACTTTCTGTCCAGGATTGTTGCTGTCTGCTTTTTAATGGCTGATGCCTTCCACCCCAGAAGGTGGTGCTCTCTCCTCTTAGCAGGCTCCACTGTCCCTTTGCAGGTTAGCCACAGATATGCTCCAAGTCCTTTAAGTGTCCCCGTCGTGTGTCTGGCTCCTGGTCCACTGGACACACTCAGAATTCACAGATCTACTGTTCTCTACCAGCTTATCAGTTTCACCTCAGGATCACCGCTCTGCTTAACACACAGCACTTAGATATGTTTGTAGTGGAAACAAGAATAAGTTTATTTTAACAAAGACTAGCGATTTGAGGAGAAACAAGCAGGATAAATGGAAACACATAGTTCTCTATGAAACAAAACCATAACACACATTCTAGAGGCTAAAGTCAACTAATAAGATGCCCTCTTGTTAAATAAGGTACTGCTCGGCCTGCTGGCCATTTGCCTCCCCAGACAAAGGATGCCCAAGTGTTGCTCTGCAGCCCCAGATATATTAGACCAGTCTTTTGTTCTTCATCTGCAAACAGGGCTCCCTCCCTCCCTGGTCACTTCTTATTTCCCACAATTTTTTCAGTAGCATTTGACTCCATATGCAAAATGTTTCCATTGGTCAGCCAGAGAGAGAAGTGTCTGCCACCCGCTGCCTGGTGGAACCTGCTTAAGGCATGTTACCTCTGGGTGATCTGGTTTTTAGCTTCAAGTTAAAAACATAATCTCCAATGTATATGCATATGGCCTTATATATTATCCACACACACATTTCCCAAAGGTTTTGATGATCGGTGTGACATAGACTTTCAATAGAGACCTTATGTGCCCCTCTTTGGTGGACTAGTATATAGATACCAGACCTAGGGGATCCCTGTAACTCTTATATACCCTCTGCCAGCTGACATCAAGAGATCCTTGGGTCACATATAAGAGTATCCTCCAACTATCTTTTTCAAAGGAAAATTTTATCTTCTGTATGCTGCAAACACTCTCCTACTTACACAGCATGTGATGAGTTTTCTGTTTAATTCACTAAGCTCCATGAGTGACTATTCTCTGCTAGAGCTCTTTGGCAAAACTCTTTCAAAGAATAATTTTTGTGTTTTCCAGTGGTTACTTGATCCAAAAGGCATTTTCTGCATCTCCTGGTGAAATCATGGAGCATACATTCCAATCAAGGGTCCTTGGTGATTTTCAAGAAGTGGGAAAGGAAGGCAGTGTTTAACTTTTACTGTTTCTAGACACCCTCTTTCAGTGTTGTTCTGCATACCTTTCTCTTGCCCAGTTCCTTTGAGACCTCACCTTGCTCAGATTTATCCAGAGATGTTTGTCGAGTCTTCTTCCTCCTTAGTTGGCTATGTAACAAAGCAGATGCAATGCAGAGTCTTCATTACTTAGCCAGAGTTCAAAAATTTGTATGAATCTTGTAAAGCACATTAGTACAACAAGAAAGGCCCTAAACCAAACACTGGAGCTGAACTCGGGGAAAGTTTCAATTTAGATCTGATCCTAGCTTTAAGCATTGCAAAATGGACCCCACTTTAGCACTAAACATGGAAATTCTCTACCCACCAGCAGAAGAATGTTAAATGAAATGAAAATGCTTTACATCATAGGGACTAAACTATTGTGTGTTGTCCTTTAAGCTCCTTTACATTTTTCATATCCTCCACAATCTCTTCCAAATGTCATTATAAAATGCAGTGGTACCATCATATAATTTTATCCTGGCCATTTTTTCACTAGACTATTGAGGAATAGTTTTAATGTTCCATTCTCTTCTGAAAAGTAGCTATGTACAAGTTTACAGTATTTTACTCAATGGATCGGCTCCCTGAGTGTATTCATAGCCACAACAGCTACTAAGATATAGTTAAACTATTTTTTACTTCTTTTAGCACTTGAGAGCCATCACAGTAAAGACAGAGGGAGTTGGATTTAATTCCTCATTGCACATTAACAGAATGGCTAACAAGTTCCAACTGCATGTTACACAATCAGTTATAATGACCCCCATGAAAAACAATAGGTTGCACAGCTGTAACTGAGAACTTGATTTGAAGAGAGTGGGGGTGCGTTACACAGCTGCAACTGAAGGCCTACTTTGGCTTGCCAACTTGTGTGGGGAAATGAGAAAGAATCTAGCTTGACTTTCTGTTTCCAGATTCCAGATTTCCTGGCAGCTAAAAGAAACATCTTTTTAATAGTAAATTGAGCAAAACTGATCAGGATTCATTAAATGACAATGAACACAGAATGTCTGTGTACCATTTTAGTGTTCTTTTTCAGTCTAGAGCAGTAGTCTAGATCCAGAAAAAGACTGAGATACCCCAGGTTACAAAAAAAGCTTGTAAAACTATTAGAAAAGCTCTACAAGAAGCAGATTTGGTTAAAAAAATCTTAAAAATGAGACACTTACAGGTTTTACAATAGCTTACATTTATGTGTCACCTTTCTTCCCGAAAAATTTCCAAAGGGCTTTATAAGCTATTACACTAGGAATATTACTTTCATCACTGAAATGCATCCATCTCTAGGGTAAAATGCAGCAAGTATTTAATTACACTAAACAACAGTTTAGGGTTGGGACTGAAGAAAATAACCAGATTGATCAAAATACTAGGTTAACTGAATTTAGTTACCCAAGTTGGAATTTGTTCAGTTTGTTACAATCCAAGTTTTAATGAAGTTCCTGGATCTGTATTCTACACATCCATTGTTATGTAGCAGGTGATTGTCTGAGAGAGGATTTGAGCAAATGGAGGAGCAGATGGAACATCCAACAGCAGTCGGGAAAGAGAGAGTATGTAATTATTAGCATACTACAAAGGACAGCATTTGTTTGGAGATTCCCATGATGTCAAGATATGTTTGTGTAGTAAACATATACTAAACTGTGCACAACTGAGGGTATGTGTGCAACCAGGGGTGTGATTGCAGCATGCATAGACAGACCTAAGCCAGTTTGAGTAACAACCACAGGGTGGCTGCTCATATACATACCAAGGGCTTGTACAGTCTGTGCTGCCACCCACCTACTGCTGTTTCTACTTGAGCTAACTAGACCAAAGGTAGCCTAGGTATATCTGTACATGTCAACATCACACCTCTGAGAGTCCCAAGATAATGACAAAGTGGGAAATGAAAGGACAGAATCAGCAAGGTAAGTCAAAAAATGGACTGAAGCACTAATGGATCAACCTCAAGTATGTAGACAGCTAGAAAAATTACAGGGATGTGTAAAGGAGGAGATTGGGGGTTGATTGGGAGAAATAACAGGAATGTGTAAAGGAGGAGATTGAAGGGTTGATTGCTGGAGCTGCCTGGGGAAGCTATGAAGCATGGCTTGTTCTACTATATTATCTTACTTTTATATCATATACATATGAATGCTTCAGAGTGGACTAAGCTGCTAAAATAGTACTGCAGACTGACTGAGGAAGCTATGGTATGTGGCTTGTTGTCAAGCTGTAACTCACTATATTTAGTTCTCAAATTCATGTTGATTTCAGCATGACCCTGAATACTGGGGGCTTGATTTCGATTCATTAACACTGGTGTAAACTAGTAGTAGCTTTGCTGAAGCCCAGGGAGCTATATAAGAGTAAATGAGGTCAGATTCAGGCCCTGTGAAACTGAGTCTTGAAAAGTTTTTAGGTTTTGGACAGCAGTCCCATTAAATGATTATTTTGTGCGTTCACCCAGAGCATGACACGTTCTACACGAATGACTGGGAATAGCAGGTGTTTGAAGCTGAAAGAGAAGGAGGATTGGAATGACAGGTTGTGACTGAACACATTGTACAGTTGGCAATGGATGTGAAAGAGAGAACTGGGTTAGCACGCACGACTGATTGTAAAGGAGCAAGGGCACCTTGGTTAGTATCACATAAGAGCATTATTCTAGCAAGTAGTGGGACAAAATTTGCTTTCTTTCATTATCCCTCCAGTTCCACTAGGTGGCACCTCTCATTCAACTTCCATTTCTTATCATTGCTGTTAACTGATTCAAGAGACTTTGGGAGAAGAGAACTGGAAATTGTGAGTCTGTGTCTGTATGATGAAATCATTTATTTTGTCATCCTCCGGTAACATTTTCTTGAAGTCTCAGGGTAAGGCAGAGGCCCCGAAACTATGGGGCAGCCCCACAAGGAGAGGTTGGAAGAAGATTTCGGGGACGTGGGGGCATGGCTGTGACCCGGGCCAGCCACCATGTAGAGTAGAGAGGGAGCAGCATCCAGTTCCACTCCTGGCCTGGCCCGGGTTGCTGGCCCCACACCCAGGGCTCTAGCTGGTAGCCTTGTCCCCTGGCTAAGACTCTGCTCCCTCCGCCCCAGCTGTGGCCCCCACCTCAGCGCTCTTATCCTTTGCCACATCCCCCCCTCTTCCTGGAGGGGGCAGATAGGGGCAACCAGGGGCAGAGGGGGCATGAGGTAAAAAGTTTGAGGACAACTAGGGTAAGGCAATGAAATCCTGTCTGCTGGTACATATAAGGTTGCCAGTTTTGGTTGGACATATTCCTGGAGGTTTCATCACATGACATAATCTTTAATTAAAGATTAATCTTTAATTCCTGGAGATTCCAGGACAAAATTGGAGGGCTGGTAACCCTAGGTACATAACATCCTGTGTAAACTTCAACTGTCAATTCTAATACTGTGTCAATAGGCGTCTGGCCATTATGTTATGATACGCAACGGAAGAGTAGTTCCCATGACAGGGTATGCACTAACCCATAGTCACCAACACTGTCAATCAAAAATATCATCTCTACCTTTAACAAATAGCAGGGCCTTAACTTTATGAGGGTTTGCGAATCTGTTTTTGTCCTAGAAACTGTCGCAGCAAAGAGAACAGGGAGTCCTTTCTTTATTTAAGTGAGTTATGTCTCTGGCAGTACAAAAACCTGCAGCAGCTTGTTTGCTTTAACTTTTCTATGACCTAGTGTACAAAATGTGCCTGGGTGTTCACTATTTAGCCTGTTCTCTTTTTCTCATTGCCACAGATAGTGATGTATAATCTTGTCTTTGTGATATATGTAACACACCCTCTTGGGCATTTATCTGCTAGACAGACTTGACAATGCCAGCTGCCAATGTGAGTCGCATGTGTCTGTGTATATGTCTAAGGCAGAACACACTGTGCCATTTACTTCAGGGCTCAGTTAAGATAGTAAAAGGCCTTTGGATGCTATAGATTAGGGGCCCCTAAATCTCATATGAAGTCCAATTTGTGTTGGGATTCTGCTACAGTACATATTAAATATCACATGAAGCTGGGATCTCCTATTGCTTTCACAGGCTCTGGCCTTATTCTGTTTACTTCATGAAGTACATGCAGCTATGAAAAGAAGTATTACAAATGTTACCTGCTAGACAGTGGATTGAGGGTGGCAACTGGGAGATTTAAATGGGAATTCTTTTGCCAGTCAAGTCAACATGAATATTTTGTAAGAATATTTCACTATCTAAAACCTAAAGATCTTGAGTTTGTACAGAGTAACTAAAATTTATATGATAACAGTTCACCCTAGGAAATATATATATTTTTTCAGCATGTAACCTTTAAAAGAATCTCACTGCTAGAATCCTTTAAAAATGAGGAGTATTTTTGAGCTACTGAACAGGGCAGAATGTTATATTCCACCACAGCCTCTATTAAGAATCTCTCATTGTTTACATTTAAACTTTCCTTTCTGAAATATTAAGTTTTAATCTAATACTTATACAATGCTTCTTATCCATAGATCCCAAAAGGTCCAGATCCTCCAAGGTATTGAGGCTCCTAGCTTGGAAAATGTAGGCCAAAGCACTTTCATGTTATGTAGCCTTCTTCAGAACTTCTTTTTACAGCTCGGTAATCCAAGATACAGAAAAGTAAAGTGACTTGCCTATTGCCACAGCAAGTGGTAGAGTTGGGTCTAGAACTGAAGTCTCCTGACTTGATCTGCTCTCTCCACTAAACCATATCCTCATTTCACATGCTAAGTTTGCAGATGAAATCTGAACCTTGATCAAGTTTGTATTTACCTTTATACAATTTAGTTTACATTGAAATCACTTAAGAGGAAGGCAAGACAAAAATATGTAATGTATTCATGTGTTTTAGGCAGCTACTTGCACCTCCTTTAAAGCATGAACTTAGCATTTACATAACACTTTTCACGCCAACTTATCCTTAAATCACCTGTGAGGTAATTTGACACATGAACAGAGGCAGAAAGATTAAGGTCCAAATGTTTTGAAAGTGAGCCCTCAAACACTGCACCTGAACTCAATGGCTGCTTTCGGTGCTCAGAACTTAGGGAAATTATGATGTATAGACCAGATATTCCACAAAGCTCAGGACTAGATTCTGGAGCCAGATTTTTCAAAAGCGCTCAACTCCCATTCCAAAATCAGATTTTCAAAAAAGCACTTGGGCACCATGTTCTTTGGAACATCTAATCATGTGTCCTCACAATGGAAGCTTCCAGGTGCTGAGAGTATCTGAAAATCTGGCATCAATTGAGAGAGAAATGAGTACTTGAAAATCTACCCCACAGAAATAGAGGTATCCAAACTCACAGGCTACTTTTCCAGACAGTCATGGAAGTTCTTTGCCACACTCTAGGTGCATGTATTCATAATCAGAGCCTAAGAAAGGGTGTTTCCATTGCCTCAGGAATAGGAAACACAGCTAGGTGGGCCAGACTGGATGACAGGGAAGGATGGCCTGTGCTGCTGCTCTTGCTTAGAGGGGCCATGGGACAGACACGCTGCAGCTTGTAAAGCTAAATAAGTAAACTGTGACTCCTTAGCCCTCCTGATGTTTTGAACCTTGACTCCTCTCTAGGGGAAGTTCCTCCTCCTTTAGTGAACTGCCCTAATCCCCACGTTGTCTTTTTAATCTATAAACTTTCTAGTATACAAGAGATGCTGCTACTTCTACTTAGCGAATCCCCTCAGAATGCCTATGAAGTATCCCTCTTGGCCTTGCAAGCCCCTCTTTCTAGTGCTTTCTATAACAAAGGCAGAATGGCAGGTGGTTGCCTGCCACATGTGTCCCTAGCCAGCTGTTCTGGGCACCATCTTCTGAGCCACTACCTATGAAGGCAGAGCCATACCCCACCTTGCTCTGACTTTACACTTGCAAGCTGCAAATAGCATGACTGCTGCTTTTGCACAGCCACTGTGTTCTGGCAAACTGATTTCTGAGTATCTGTCCACCACTTACCACTAAGCCTGAGGTGGTATTAGCCCCACAATGGTCCAGAGAAACATGCTCTAATAGGGCATGATCATATCTGGTTTCTCTTTTCTTGTGCCCTTCATACCATTACATTCTTCCTGCTACTTTAGCAATGAGGTCGGAAAGGGGCTACCCCCTGAGGGCTTTTAGGTACCAGCCTCCCTGTGACAAGTTCTGCTAAGAAGTATGAGCCAATCCAGATCCACCTGTGGACAGTTAGGTGGCTAAGTAGTTGGGCAGCAGTTAATTAGGTAAGGAGCTCCTGAGCCTAATACAGGCTTATGAGAGTTCAGAAAGTCTATCCTTGGAGAAGAGGAAGCTTTTGAGCAGATAGACACAGACAACTAATTAACGTAAAGAAGCTAGCTGGAAAGCTATTTCCAATAGTTTCTCAGAGACAAGTTACAGGCTCAAGGAGATTGTGCTTCTAGGCAAGATACTGCAGCTGTCCTGGGGGAATGAACTGGATGTGGGACTTCCTGGGGAATTACTAGAGACTGACTCAGCAAAGAGTGATGTGCTGTCAGGAGATGAGTGGTGTCTGGCAGAAAGTTCTACAGAAACCCAAGCTCCAGGTAGAGAATTCAGCCTGACTGTACTCTGGGCCTAGAGGTAGAAGAAATAGGTCTGACTAACCCAGGCTGGAGAGTTTCTAGTGGAGTAGCTAACTTAAGCTTTTGTTTATGTTTTCCTTTTCTGTTAAATAAATGAGACTCTCCAAATAGGGTGCTCTTTAATACTAGAAAGGTCAGTCTGAACTCATCTATACCCTGAGTGAGGGGAAACTGTGTCAGGGAGTTATCTGTGATGACCACAAGGGGTATGCTAATATGACCTCCACATCATTATACATCTCCTTCTACCTCTGATCTTTGAAGATGATCTGTAACCATGGGGAAAGGGGAATAGGTAAGCAACAGCTGAGCACTCCCTGGATAATGCATTTATTTAGAGCAGTAAAAAAAGGACTAGGGCCTCCACTGGTGTTAATCAGCAGATTAAGGTACATGCAGTTATATTGCTATACATCAGCTGAGCATCTGAGCTGTAGTTCTGATTTTCTCTCAAACACCATGCACAATGACAGTGCAGATATTATGCATTTGTTTAATGCTGACAAAGTACTCATCACTGTATAGCGCAAAACAAGAATGATGCTCTTGTTTTCAAGAATTTAGGGCTTGTTTATACCATTGGCATAGTTAAAACAGCAAAATCTCCTTAGTGTGGATGCAGTCATACCACTATAAAAGTGCTTAGCAAGATATGTTGTTCTGGTTTGGAAAATGAAATAAACTATCCTGCTTTAAGGCACCTTTTATACAAGTACTTGGGCAATACTAGTATAACTATATCAGAAAAATTTTACATGCTTAAACAACCTAGTTATACTGGTATAACTTTTCTAATGCAGACTAGCCCTTAAAGATGGAGGAGAAAGGGATGTCCTAGTAAATTCCCTGATGATGATAGTAGTTTTGTTGGGGGGTGGGGAGGGGGTGCAGTTGTAATAAAATCAATGTTATTTTCAACCCTCAATGACATACATACTTCCTTGATTACTGAATACAACAAACCTAGTTTAAACTTGTCATATTGACTGAGAAAAGTCAAGCAGTTCAGAATTAGTTAACACACTTACCAAAAACAAGGAGTACTTATGGCACCTGTAGGTGTTTGTCTGAGGGATTGGGGCAAATGTGGTTGTATCTTAGGGCTTGGCTGTAAAAAATGGATCATGTGATGTGGTCTGGATGGAAGCTGGAGGCATGTAGGTAAGTATAACGGTCAGTAGGTTTCTGCCACAGGGTGGAGTTTATGTGACCATTGCTTACTGGCACTGTAGTGCCGAGGAAGTACATCACTTGTGTGGACTGAGGTTGATGGTGGGATGGAAATGGTTGAAATCATGGTGGAATGCCTCAAAGGCTTCTTTTCCATGGATCCAGATGATGATGTCATCAATGTAGCACGAGTAGAGGCGCTAGGAAACGAGAGCTGAGGAAACATTGTTCTGAGTCAGCCATAAAAGTGGTGGCATACTTTGGGGCCATGCAGATACCCGTAGCAGTGCCATGACTTGAAGGTATAAATTGTCCCCAAATCTGAAATAGTTGTGGGTGAGGACAAAGTTCAGGCACCAGGTTTGCTGTGACATTATCGGAGATACTGTTCCTGACAGGTTGTAGTCTATCTCTGTGTGGAATGTTGGTGTAGAGAGCTTCTCCATCCATAGTGGCTAGGATGGTGTTTTCTGGAAGATGACCAATGGATTGTAGTTTCCTCAGGAAGTCAGTGGTGTCTCGAAGATAACTGGGAGTGCTGGTAGTGTAGGGTCTGAGGGGAGGGTCCACATAGCCCGACAATCCTGCTGTCAAGGTGCTAATGCCTTAGATGATGGAGTGTCCAGGATTCCCAGGTTTATGGATCTTGGGTAGCAGATAAAATACCCCTCATCAGGCCTCTAGGGGTGTGTCTGTGTAGATTTGTTCCTGTGCTTCTTGAGGGAGTTTCTTGAAAAGATGGTGCAGTTTCTTTTGGTAACCCTCAGTGGGATCAGAGGGTAATGGCCTGTATCATGTTGTGTCAGAGAGTTGCCTAGCAGACTCTCATTCGTATTCAGACTTATTCACGATGACTATGGCACCTCTTTTGGTCAGCCTTTTTTATTATAATGTCAGAGTTGTTTCTGAGGCTGTGGATGGCAGTGTGTTCTACACGGCTGAAATTATGGGGCAACTGATGCTGCTTTTCTACAATTTCAGCCCATGCACATCAGCGGAAGCACTCTGTGTAGAAGTCCAGTCCATTGTTTCAACCTTCAGGAGGAGTCCATGCAGAATCCTTCTTTTTTGTAGCATTGGCTGGAAAGTTTCTGTGGGTTAGTGTGCCTATTTAACAGGCTCAACTTTTCCTCCTTCTATACTATAATAAGTTATCTCATTATGTGGTTGCACACCAGAAATACAATATATTACAAAGATGCCTGGAGGGCCATGGGAAATATTCAGCTTAAACATAATGAACAAGTATTTCAGGTTCTTTACACACTCTTCATAGAGCAGCAGTATTAAAGTTCAGTTTGAACATATGCAGAAGAGTTGGAACAGTGACCAGTGAAATGCAATTCCCGCAATGAGTGCAACCAGGAAGGAACAGACTGTGAATTTTCTGGGGGAAGGGAATCCATTTACTGTAGGAAGGAAGCCCTATTATAGTGGAAGGGTGGTGTAGCATGTCAATGAGTGGGCTTGTGCTCTACTCCAGAGCTTGAGGAGTTCTGCCACTCTCATTGGGTCCAAAAGAGTGAGAGTATTGCACAAACGGAATCTTTAGAGCAGATGTTATATCAGAAGTGTCAAATTTGGTCTCCCTTGGTTTAGCTGGAGATTTTCTTGGGAGTCTCTGGAGATGCGAATCAGGAGCTTTCCCACTTTAAGGGGCAGACTTCTGAACCTATGAGAGAGATTTTTTCTTCATGTTGTCTGTTAGGCATTGGAGTTCAATAGGTATTAACAATCTCTCTTCCCCCTCCACCCCCCAAAATGCAAAGCATTCTGAACACTGAGACTCAAAATCCCCAGATACTTGTTCTGCATTTATAATCTCACCTCTTGGCATGTCACAATTGTACTGGTTCTCTAGAGTAAAGAACACCTGAACTTCTAATGTAAAAACCAAGCAGAAAACCCCACCTCTAGTTTGTAGAGAGGACCAAAAACACTCCCCCCACACAATCCGGCCCTTCTTTATACTTATAAAGAACAATAAGAAATACATTAAATAAATAAGGCAAAAGTCTTTTTTTCTTTACAGATCACCTTCAGCTGTGGAACAGGTGTGTTTAATGTCTTGCCCAAATGTGCGGGTATAGTCAGGAATAAAATTCAGGACACCTGACTCTCAGAGCAATGCTCCAGTCAGTAAACAAGGCATCCCAGGACAGAGAATTCAAAACTGTTGGCAGCGACAACACGCATCTTTATAATGTGCATTAAGGCTTACAATCCTCTGACAGCCAGACATTAGAGGGCAATATAATCACTAACACACCCCTCCCCCCACACATCCACCCCAATGTAGATGATGCAATTGCTTTTCTTATCCTTCTTTATATTTTTTTTATCTTAAGAGAATGCAGCTCCACTAATAACAACTGTAATTATAATATATAAAGCCTGGGAAAGGTATTACACATTTAAATTAAAATACATAAAGTGTATTATCCTATGTTTCAGTTCACAACTAATAAGGCCCCAAACTAGCATTATTTGCTAATAATGCTATACACTGTTACTATTAACTTTGTTTTAAAAAGTTTTAATCAACGTTTTGGCTATAGACCCTGAATTAGTAGTGGTTTATGACTTGACCACAAAAATTTGCTGATAAGAAAAATATCTGCTTAGTTATTGTTAAGTAACCGGAGATTAGGGGATAAAAACTGTGAATTATTGCATGGTTTGTAAGATGTCCATCTCTATAGCAGCTGGGCTGCAGATATTATGAGACAAAATAGTGTTCCAGCTGCCATTTATATAAGATCAACAAAATAGTAGAATTGTTTGCACTTCAAAACCAGAAAAGTTTATTTTAAAAAGTCCTAAAATGCTGCAGCTCATTGGTTTATAAAGAATAGTTGTGCATTTGGAACACTTTGTTTAGAAAAAGATTATGAATAAGTAGGTCCTATATATAGAAAAAGTCAAATGGAGTTTTACCTGTAGGGCTGGTTCCATTATATTTAAATAGACTTATAGTAGTGACCCAAATTGACAAAAGCTAAAAAATTCAGATTTAAAGCGAATATTTATTTTTTCCCTTCTGTTTTGTTTAGTTTTTGCCATTAGAAAGGATAAATAAATGCAACAATGTGTATTCATTCAGGTGAATACATATTTTTAGGATTCAATATAAAATTGATAACATGACTGTCATGTTGACTTCTGGAACTGTGCAACTCCTTAGATCAATAGGCAGCATCTGTATGACTGTTCTGTTTCTACCTATGGAGTATTGAAAACAAGATTTCAACCAGTAAAATTGAATGATGGTTCCTTATGCTTTCTAGCCCCAACATGAGTCCAAAGCCTGCCTTTACAATTTCCTATTTGTCTATTTCTGTTACAATCTTAATATTTTGGCCCATCTTTTGTATTCGTGCACCACATACTGATTTGTAGCTCCATTTGACACATTTCTATTTGTGCTATCATTCAGCATTCTCTAGCATCAAGCTAAGCAACTGTTCTGTTCTTTAATGCAGAGGTTTCTCTAATTAAAAGAACTGAATGATAGCACATCTGCCTGCTACATGAATTAGTCTTGGAACAGTATGTGACAGCACTAATCTGCACTATGTGGGATTAAGCAGGCACAGTAATTAACTTGCATAAGTGCATTACAAACTTTTGGCACTTGGAATTACAGTATGTCCTTTACGGTGTCATGCAAGGAATGTATAGAGAAAGGAGGAGTGTGGTGGGAAGAGGAGTAGAAGGAAAAACTCATATGAAATTAAAACATCACACCCACATAATGAGAGAGAGAGAAATTGACATCAACTGCACCCAGTCAAAAATTAGTATTCTTTTTGTCAGGTTCAGACTCTTAGGTAGCACTCAGAATGTAGTAAATGTTTTACAGGTATATTGACGGCAAAGGACCTGATCTTCATAGGTGCTCAGCACCCACAGTTCCCACTGAATCAAAACAATGAAGGAATAAATCTTCCCACTACTTCCATATTGTTGTCTCTCTGTATAGCAGCAGAAGACCCAGCACCGAATGATATTGATGTATAAGCCTGTAAATGTTTTCTGAACTGTAATCCTAAGCTAAAGTTAGTTTACCCCGTATAGAGTATTTACAATTGGAGATGCGTAGGTAGCGTCTACACTGAAGTGCTACAGCGGCAGGGCTGGATTACCCAATAGGCAGACTAAGCACATGCTTAGAACACCAGCAAAGCAGGGGGCCAAAAAAAAATGAGATTTTTTTTGGAAAAAAATTTGATATTTCAAAAAAAAGTATTGAAGTAGTTGTCATGGGAAAAATCAGAACTTTGTTAGACTTCCTTACACTCCAGTATACACTCTTCCCCCATTTTTCTGTTCTCTTTTTATTACTTATCCCCATCTAAACCAGTAGGGGGTGTCCTACTAATGTAGATCAAACTAATGCGAGGAAATCAGAACAAATTAAAGGGGAGCGTGACTACTGGCAACATGTCTTGCAGTGTGTTATAGCTGTTATTCAAACATTAACTGAACATGGTCTGCCTTTCTGAGGATCAAATGACACATTTGTATCATTGCAGAGTGGAAATTTCTTGGGATTGTTAGAGCTTGTGGCTCAGTTTGACCCATTTTTAGCAAGCCATATCTCAAAATATGGGAATGCTGGCAAAGGTAACCCATCATACTTATCCAAGACAATATGTGATGAACTCATTGGTCTAATTAGTGACAAAGTTCGTTCAGCTATTGTGGATGAAATAAGTACTGCTGGGTACTTCAGTTTATCTGTCAGCTCTACACCTGATCTTTCACATATTAATCAACTGAGTATTGTACTAAGATATTTGTTTCCCACAGATGGAAAACCAGTTGAATGATTTATAACATTCCTCAATTTGAAAAGCCGCACTGGTGAAGAAATGGCAAATCAAGTACTGCATTATCTGTGCCAAGTTTGCAAAATAGATTTCTCAAAGTGTGGAGGTCAATCTTATGACAATGCTGCCAGCATGTCAGCGCATTATCAAGGCATGCAGAAGAAACTTTTAGAACAGAACAAATATGCCATATTCATACCATGTGCTGCACACTCTCTCAATCTTGTTGGCCGCAGTGCTGTTGATTGTTGTCCGGTGGCAGTAATTTTTTTTTCTCAACAGTCCAGTTACTTTATACATTTTTCTCTGCTTCAATGCACTGATGGGCAGTTCTTAAAACATATTTGAGCAATGAGTGTGTGTTGAAATCTCTTTCTAATACTTGCTGGGAGGCACATGCAGTGGCAACAAGTGCAATTCTGGAGTCCTACTCAAAGATCGTGGATGCATTAGAAAATATAGCTGAAGACCAATCATAAAACATAGAAACTATATGAGAGGCAGAAAACATTGCAAACAAGATGCAAGAACTAGAGACTGTATTCATCTTGACCAAGTAGAATGAAATTTTACAACACTTTTACCATTTTCCCTATTGTGTATGGAAGCGGACATGCTTGATCAAGTCAGCTTCGATGAACTTATCCAGAATTTTGCAATCAGAAAATCTAGAAAGAAGCTATTTTATTTTCAGCATACATGTAAGTATTGTGTCATTTAAAAAAAAATTATTTTACAGTATAGTATTGGTTTTTATTTTGAATTACATAATGTGGGGGGCACCATAATCTTTTCAGTGCTTCGGGCCTCTAAAGGTCTTAATCCGGCCCTGGACAGCGGCATAGCTGCAACTGCAGCTGTATTGCTAAGTGTAGACAAAACCTAAGCATTATTACATTCTGTCAATGGCATCTGTAACCTTTCTATTTCTTTATTAGAAGTAGAGAATTATTGCTTGTGCTGCATATCTTAGTATCTTCACTGTGTAGAATTTTGCAGATCATTCCACTCAAATCAAAGACTGAGAATAAAGTTTGATCCAAAACCACCAATTTATAGACAACCCTAATTCTACAAAATCATATGCAACCGCAATTTTAGATTCGGGACCATAAAGCTACAATGAGGCTGAATAGTTCTATCCTGAATGTAAGTGAGATATCTTACATTCAGAAAGGAATGTCAGCCCTGGATCTGAACTTTCATCAAGTCTGGAGGCGTCTGGATATGGGGTGAAATCCTAGCTCCACTGAAGTGAAAACCAAAACTCTTATTGATTTCACCCATGGTATAAAAAAGGAAGGCCAGTTTTAAAGTATGGGTCTAGACTTCAGCAGAGGTCAGAGATGTACAGCCATACGTGTACTTACAATGAGTGTAGCCTTTGGCCTGCCGACTTCAGTGGAAGTTTTCTTGATTAGGGATAGAAAAATATAAGGCCTTTGGGATTTAACCCCATAATAAATGCAATATGTAAACTTTCTGGTCTTGTGTACAATAAAATTTTAACAGCCTATTCATGTACTTCAGGCTTTGTCTACACTGAGTTTATAGTCACTGCTGTAGCTATGCTGTGTTGGTATAGACATGCTGCAATGAAGGAAATCGTGATCAGTGCAACTTATTCTGATTTAAAATATGTGTGTGTAGGTGGAGAATCAATGTAGATGGAACAGATTGTGGAGCTCTTACTCACACTGGTGAGTACTTACTTGAACAAGTAGTCTTGTTTTGTTTTTGTTTTTTTAATTTATTACTTAAGGGAAGGACTGGAGGAGAAGAAAAAAGAAAGCGAGTTAGGGAGTTATTAGTCAGATGATAGGGAGAATGGGGTGAGTCATCCATCCTCAATAAAAATGTTGATAATTATAATCAAAACAATGTCTGACAATGAACCTTTTACTCCAGTATTTGATATTTAGGTCTGGAACAGTCCTTTGAATAGACCAATATCTGTGGCATGTGTTCACATACCTAGGACCACATTCTGAGTTTCTTGATTGGGCAAAACTACTGAAGATAATGGGAGTTTTTTGCTTGATTAAGAGCTCCAGAATTTAGCCTGTAGTTAGTATGTGTCATTTATAGTGGAGCCTGCCGGAGAGGGCAAATGTTGAGTATGACAATCCTTAGCCCAGTCTAAGAGTGCTCTGTTTAAGTATGACTTTAAAATAGCTATCTTTGGGAGCAGCAATACCTTCACTTTGAGAACAGCAAGATCCCCAAAGAAAAATATTCTCTTGCCAATGCTGGATACAAGGCTCAGAGAGCGAGGAAAGTATTTCTGTGAACAAATCAAAGGCCTATTATCCCATCCTCTCAACCAGCCACTGAATGAATGAACAAAAACCAACAGCAAGAGCTGTTTTGAGCCAACAAGAACTAAAGAATTGGGATCAGTTGGTAACCCTTCTTCCTTCTAATTTCAGCCCAAGCAATCTGTCACCCAAGCTGGGGCGAATTCAATAACAGAGTTAAAGGGCAGAAGATATAGTCATTTAGACTTGATAATGAAGACTGTTATGAAGGAGGGCTATTATTCTAATGAGTGTTGATGAACATGAGTGTGAAACAAATGGGGCACCCGGCTTCCAAGTGTTTTTAAAATGCGTCACACTTCCTGCACATGCAGGCTTGCTCTCCAGTTGAGCAGATGCATGGCCAGTTCTTATTGCCTGCTTGGGACATCTCAACCCACAGTGTAAGTAAAAATAGAAGGAAGTGGTGTGTATGACAGGGAAAGGGAATTGTTAATTTGACATCAATAGAAGTGTTTATGTTGCGATGATTTGCTTCACCCCAGAGCAGTGAGAGATTGTGTTGCCACCTGCCTTGCATCTTTGGGTGCTTTAAATGCCATGCTGATGTGGCTCACAGCCCAGACACCAACAGCCTGCATACAAACATGCAAGTCACATGCTGGCTTTCACCACCCAGTTACTGTTTGCAGCGTTACCCCAGAATCCACCCAGTCCTGAAATTGTCTGCGAGCAGCATCCAGCCCTCTTCTGGAACCCACTCAGAAGTTACTCCATTTGTTGCTCCTTTAAATAGACAACACATTACAGTTTGTTATCTTAACTGGGGTTAATACACCTTTTCCTTCAATCAGTGCACTGAACTGGTTTATATTAAAAGTAAAACAAGTTTATTTAACAAAAGTACATAAAAAGATTAAATGATATCAAGTATAAGGAATTAAGATAGAAAGGATTACAAGCAAACAAAAATAAAAATGTTTTTAAAACTAAAACCTGATCTAACAAATTAAACTCTCTTGTGCAAAGATGTGTTTTCAACCAAGTCTCTTTCCAGACTTTCTGGCCAGGCCCCTTCACAGATCTCAATGCTTGGTCCCTTTGTCTTTTCAGGTGAAGGATGCCAAAATGGCTTTTTCTCCCTGTTTACATCTTCCCAATGTTCCTTGATACCGCTTCAAGAGGCAGAAAGGTTTCTCATGGGTGCAATCTACAATCACCAACAAGACTGTTAGGTAGTTTTCTTTCCCCATGTGCTCTCCTTATTGCTTTGTTTGCCTTGTATGTAAATGTGTTTTAATTTGTCTTTGATCATATCTTGCCTAATTTACATTGGAAACCCATTCAAGTAGGCAGAACTACATTTCCTTGTTTGGAACAGGTATGGTTTAGGCAATGTTTGATTAATACATTTTAAGAATATATTTGCAGCACATTTCAATAAAGTTCTTTGTGGACTGATCATGTATACATCATGTCAGAATCTTAATGATCAGTGGTCATTAATTTTCCAATAATATATTACATGCCACCTTTTGGATACATGCCACAACAGATTGTTGGGGTGCACTGAATATGCCAGGCATGATAAGAGGTGCTGACACAGAGCAGGGAATCACCAATGGGCCTCTGTGTCACAGATCTATAAAGACATGCCATGACTGATGAAGACAATGAGTCAATATGTATTAGTGAAAGCTCGTTTTAGTTGTACAGCACCACAAGTGTGCATGAGGCCTTACAGATGTATAAAGACATTTCCCCTGGCCAGAAAGAGTTTACAGTCTAAGGCTACTATCCTGTAAATAGATATCTAAGCATGAACCTTTACTCTCATTTTAACTGCACTGGCACATCTATTTGCAGGATGAAGGTCCAGGTCACTCATAATACGAGTGATACAGATAAACAAAGGGAAGAAGGAGGGGAAAGAGAATAAGGGTTATACCAGTAAGGTCAAGTGGATGCTGTGATTAAATTACAAGAACACCTGGATCCTCCCACATTTCATAAAGTTGTTTATAATTGTCATAATGTTTTTTGCAAAGGTTGAAGTGTGCAGAAAAAATGCTGGGAGGACAGTAGTAACAGAATTCATGTGAGTGAAAGAGGAGAGGGAGATGGAGGGAGAGAAACAGAAAGGAAGGAGTAAGAGCCAGTAGGGGTGTGATGTAAGATGAGCAGAAAAGAGTGCGGTAAGCAGCAAGAGTCATGCTGGTTGGTGAAATGGAGATGCTTGCAGGAGTGGAAGAACACAGGAATTGTGGATGTGGACTTTGAGCTAGAAGAGGGGTCTGTGTACACACAAAGTATGGATCCAAGCATGGGCCCACCGTTCAAGAATGCTGGAGGAACAGGAGGCAGTTTTGACTGGCTTAAGTTGGGACCCCTATGAGTATGTTTGTGTGTGTGCAGCAGCAGGGAGTCCTATAGGTGGTTTGGATCCAGGACCCATTTAATCTTGATCTGTCACTGGGTGCTGGGGCTGCCTGGTGCTCAGAAGTCACTGGAATCCAATATCCTTGGACAGAATATTGTGTGGGGAAGAAAGGGAATAGGACAAGTTGATTTGGCTCTCTTTTCTAGTTCCTTGCTATTGATGGAAAGCAGTAGAGTGACATCAGTGATTGGGAAAACTAACAACTAACAGCCAGCCAAGAAGACCGTGTGCTAAGAAAGGTGCTGCACTGTTCAAAGCTATGACATGGGCCAGGCCTCTGTTCCTTAGAGGTTCTTTCTTGCACCCCTTGTGGATGAGACCATGAGATTTTACATAACATTGTCAAGACATAATGCCATACTCAGCGGAACCACTGTCATTATAAGGAATTTGGGCCAATAGCTGTCTAGGAAGAACTGAAGATTATAGTGACAACATTCCAGTCAAGATGGTGTGTAACTATCATACCAGACTGTAAAGAAACCCAGAGTAAAGGTAAAGGCTGTGGTTTTCAGTTCATTCACACTTGTGTAAATTTAGAGTAAATCCAGTGAGGTCAATGGAGTCACGCTGGAGTAAAACTGCTGTAAGTGAGACTAAAATCAAGCCCAGCAGCTGTAAGATAAAAGGGAATTATTATTTGTATTGCAGGACTAAGAGCCCTAGATACGAACCAGGCCCCCACAATGCTAAGTGCTGTACAGAGAACAAAAATATGATCTCTGCTCTGACCAAAATTATGTGGACTAATCCCCACTTTGTTGGATGCACCCAATTACGGGGTTGTGCCAGCAGGGATCTCTATGGAGATAGGGGCACTGTGGGGCAGATAGGAGAGGTGCTGGGGGAAGGGACCAGGCTCCCTCTGTGCCGGCTCCTGTTCCATTCCGTTCCCAGCCCAGGCCGGCTCTGCCACCCCCCTCGCTCCCCGCTGGGCCTCTGTCAGCCGCATCGGGGCTCTGATGCTCTTCTGCGCTGCTCCAGATTTTTGCCCCTGTCTGTGACCCAACCTGCCTGCCCCGGGGATCGAACTCCCGACCTATTTAGACTGTTTGCAAACTAAGTAGAAGCTTACAGTCTAAATAGGTCCCTTCCTCCTGATTGATATCCTTCAGGACAACTAGTGTCCTTGGCATCTGAATTTCCTCTACATCAAGAGTTAAGCAGGGATGAAAGTAGAAATAGGGACTTACTGGTACGGGGCTGGATTGGGGCCAACTCTGGCCCCCAGAAGAGGCGGAGCCTCGGTTGGAAGGGGCAGGGATGCGGCGGAGGGGTCAGAGCCAGCCCCAGCTTGCCCTGTGCTGGTAAGTGTCTCCTCCCCATCCCGCCCCCGCTGGGGTAGCAGTGGCAGCCGGGGGCTCTGGTGGCAATTTAAAGGGCTTGAGGCTCGAGGCGCTGCTAGGAGCCCCAGGCCCTTTAAATTGCTCCCTGGGGAAGCTGGGGGCTCTGGGGGCTACCTAAAGGGCCGGGGAATCCCCTGCTTCTACTGCCCTAGCTGTGTGCCCTGCAGCTGCTACCCCAGGTTCCAGCAGCGGTGCTCCAGCCACTGCTGGGCGCTCCGGTCCCTGGGGAAGCTGGGCCACATTGGTTCGGTGCACCAACTCTTGCCAGTATGCTGTACTAGAGTGTACTAGCTTACTTTCGTCTCTGGAGTTTGATAATTTAGTTACCTATCAACCGTCCTCCATGTACTGTGCTATTTTGGAGAATCATTGAGGAGGAAGAAGCGTCTTACAGACATACTTTCTTCCAGCTGAAATGAGATGCAAGCTGATGACTTAAGGGAAAAAGATGTACCTTACCAACACCTGAATACTAAATTTCCAGGGTGTGTTCAGTTCTTGGAATATCACTACGTGTTGTTCTCATTTGCCATAATCACAGTTTCATCCTCATGCCTATTCAGACCTTGGCCTCTCTCCTGTCACGTGTTTTGTGCCTATGGCCTTTTTAAAGGCCATTTGGTTTGAAACACAGAGCTTTCTTTTCCAATTTGCCAACTGAAGTGATACTCTTCCAACGCTTTCAGTGGGATATAGTATTCTTCACTTTCTCTCCTAGGCTTTTGTGTAATGTTGGTATGTGGTGTTCCACAGCTGTCATGACTGAATTTTGGGTGTGTTTGAACTAATCTCTGGCCCTGGCCCTGTCAATAAAGAGTGTTTCCTGAGAACAGCATAGCCAGCCCCAAACATTCAAAAAATCATGAGTCAAGCCCAAGAAAATAAAATTTGGGATTTTTAAAATATAGGTTTTCTATATTCTGTGAGCTTTTCTCCACAACTTAATATCTCTTTTCAGATTTAAAGAAAGTATCTCATATGCACGTGGCTCCAGAAGCTGGTGCTTTAGGAAAAACACCCATTCTCACAAAACTCAAGATAAAATCATGCGAGTTGGCAACATTGTGAGAGGTGCCCTTCAGTGATGCTTGAGGACACTCAGCGCCTTGCAGGATCAGGCCTTTAGGTTCCTTCAGGATGAAAGATGCTATATGTAAGTGCCAGATAGTATTTTTACTAATATGAAATGGTGACAGGAGTTAACCTGTACCATGATGAGCTATGCTTTACCCAAATGTTTGTAGAATAGCTTTCATCAAAGTCTGTTTTAGAAATTCCAACTTACAATCTTATTTTTTCAATCATTCTAAAATAACTGCTATTTTCATGGTTTAAGTACCATCTGTTTGATTAATTGTTACTTCCAGTGAAGTGGGCTGTGAAACAGCTGGGTGAAGAAATACATAAACCTAAAAGAATTTGTATATTAATATCATTCTTGTTTGTTCATAAATATTTTGAGAAAAAGGGAATTTACTCATTACATGTGCTTGTAAACTCAGGCAGAAGTTGAATTTGGACCAGAAAGTAGTGGCACTCTTCTAACCATCCATTTGGGACTACAATGTAAGACTTTGCTCTCGGTTGATTGTGCAGCTATTCAAAATATGATTGTGTATTCTCCCTGTACTATTCTGGTTCTTTCATGACTGGGATTAAAAATAACTGGTGGTGCTTTCCCAAATCCACCAGTCTGTAGTGCCAAAGTAAGCTATAGTTAGACTATGTAAATCTTCACATGATACTTTTCCACCTTTCTCCATATTTTGATGATCACTGAAATTAACAATGTTGATACCTAAAGTTTCATCATTAGCATATGAGATGGTATCAACCAAAATGAACAGGCATTTCATATCTCAGAACTATTGTTTCAGATTCTCTGCACGCTCAGGCAGATTTTTAAAAAAATATTTTTATCCATAACAACTAAAGATCTGTGGGTGTGGGGTTTTTTTGGTTTTTGTTTTATAGATTCTGGAAAACGGAAGGCAGCTTCAAAGAGGGTGGGTGATATGCTACACCAACATGACTCCCCAAAATTTGAGTCTTTACCTCAGCAGCTATTGGCAGTGTGGATACTTAGTGAAGAAGTCTATGAAAACAGTAATGAAACTTTTTAAGTTGTGAACATTAAGATATTTATACACAGAGTTGCAGGGGAGATGTTAAACACATAAGAATGGCCATACTGGGTCAGACCAAACCATGCTGTATCTAAACAGTCATTACATGTGCTTGTAAACTCAGCCAGAAGTTGAATTTGGACCAGAAAGTAGTGAATGTAGTCATAGTCCGGTCTTGAATAAATGAATTATCAGGATGTATCTATCAACGGTGCCTGATTCTTGCTCTGGAACTGTAGATGTGGGAAGGGAGGGGGCGGGGAAAGAACTAGATAAGTTCATGGAGCTATTCACCAGGGATGCAACACCATGTCTGAGTGTCCGTAGTCTCTGTTTGCCAGAAGCTGGTAATGGGTGACAGCAGATAGATCACTTGATTACATGTTCTGTTCATTCCCTCTGAATCACCTGGCATTGGATACTGTCAGAAGGCAGGATACTGGGCTAGATGGACCATTGATCTGACCCAGTATGGCTGTTCTTATGTTAAAGTGGCAAAGGACTTTATCACAAATGCTTTATTTATTAAAAATATGTACAGTATTTGGTGTCTATGACATTAGGCACCCCAGTATTCTCTCCCTGCACACTACTACAATAATATTTGTACAAAATATGCCTTGTGAAATATCACATGAAAGATTAATAACTTTCTGATTATTAATATCATTGTAAACTACACAAGTTAACATATGTGAAGTTATGAATTTCTTCTGTATGAAGTTACTAGAACATGTTTAAGACAAGACAACATAGCCCAGATAAAGGTGATGAACACCTAGACAAAGGAATGTGGGTTTACCTCAGTTTACGTATTAGCTGTAAACAAAATTCTCAAGCTAAGCCAGCAGAGGTTGTCCTGAGCCAGAACTCGAGAGACTAATAATTAACATAGCTCATGCACCTCAGAGAGACACGGGAGACTGAATCCTCAGGAGAGCTTCCTGACTTGCAAGACAAAGACATCCCTTTGGGAATATAAGGAACAAAGAGAGACTCTCTCTTGCTCCTTCACCTTAAGGAGATAAAGAAACCAAGTAATTTGATCTCTGTGTTGGGTCCTCGTCAGGCTCACCAATAAAAAGCTGAAAAGGAGACTGTAGGTGAGAGAAACCATCTTAAACAAAGACTGTATCTTGCTAGATGAAGTTTTAGACTCTTAGATGTGTTTTCACTCATGCTTGTAACCATTTCTACTTTTACCTGTTTTACTTGTTGCCACTTAATTGATGTTCTTTTGTTAATAACTTGTTTTACTTTTACTGTAAACCAACTCCACACTGTGTTTGAAGGGGAGAGTGTGTTTACTCGAGTTAAAATAATAAACTCTGATGAACTGACTCTCTAACAAGGCAGCGAACTTAGTATCTTCTGTCAATGGACAGTGCTGGAGGCTGTGCATTGCAGAGAAACATCTTTGAGAAATTTCGGGGCTGGAGTTTACTGATTGTTACCTGTGGGGCAATGTCTGGGTTGGGAGAGCCTTGAGAAGATTACTGATAAGGAAGATAGAGTGGTGTGGCAGGGAGCTGACATGCAGTCTAACCTTCAGCAAAGCTCAGCTCTGGAGAGCAACACGTGTCTTATTTATAGTGGCTGTAATAGTCTTAGTCACTTCCTACTTCTGGGAATGTTTTACAAGTATTACAAATACTGGAAATCTATAAAATAAGAAAGAAACTGATCAGGAGATAAATTTTCCTCCTAAATTAGACTCCCTTTATTTTGAATGGGCTTTAGATCATACTCTTCATGATTCTTCGCTCTGATATTTTTCATTATATACTTTTTTGAGAGCGAGTGAGCCTTGAGGATTTAAACTGTTATGAAATTTCAAGTTTTATAACCATAATTATTTGTGAGCCAGTCAAAGACTTTCTATTCATACCTCTTATAATGGGAATCTTGCCCATCAGCAACTTTACATAAGACAAACTATGTGGAATAATATGACACATCAGGTATGTTAAAAGACAACTGTTGTACACTTGCACTATGAGTTGCTCTGGCACTATGTGGTTTTCACCTCTCTGTGAAGGGCTATTTTAAAATCAGTTGCACTGGGTGCCTGCATATCTTGTGGCTGAGCTGCTGGGTTTGGTCACAGTTAGTAAGACTAGATTCAATGAATCAAATAAAATACAGTACAAGATCTCATTGGAGGATGCTTCACACTCTTTGTACAGTTTATCTAAAAAATAATTGTCTCAGTGCCTAGCTGAAAAAGCTTTCAGAGTATGATCCAGCTCTCATTGAACTCTAGTGGGAATTTTTCTATTGACCTCAGTAGGAGTTGGATCAAGACACCTATGAAATTTGTTAAAATATATATCACATGTAAAGCTGTTTCCATACAGAAGCCATAAATGAGCATGAGACTGAATTGCCCTCTAATTGATAGAGATAATCCCTCTACAAAGGCAAGTCCAGATCCTACTGAAGTCTTTCAATTGACTTTAATGGGCTTTGGATCAGTCCCAACAATGATGCAGATGGGGTGGAAGAAATCTTCAAGTGCCAGTGCTGTTGGTAGAGGACTTGAGGCCCCATACAAAAGCAACACATTTATTTAAATATTAAAAAGCTTGAAAATAGGAAGTTGCATGTAGTCCAATAAAAGCAAGGAAACGGTTAACTCTTTTGGTTTATCTGTTGTCAGTAGTGGGTATCATGATTCAAAATCTGATATTTGCGAATGGATTAAGTCTGGTGCCTATGCATCATTTCTGCAGCAGCCTCCTGCCTTTGTAAAGTAGAGAGACAAGAAGGAATTGGCTATAAAATACTTTTGTGGCTCTCTCTCTTTCACATGTGTTTAGTTATTCAGTTCAAGTCTTATAAAAACCCAACCTGTGGAACAGGATTTATGACATACTTCTTAAAGCATTTTCATGGCAGGCATTCCAGGATTTTGGGTGTTACCAGTTGTGCTGTCCATTGATGTGGGAAATGATTGTTGTTCAGTTTGATTTAGTGATTTGGGAGTTAGGAAACTAGATGAGAAAGGTGGAAGAGAGAAATGTAGGAATAATAACTTGCTTGTACTATGGAGAAGGGCATCACTTTGTACTTCCTATATATAAACTACAAAGGATGTTCTAATATATTTAATCTCTCTCTGTCTGCACCTGGCACATCCAAGAAAACAAGTATTATCAATTTCTAGTTTTATGTTGATTCTTTTCCATACCAAATAATCAAAGCCAACATTTCAAATCAGAGTATATTTTTAGTGACCTCCTTATTCAGACTTCTACCATTTCCCCCAAATTTACAGGAAAATCCATTTTAACCTTCACAGAAAACTGGCAATTATCAAGCCAAATCAATTTTTTTTTCTAGTCAAATTTATAAAGGGCTAAAAATAGGACTGGGACTTGAAAATTAGCCCCATCACAAAGCAGAGAACATAGCTGAATCATGACAGGGATGTAAAAATTTTTTTCCAGGAACAACTTCACCGTAATCAGAGGTTCATCAGCACTGCAATTTGCACATTCCGATGGTTTGAAAAATGTCAAGACTTTCATCCTATTTAACTATATAATCACTTTCACAATATCCTAATTCACCTATAAATGATTTCCACTCTTTTATATATGATAATATAGCTTTAGATCTGGGTTAGTGCTCATCACTGCCAAAGTATTTATATTGTTAGCTACTTCTCCATCTCTAGGGCTTGTCTTCAATATGCGCGGTAGCAATCGGTCTTTTGGCGATCGATTTATCGCGTCTCGTCAGGACATGATAAATCGATCGCCAGTGCTGCCCCGTCAACTCTGGAACTCCAGCTTGCCAAAAGGCGTAAGCTGGAGTCGACGGGGGAGCGCACCGCTGCCACTGTGAGGACGACAGGTAAGTCGGCTGTAGAGACGCCGACTTCAGCTACGTTATTAATGTAGCTGAAGTTGCATATCTACAGCCGATCCCCAGCCCTAGTGAAGACCAGCCCTATATACAGACGAAATACATTCATTTATCCCCTTCACTGTGACTTAGCTTGTTGACTTGGCTTCAGGTCCTAAATTTTGTTTGCACTCATGAACATCAAGCCTAGTATAATTTATAATATAATATAATTTAATTAATTAGGAGGAGTCTTAACTAAACTGATAGAAGTAAATGTCTCAAGGAGTTTCCTAAACATGTAGTGTTTGATTCCTCACTTGAAAAGAAATTTCCTGAGAACTGTGGTTAATTACAAGTTTACAATTGGTCTTTTTTTCTATTATAAGTTGGAAAGAAAGAGAGATATCACAACTGTAGGTTGTCTTCATAAGGCTGTAAGATACAGAGGCCAAGATTTCCAAGAGTTAAATTCATACCTCGATACCTGATTTTCAGAAGTGCTGAGGACCCAGCATTTCACGGTGATTTACACTGCTGAAAAACAACTTACTTATTTAGGAGGTTAACTTTAGGCTCCTATTCTGGAAAGACTTGGTAAGGGTTGTTTGATTGCAGATTTAAGTCATATAAACTACTTTTATTTTAGGAAAACACCTCAAAGTAGCTAGGTAAATAAAAACCCACGGCAAAACATTGGAAGCTTAGTCAGCTTTCACCCTACTGTAGTGGGAAAGGTTTTCTTGGTTAGTTATAACCAACTTTTCTGTACATAACAAACAAAGGTATGCCCCCATCTCTATATACAATTCTGTTACCATGCCATTTTATTTGGTCAAAAATCCAGCAAAGAACAAGGTTGCTACAGGATCATAAGAACATAAAACTGCCATACTGCGTCAGACCAATGGTCCATTTAGCCCAATATCCTGTCTCCACCAGTGGCTAGTACTAGAGCTTGGGGCAATGTACAGAACAGGACAATTTTAGAGAGATCCATCTGTCTTCCCCTCTCAGCTTCTGGCAATCCGAGGCTTAGTGTCACACTGAGCATGGGGTTGCGTCCCTGAGCATCTTGACTAATAGCCATGGATGGACCTATCCTCCATGAACTTCTCTAGTTCTTTTTTGATCCCAATTATAATTCTGGCCATCACAACACTCCATGGCAATGAGTTCCAGAGGTTAATTGTGTGTTGTGTGAACAAATACTTCTAGTTTGTATTAAATGTGCTGCCTATTTCATCGGGTGACCTTTGTTTTTTTTGTATCATGGAAAACAGTGCTTTGTACTTTTTCTGTAGGAATAGGTGGGTTTAGCTGTGTTCTGGGAGAAGCTATGTTTCCAACATATAAATGGCAAATCAACAGCTATTGTATAGACCTAACTAGAATTCTCTGACATGTGATGAACTCAGAATCAGTCACCTTCAATCCCATCAATGGGACACTTTCCTACTCTAAGGCAAGCCAGTTGGTTACTACATCAGACAGACGATAACACAAACCATTCATTCAGGACTTCACCCCAACCCCCTCACACAAAGGCATCTTCTATCTGACAAATTTCAGTCACATTTTCAAGGTGGGCATACAACAGAAATGCCTTTGTCTAGAGACTGTCACTATTGCCTTCTCTGTGCAGACTCTGATCAATATTCATGTTTGATGTCTTTGATTCTTTTGCTTTTGATGGTATCAACCAAACTATAAAGTTTGGTAGCTATTTGAGGCTTCAGTGCAAAATATTAAAAATAGGATGTAAAACTGTTCTTGAACACCACCTCCTATTATCAAAATTTCTGATAATATGGCAACATGTTGTGCTTTGCAGGTTTTTATTGTTGATCCCAATCTATTTAGAATATATATATATTCACACACTTATCTGGGTGGATATTTCAATCTCTTCAGGTTATCATATTATTGTTATACAGATGGCATTCTGATTTATTTGCATTAGTCTGGCAATATATTTGTGCTATTAGAGAATATGAGATGAATTTAAGGAACCTAAAGAACTTTTAAGTACTTAAACATGATCAAAACGGAACTGTACCTTTGATGCCAACTGATTGTTAAATTCTGCACTTAGCCATTGATCACTTTGTCATAAATCTCATGATGTCTTCCTCTGTCAGATAATAACATGATGTCTCTCCTCTCAGATAACAACATTCCTGGAAATAAACAAGATCAGGAATCCAGATTGTCCTTGCTACCATAATTCTTCATTCTTTTTCAGCCCAAATGATTTATACCACCCACTCAGTATTAGCTTTTCTCCCTAAAATTTGCAAAAGGACATTCAAAATGAAAAATGCCAAGTTTTTCAGACATTATTGGAAATAGACCCCTTGAATAAAAATGGGATTTTATAATAGGCTGATTGTTTAAATCAAAACCTCATGGGAGTCTGATTGTGTATGTATGTATATGTGTGGTGAGGTGGTTACCCCCCTCTTGAAATAAGAGGAGTGAGAACAGCTGGGGAATCTAAGTAGCTGACCACAAGTGTGGCCAGCTCAATTAGGGCCCAGCTGTCCCTGATAAGAGGGCTGGAGGCCATCAGTGACAAGTTCTCTAGCTATGGAGAGAGAAGGATCTGGCTGCCTGGGAGCTCAGGGTACTGGGAGCAGAGCAGTGCTGGGGAAAGACAAGAGGAGTTGGGGAGCTCCAGCCTGGTAAACCCCCAGGCTGCAGGTGTTGTTAAAGGCCAAAGCAGGTACTGGAGTTGCAGAGGTGCGGCCTGGGGTTCAGCAGAGGCATTTGGTCCAACCCCCCTTGCCAATGATGAGTGGCCATTAGACTTTTGTCTGCCCCAGTGAATGGGGGGCTAGGTGATGACTGGCAATAGCCAGTGAGGGTTGTGGGTTCCCTTGGAAGGGAAGACCTAGAGTGAGGGGGTACTTCTGGGGTAAAGGGCACTGGGGTCAGGGAGGGACACAGGGCCTGAGGCAGGCAGGACTCTGGCCAGCGGAGGGTGCTTGAGGCTGAAAAAGAGCTAATTGCCATGGCGCCTCCTGCTGGTTGTCTGGGAGTGAGTCTTTGCTTTGCTACAGTATATACTGAGAAAGCTGTTGCTTTTGAATCTCAAGAAATATGACCTCTCTGCTTTTAAAATGTTTACATTTTTTAAAGCTTTTTTTCTTGCAGTGCCATGAGACATTATATGAGCAATGCTCCATCATTTATATTGTCCAGTTATCCAGTGAGTCAAATAGTAAGTTTGCTAATAGTTGTCATGTTCAGAAGTTTTACCGTGTATTCAAATTCTATCCAGGCTTGAAGCTTAGCCCTTCCAACCGATTCTTAGTTGTCTGTTATTTCAAATAGTATCACCACCATGCTCTACATGCCTTCTGTCAATTGCAATTTTAGTTATTGTTTACTTTCTTAAAGTACTTAATTTTGTTCAACTATGTCCCTCATTGGGTTTTTACTTCAGGCTCGTGTATGAGCATCTGCGATATTTGGATTTCTATTTAGTTCTAACTGTAGAACTCGCAATATCAAGATATAGCAGACTCTGCTCATAATGAGTTAGTTGAGAGCTTCCTATTCTGTGAATGTGTATTCTACTATTCACAGAGTCTGTTTCATAATGTGGCTCTTGGTTTTGCTATTTGTGTGCACAGTGTATTAATGTAGAGCTGCTCAAATTTATTTGTTACGAGTAATATTTGTTGTTTAGTCCCTTTTTCTGAAGAGGGAGTTGTTTGCTTACTGATTCTGACTTTCTTTAAATGTATTTGTTGTTTGTAAGTACTCCAGAATAATCTGCAGTCTAAAAGTAGTTCACGAGCTATTAACTATTCATTATTCATGTTCTGTGGTTGGTCACCCAAGCCACAAGGCATTGTTTTTGCTCCTTGACTGGATGACTGAAACTTTTTATAATAGGAAGTAACAATAGTAAAAAATGTCCTTCTGATGCAAATTTTCCAACAAATGAATATTTGTGCTAAATTTTGTTCAACTTTTGGGATTTATGAACATTTTCACAAATATCCCTTGATTGCCTGAATATTCAAGAATAATCTAATAGCTGCACTCACTCCCTTCATTTTCAAGATCATGTTCATCTTTGATTTATAACAACATCATGCTAATTCTTAGTTTGTCATCCAGCTCTCATCATCTCTTTGTTTTCTTGTGAAGTTAGTGAACAAAGGTAAAGTTTCCCAAAAGTACTAGCATATATCTCTTATACATCTGAGATTTGTAAATATAAATACAGATTATGAATTTTAAAAATTAGTAATTCTGTTTTACAAATCACTATTTTTTCATTTCCTTATGAATATTCAGCATGAAACCATTATATCATACAGTGAAAATTTCCAAGGTTCTTTGACACATTTAAAACTTAACAGAAACTGTAGTTCTGACCAAGATACCAGGTATTTTTCCACTTTTATTAATGTTTTCCAATGATGAAAAAGGAAAATTGACATAACCACAAAGGAACAACAATTCAGGATATCATTCTATATAGTATCTTTTTCTATGATACAATATAATCCCAATGTTGTTCTCATTTATACAGAGAAACTTCCACCTCCTGGTACATGAAATCATTGCTGCCAGGGGGAATGAATCACAAATATTCTAAGTAATTATTCCACCTAGCTGTAAACAAAAATGATGCCATACGTTTGCCTCTTGTGGTAGTATTAACAGCTGATACACTTCCTATGAAAGTGCAAAAAAATTCCAGAAGTCAATATCAACATTTTTCAATACAGTTTTAATCCAAGATTTCATGGTATTTAATCTAAATGAACTGATAGTGTCAGCTGTATATAAAAAGAAATAATTTGTCTGAATCCATTAGAAGTGCTTCACACTTTTTAATGTAATCCCCCAGATAGGAAAGTAACAAGCTGACTAGTCATTAGGCTCTGAACAGATGTGGTATAAAAGGAATACTTCCATACTAAGGCCCAGAGTTCAGTTGCCACTTGGTGCATCAGAGAGAGGGGAAGCTGGTTATGGGTCTCTGATTCTCTGGGCAGATCTGCACAGTCTGCAGGATGCTTTCCAAGTTAGGAACATTTCTGATGTTTTTGTACTGAGAAACAAGTAATCAAGCAGCGGACCGACAGGCTGGCACATGGGTTTGAACTCTTTATCCTAGATGAGGATCTTGCTCATCTCTAGGCTGTATTGTATTTGAAAGTGAATGTGAAGATGATGCATAGGTTCCAGCTGGTACAGAAAATGGCTGTTCACCTTCTGACTCAAGCCCTCATGAGCACATTAGGCCTCTGTTAAGTCCTTCCACTGGCTTCCAATCAGCGTGTGATACCCATGTAAGCCCTTGGTCCTAATTTCGAAAGCAATCAATATCTTTTTGATAGGAAATGATACTCACATTTTGAACATGCTTTTTATTCCACTGTTGTCCTCGCTTAAAAAAAAAAAAATTACTCCAAGCAGAGTTCTGACCCCATACAATGAGAAGTGGCTGACTCCATGAAGTCCACTAGCGACTTTGCTACATGGAAGGGATTCAGACACTACAGTAATGGACAACAGTATAAAACTCTTACCTAAAAAGTCATGCGGAGAGTGAAATCACAGTTAACATTTTACCTTTCTTGAGCTGATTACTTTGTATAGCACAAAGAACTGAACAAAGGTCTCTTCCAGATTTTGTGTATCAAGGGTGGCATGCCACCTGAGGCACCTTTTAGACTGCTCAGTCATGGGACCGTTAAAATAAACAGGAAGTGCATTTAAGCCATAAGAATAATATTGCCTTAAAACAACACAGGATATGTCTACACAAAGATAAAAGACCTACAACATGGCTGCAGCTAGAGCGGGTCAGCACTCTCAGCTTCCCACAGCATGGGCTGTGGAGGTCAAAAATTGCCGTGTAGATGATTGGGCTTGGGCCTGGATGTCTACTCAGTGATTTTTAGCCCTGAAGCCTTGAGCCCTGGAGACTGAGTCAGCTGATCCAGGCCAACTGCTGTTGTTTTTTTTTTTGTTTGTTTTAATCCCTGTGAAGATGTACCTAAAGAGATCTAGCACTTTTTTGGCTGCAGAACTTTGCCTATTCTACATAGAAGTATCATGAACTTGCAAAGAGGTTCCTGAGCTGCACAGGGAATTAATTTAAGTTCCTGTAGAAATCCATTTCAGACACACTGCAGATTTATTTTAGTACGAATGTCTGAAATTTAGTGTGCATGCAGAGTCTGTAGCAGGTAATCTTTCTGTTCAGATGTTGGACTGAGTTAGGAACATAACAATGGCCAGAATGCATTAGATCTGTAGTCCACGCACCTGTAGTCCATCTCCAGCAGTGGCCAACATCAAATGCTTCGGAGGATGGTATTAGAAACCTCACATTAGGCAGATTTGAGATAATCTAACCCTTACATTAGGTGTCCTTTTAATTCCTGTTGGTTAGAGATTGGTTTAAACCCTGAAGTATGAATATCCTAAAATTTATCTAACTCTAGGTGGTATTGATGTGTAGTTCCTTTCTGAATCTTGCTGGACAGCCTTTGTGGTATGTAAAAGGTGCTTCATAAGGAGTGCTTGCCAGGCATGGAGAAGAAGATTCTGTCTGGGTTGGATTCTCTGATCACTGTTTCGAAAGCAATCTATACCCAATGTGACGGAGTCAGACCAGAAGGATATAGGAGAGTGCTGGAAGGCAGGTATATTAGTCTCAGGATGTGCAGGTCCTTGTTCCCTGGACAGCCAAACAAAGGCTACTCCAGGCCAATCAAGACACCTGGGGCCAATTAAGAACCTTCTAGAAAGGAGTAGAAACAGCTAGCCTAATTGGGACACCTGAAGCCAATCAGGGACTGGCTGAAACCAGATAAAAACCTCCCAGTTAGTCAGGTGGGTGTGGGTGTGAGGAGCTGTGGAAGGAAGTTATGCTGTTGGAGAGACTGAGTGGTGGACAACATATCATCCAGAAGGAAGGAGGCCCTGAGGTAAGGGTGAAGTGGAGTTTGCTGAAGCGGGGACTGCTGTGGGGAAGTAGCCCAGGGAATTGTATTGTGTTTTGTGCCTAAAAGGTCAGCCATCTTAGCTGATACTATTAGGGTCCCTGGGCTGGAGTCCGGAGTAGAGGGCGGGCCCGGGCTCCCCGCTTTTTCCATCTTCCATACTGGCCTGTGATGAAGGCAACTCACTAGGTGGTGACTCTTGCCAATTATACTGAGAAAGGGAGGTCACTCTGGGGCCTAGATGAGTTTCTGAGGCCCCTAAATCTGCCAGGAAGCGCAGGACCCACAAGTACAGACTTGGAGCTTTGTCACACCAACTATAGTATCTATTCTGGGTGCTCTGGATGCTGTTAGGGGTGCAAACTGATCGAAGTATTGCAGTTGTGTAGAGTGGAACATGGGCTAATTTTGCTGTTATCCCACTCCCTTCAATTCTACAGAAAGCAGAGATTGCTTGGTACACTCTGTGCATGCGCACAATTCTGTTGAATGGAATCCAAATAAAGCCAATGAGAGCTTTGAGTACTCAGCATATCTGGAAATTGGGCCCTAATTTACTCAGACTTGCTTTTCTGGAGAGATCGTCTTTAGAGATCCTGACATTGCCATGTTGTGTGGGGAAAAAATTAACAAATGCATGGTCCCAGGAAGTTTCCATTTAGAGTGTAAATGGGTCTATGGCACAAAGTCTGCATTTGTATTTCAAAGTTCAGGCAGGTTTAGATATAGCACATTAGTTCAGCCTTTTATGACTATGGGGACAAGGTACAAACTTTGAAACGAGATCCAGATTTGGAGTGTAAAATTCACCTTCTCTTTCCTAAAGTATGGTAGATTTAAAATGTAGGGGCTCAGGTCAGGGCCATTTCTAATTCCATGTTAGGAGTCCTATGAATCTAGAACTGAGACTCTCACTCACTGTAGTGCATCTTCACGCAACGCCTAGTCAACCTGTAAAACTGATTGCCAGGGGATGTTGTGAAGGCCAAAACTAAAACAGGGTTTGAAAAAGAACTTGATAAATTCATGGAGGATAGGACCATCAGTAGCATTAATTAGCTAAGATGGTCAGGGATGCAACCCCATGCTCTGGGCATCCTGAACCTCTGGCTGCCAGAAGCTAGGACTGGACGACAGAAGAGGGATCACACACTGAGTACTTGTTCTGTTTATTCCCTCTGAAGCACTTGTCAGAAATAGGCTCGCCAACTGTCTGATCACACAAACTCAAACACCCTCGCCCTGCCTCTTGGCTCTGGGAGAGGGCTCAGGTTGGAGTCGGGGAGGGGGATGAGGGCTCTGGCCGGTTGGCACTTACCTCAGTTGGTGGCACAGTGAGGGCTAAGGCAGGCTCCCTGCCTGTCCTGGCCCTGTGCTGCTCCTGGAAGTGGCCAGCACATCCGTGAGGCTCCTGGGATGGGGCAGGGGACTCCACATGTTGTCTCTGCCTGCAGGCACCACTCCTGCAGCTCCCATTGGGCCTCTGGGCACTGCAAAGTCACACTTGGGGTGGGGACAGTGCATTGAGACCCCTTGCCCCTCACCTTCCCAGGGGCTGCAGGGATGTGCTGGCTGCTTCCGGGACCAGTGCAAGGCCAGGGCAGACAAGTAGCCTGCCTTAGTCCCTGCTGTGCTGACAGACTTTTAGTGGCCTAAAATTTCCCGGTGTGGCTTCAGTAGCCTCCAGGAGATAGAGTCCAATTCCAGGAGACTCCTAGCAAATCTGGGAGGGTTGGCAACACTAGTTGGAAGACAGGATCCTGGGCTAGGTGGATCATTGGTCTGACCCAGCATGGCCATTCTTATGTTATGTCATTTCTTACAGAACACCATAGATAAGCACAAGAAAAAAGGGATTGATTCTGTCAGCCACGCACCAACTATAATAATGCATGAGGCATTCTCCCTTGCTAAGTGCAGTCTGAATCCTGTCAAGTCTTGTCTGTGTTTATATAGAATAGTCATTGCTGATTTATCCTGAAACTGTCCTTTGCCTTATTGAAGCAAAATTTAAAAGAAGTTCAAAGAGGAGAGTTCATCGTAACTCTGAATTCTTCCCTTTTATTCACATGCTACATATTGTCTTTAATTTGACATGTGTTTGTTGAAACAAGTGAAGCCCTTGGAGGAATGTCACTTCAACTCCCTCCTCCTGAAGTGATTACATTTTTTCCCTTCCTTTGAACAAGTGGGTGATTAGTTTTTCCATTTCCAGGTACACAGTTTTTTATTGTTCTATGACTATAGAACTCTTGAATTTTTAATCTAATATTGTGATATTAGCTATTTTGCTGCTATCACCTGTATTGGCCTGTGATCTTTCATGCTGCTTATAAGATCAGGAAGCTCCCATATACTATTTCAAGCTTGGAATATTTTTCTCCCTTTCTGAAGGAGATTCATGCAATTACAAGGACACCTCCACAAATCACATATGTCAGAAGAAGGAAGGTTGGGCCAAGTTATGATGCCTATAAGTCACAGGAGAGAACAGGAACATTCCCCTCAGGTTCTCTAAGATAAAGAGAGTCCTTGTACTCTGAGAAGATAGGAGTACTAGATCAGCGTACCAGGATCATTTTAGTTGTTTGGTGTGGACTGTGCCCTACTAAAAATTAATAGGAGCAACTGAAAAAAAATATGGAGAAAGTATCCTAAGGTGAAGAGATTCTCTCTCTACCACTTCACACTTACCACTCTTAAATAAGTATTGAAATAAGATGTTCATATTATAGGGTATGCATATTGTAGAAGTTAAAAAAGATTCTGCTTCATTTTGTGGTGTTCTGTGTGCAACGTTGTTGCATTGATACCTATAGCACAACATCTGCCAACACAAATGAATCTCCCTCATTTAAAATGTAGCTCCTTCTTTAAATTAGCTAAAATGATAGTTTAAGTGCTTGCAAATCTTTGAGATTTTTACAGCGGTTCGCATATGAGTTTATAAAGTGATTTGGGATTATCCTATTATGTAATAAGTACTAGTTTATGTTACACCATTAAATGAGGGGGGCTGATTGCAAGGCAATAATTGTTTGCATATGAATTATTTACACAATGTGCAGTAATATATTTGCATAATACATGACAAAATCAACATTTGCTTAACAAATTACTGCAGGGACACTAGTGCAGTGAAGGGCGATTGTTACGTGTAGCACGTTGTCCGTGAAAATCCGTTACTCGCACTCGCAGCCCCCCTACTTCCTATTTCCCCATCCCAGACCCGACTCTGGAGCGTCTCCCCGCGGCTGCTCTGCGCGCTACAGCGCTTGACCCCGGCAGCGAATGTCCTGTAGTAACCCCCGTGCAGCTCGCGCGCTCTCCTCCCCTGCGTGGCAGCCGTTTACAACGTTACAGAGCCGGCCCCTCGCGCGCCACCACTCTCCGGCCAATCACTGAGTGCCGCTCATGCATATGGAATGAGGATGCACCGCAGCTGCGTTGGCTTGTGCGAGGTGCGTGCGGTAAAGCGAGGGCGGGCTAAGCCGGGCCTGGATTGACTTCGCGGTGCCGGGCCGCGGGGCGGGTGAAGGGAGCTGGTTGGCATTGTGGGCACAGACCGTAGACTGGACTGCTGCGTCGCGGCCTGGACACCGGATCCGAAAAGGCGGGGTGAGAGCGGCCGGCGGCCGGGAGATGCTGTTTCGCTTGGGCGCATGAGCAGGGGGAGCGTGGGTGGGAAGGGACACGGGGAGGAGTTGGTGGGAGGGGTTTTAGAAGGGGCCCAGTGTGGTGACTAAGATGTTTGGGTGTGTATGGGGCGGGGGGTGTCTTGTGGGGGGTGACAGTGATGGGTGTGAGTGAATTGGGGGGAGGGGCCTTGTGACCACGATGCTGGGTTGGGGGCACAGACTCCAGGACCCGCAGAGTTAGCGTTTGTGGATGTGTGGTTGGTGGGTGTTGGGGGTAGTGGGGCCGAGATTGGGGGTGTAGGAGAGCTCCCTGCAGAGGGGAATGAGGATGGTAGGTGTGGAGGGAGCTGTGAGGTGTAGGATGTCAAGGGGGTGTGGGGGAGCTGAGTGAGGCTGGTGTGGGTGAGGATGTGGGGGGGGGCACTTGTGGAGGGTTTAGGTTAGCTGCGATTCAAGGAGGTGGGGAATGAGGTTGGTGGGGCTAGGAGAGAGTTGGTGGGGGTGGGAAGGCTCGAGGCAAAGGAGTGAGAATGGGCTGGGAGGAGAGGAGTGTATGGTCTGTGTGATGGGTAGGATGTGGGGTTGCTAGCAGGAAAGGGAAATGGGTGAATGGGGATGTTGAGATTAGTTGAATGTGGGAAGCTGTTTAAAATTGGGCTACAGCTTTAGTGAAGGTCAAGTAAATAGGAATTTGGAATTGGGCTAGGGAGCTGGGATCATGAATGGCTTCCTTTTGCCTTTGGAGCTGCTTGTTGTAAATTCCAAGTTATCCCTTCAGTTTTCTTCCCTGATCCTCCAATGCAAAATAACAGTCCCAGGAAATGAAGCTACAGATACTGCTTCCCTTGTGCAATTAGTCTAATAACGTGTGACTCTTTAAAGGGACAACAACTTGGGTCTTGTTTACACCTAAAAATTAGATTGACAGTTGCAGCACCCAGAGCTGTGAAAAACTTTGTGCCCAGGGCAACATAGTTAAATTGACCTAACCATGGCTGTAGATGCAGCTACGTCAACAGAGGAATTCTTCTGTTAGCCTAGTTACTGCCTCTTAGGGAGGTAGATTAGATACATGGACAAAAATATCCCTTCTGTTGATGTAGGACAGGGGTAGGCAACCTATGGCACGGGTGCCGAAGGTGGCACGCGAGTGAGTTTTCAGTGGCACTCACACTGCCCAGGTCCTGGCCGTTGGTCGGGGGGCCTCTGCATTTTAATTTAATTTTAAATGAGGCTTCTTAAACAATTTAAAAACCTTATTTACTTTACATACAACAATAGTTTAGTTATAAAAGACTTATAGAAAGAGACCTTCTAAAAATGTTAAAATGTATTACTGGTACGCGAAACTTTAAATTAGAGTGAACAAGTGAAGACTCGGCACACCACTTCTGAAAGGTTGCTGACCCCTGATGTAGGAAGTATCTGCACTACAGCAACACAGGTGCAGCTCTGTAGTGTAGAAATACCCTTAGCTTCAGGGTAAGTCTCAGTCCCAACTACATTAGGTCTCCCAACACTGCCAACACCAATGGTGCTGAAATGGTGTTGCAAGAGTGAGACTTGGTCTATGTCTACACTTGTAGAGTTCTCGTGCTGTCAGTTTCCCTGGTGCTAGGAAATAGGTAAAAGAAAAGAGCTGGGTTTGTGTTTCCACTCACTTCCACAGGTGTCAGATTGTGATTACATTTGCAGCACTGACATCCCTGATGAGAGCAGCGCACTGAGGGCAGCTATTCCAGAGTGCAGCTCTCTCCATTTTGAGGATAGATCTTGTGGAAAGGGGAGGAGGGGGGTGTTTGCGAGGCCTCTTGCATCCCTGCACAACCTCCTTTCCTCAGACACTGATCAGCTCCAATATCACAGCATTGTTCCAAGCAGGGGATCCTTTGCTCAATGGAGCAGCCATTGTCATTTGGGCAGATGATAAGTGAGCACTTGCCAAGAACACAGGAAGGGGAGTTTCAGTTTCCCTCTGTTTACCTGGTGTCAGAGCAGCAGAGCTCCTAGCCAGAGTGGTTACCTAGCAGAGGTGAAAGTAAGCTGGTACGCCCCGGTACGGTGTACCGACAAGAGCTGGTACGCCGTACTGGGGCAGCCCAGCTTCCCCAGGGGGCAATTTAAAGGACCTGGGGCTCCCAGCAGTGGCTGGATCCCCAGGTCCTTTAAATTGCCACCAGAGCCCTGCTGCTGGAGCCTTGGAGTAGTGGCTGCTGCAGGGCTCTGGGGGCTATTTAAAGGGCCCAGGGCTCCTCTGCTTGTACCGCCCGGCCCTTTAAATAGCTGATAGAGTCCTGCCTCCGCTGCTCTGTGGTTATTTAAAAGACTGGGCAGGGGGGTAGAAGCAGGGGAGCCCTGAGCCCTTTAAATAGCACCTGGAGCCCCAGGGCACGAGGTGGGGGAGGATCCGGGGGCTATTTAAAGGGCCTCGGGCTGCAGCTGCGTCTGCCTCCTGGGTCCTTTAAGTAGCCGCCAGAACCCCGCAGCTTCCCCAGGGCTCCAGCAGCTATTTAAAGGACCGGGATGATAGAAGCAGAGGAGCCACGGGCCCTTTAAATAGCCCCCAGAGCCCCCGCTCTACCCTGTGGGCTATTTAAAGAGCCCAGGGCTCCCCTGCTTCTACCATCCCGGTCCTTTAAATCAGGGGTCTTCAGACTTTTCCCCCCATGGCCCGTTTCCGCTGAGGGAGAGGTCTGGCGGCCCCCAGAGGGTACGTCCACCGAAATGCAGCTGTAGAAAGCTTTCCGCGGCGGCATTTCGGCCAGACCAAAATAGCCTGCCCAGGAGTTCAGCGGTCTCCTGGGCGGGCTTGGCAGCGGCGCCGGGGTTTCGCACAACCCAGTTTGAAGACCACTGCTTTAAATAGCAGCTGGAGCCCTGGTAGCAGCGGCAGTTGGGAGCTGCGGCAGCAGTTTAAAGGGCCAGGGACGGTATTGGCGGCCGAGCCCTGGGCCCTTTAAACGGCTTCTGGAGCCGATGGCTGCCACTGCTATTCTGTTCCGGTGGGGAGGGCACTTACCACTATTGGGCTGGGTTGGTGTCGGCTCTGACCCCCCTTTAGCCCCACCCCTTACGCCCAAGGCCCTGCCCCTTCTGGGATCCAGAGCCGGCACCAACCTGTACCAGTAAGAAATTATTTTTACTTTCATCCCTGTCACCTAGGCACTATGGGATATCCTCCAGAGGCTAAAAGCTGTGTAAACAGGAAGAACGTGTCTCTACTTGCACAACACTGCAAAAGTATCACTGATGAGAATTGTATGCCTCTTGTGGGGTGGTTTTCTGTTTGCGGTGAAACCTCTGAGTTTCACCGCAAAAAGTCATTGGCAAGTGTAGACATTCCTGCAGTTTTTGCACAAAAAAGGGATTTTTTTGCACTTTAAATGGCAAGTGTAGACATGCCTTTTGTCTTCACCAGGGGCTCTCAACCTTTCCCGACTATTGTATCCCTTTCAGGAGTCTGGTATGTCTTGTGTACCCACAAGTTTCACCTCACTTAAAACCACTTGTTTACAAAAATACAAAAAATACATTCCAGTGTAACTTTTTAACAAATAAAGTATTCCCAATCAGTGGCTAGTGTAAACATTGCAGCATTGTACTAGTGCATGAGAACCAGGAAGTGAAACTCACTTGACACTGTCTAAAAAAAGAGAAGCCAGATAGTCCATACATTTGTCCATATTGGAAAAAAATATAGAAAACAAAAAGTTTAAGTAAACCAGATGTATAAAATTAGAGTGAATAAATGAAAACTCGGCACACCACGTCTGAAAGGTTGCCTATGCTTGATCTAAACATTAGTTTAAAACTTTCTGGATGATGGTTTCCACTGGAGCTTCATGAACACCCTGCATTTCTCCCTCAAATCCTGTACCTGAGGGTTTATAAGGAGCCACTGCACCAACTGCCCCCTAATTCCTTCTTATTGCTGCTAGTAGTGTAAGCAAGTACTCTCTATTGTCTGTTGGTCCCTTTTGTTCGGAGCTGTGGCTAGTAAACTGCTTTTATTTTACAGGTTATGTTACTGCAATTAGTGCAGTTTAGATGCTTGGCCCAGATGTTTACTTCCCTTTTTTTTTTTTTTTTGGTAGTTCCACTGAGCCTTGATTGTTCTGCTGTGATTTTGCTGTTGTAGAAATGGTTGAATTTAAGCTCCATGACCTCAAGTCTTGGCCTCTGTGTGAAGGCACTATATACATAATGGATCAGGGTATGAGTGCTTGCTCTGCCTTTGAGGAGTAATATTTAGGATCTGTGCTTTTGTGTGTGGATCTCTTCTAGCTTCAATCTTCAGCATTTAAGGTTTGACCCTGGTACTGAGTATTGAGAATATTTGTGAGAAAATGAACTGGAGATGGTGCTTGTCCCATTCGTTTTTTTAATGCTTGTAATTTAATTCTGTTATTGCATATTTCTCTTTTGAAGATCTCACTCAGTTCTTTCCGAATTTTAACAGCATCAGCAATAAAACAGCTATTTCCTTGCAGTTTGTTCAAGGCTGCAGAAATAGACTTCAGGGTACTCAGCATGTGTTTTCCATTTTTCTTAAACCAAGTGTTGAGAACTTAGGCTGTGACAATGCCATCTATTTTATCATGAATTTGTTCATTAATTGTCATCAGACTATGCCAGTTCTTGATACAGCACTCAAAACACTCCACTACTGAGTTCCATCTCACGCCTTGGGGGAGAGTTAGCTTGGTTCCTCCCACTTTTTTCAGAGCAGCTGCTGTAAAGTGGTTGTTATGGAAGTATTTTGCAATTTCAGCAACATTAGCCTTTATTTCTGGAACACTGAAGTCTTTGGCTAGGAGGTGCATCAAATGAGCACTGCAACCGTATGTTATTAGCTTGGGACTCTTTTAAATAGTTGTTTTTCATCTTGGATACATTTGCAGCATTGACTGTGACCATGCTGCTTACCAGACATTTGATTTTTTTTTTTCAGTTTGTTTTAGCTTTTACTGCTCCTTCTTGTAAGTATTCTGCTGTGTGTGCATTTCCTGATGTATCAACTGTTTCTGTAAGGAAGACATTCCCTTCTTCTGTTGTCATATAAGCACATACAGCAGGATCACTGTGGACATTGCTCCACCCATCGAGACTCAGGTTAACAATTTCACCTTCTAGACCTTTTGCACGCTGCTAAATTTCTCTTTCATACACTTTATCCAGCAATTTGTCTGTGACATCTGCTCTGTTGGGTGGACTGTATACTGGTCTTAATGACTGAACTGTGTTAATGATGGGTGGGTTCTCAATTATATGGAAAGAACAGTTTGTTGCATAAACAAACTGGGCAGTTTTTTCATCAGTTACCTCTTTTTGTAATCTGCTGGTTCTTATCAAAAACTTATCTATGGTTGTTTCTGGAGGTTTTTTGCTGCAGGTGATATACTGTGGCTATGTGACATGCATGGTATGACTGAAACACTTTCATTGGCAGATAACTCTAAAACTATAGAAAATGAAGGTGACCTTGAAGGTGGATAGTCTTCAGAATCCTGTATGTTGAGGACTGAGACTCCTAAACAAAATAAATCAGTGTGGTTATTTAATTTTTATTACCATACTGCTCATTTAGTATTATTCATTGACACTCAGTACTACTTTAAAGGTGACGTTGTAAAAGGAAGATCAGCCTATTTCAGCTATTTATTTTTTTTTATCACAACTGCATCTAAAACGATAGTATCATACATAACTATATTTTTTTGCTCAAACATGAGAATTCAAGAATAATCCAGAAGGAAGACAGGCAGTTCTTAAGAAAGAAGTATGAAATAAAATAGTTTTACTAACCTGAAGATACTGCATGTTCAGACATATTCCTTTCATCATCTTCAACACAGCTCCCTCCTGAGAAGGAACACTTCTCATGATGATGTTTCATTCGGGAAACCAGGCCTTGCATTTCTTTGTTGCACTGTTTGCATTTTCTGTGCATGCCTGTCTTACCCATAGATAGAGGAACTTCATTAAAATATTCTCAAACTGGGTCTCTTTTATGGTCTGCTGCCATTATAGGTTTTCCCTTCTAGTGAGGGACTGGTATGGTAGATCTCAAATCAATGAAGGTTACACTCAGAAAGACCTCAAGACTTCTGGAATATGCTGCTCAGACAGTTTCACTCTGCTTCTACTGCCTGTCCCTCCTTTCTCACATTTATCTCCAGACTTCTTCTCCTTGTCTATTCTGCCCCCAACAATCTTCTATTCACTGAACTTTTTGAAACTTTATGCTTTTAGAGAGAGGTAGGGGATTGACTCTGTACACAAATTTGCAGAGGGACAATAGGGTTGAGGTCTCTTATTTCCACCTTTATTTATTTATTTATTTATTTTATTAAAAGTTTTGCTGTTAACAAGCATGTTATCTGTGGAGAGACAAATCCAGTTTGAGAACTGCAAAACTAAGCATCGCTGATGGTATCTTCTAGACTGAGCACTGAGTCCCCTGGGTAGATAGATTAACCTAAATAATCTATAGAGAAGCCCCTGGAACTCCATAAGATTGGGTCCCTAATCCATGAACTATTGAAACTCATTTACAAAACTTTTCTTAAACATTACATGAATATATTGTCTCATACTATAGACTTAGAATTTATAATCCCTATTCTGTGATGATATCTTTGAGCTCTAATGTAGCTTAATTAAAACTATATTTAAAATGCTTTTTGAGGGGGAAAAAACTATTAAAAAATCTAATTTAAATAAAAAAATCTGATTTTTTTTTAATTTTAGTTTATTTTTAAATCATTTGTTTTTGTCCACCCTGACAGGTATGCACTACTTTAATTTCCCTTGATTGGCAGCAATATGTTCAGTTCAATAGCCTGGGCAAGGTGAAATCAATACACAATAACAAAATAACATATTCCCTTTTTAACAGGGCTTCAGAACAGGAAGAATTACAGAAGACTGTTCATAAGGTCCCCACCTCAACTTAGCATCTGTGGTAACGAGTCTCTGAAGCCTGATCTGTATTACAGTAGTCAGTCAACGTACAGTAAGCTGCCTTCCGTTGACCTAATTATGTCAGTGTACGCACTACAGACTTGTTCCTGCCAATGTAAGTGCCCTACTGAACTGCCATAACTTCACCTCCACAAGAGGCATGGGGCTTGTGCCTGTGTAGTTAGGGCAATGCAGGGTAGACACTAAATTACATCTATTGACTCTCATTCTTATCAAGCTGGAGCCATCAAATTGACAAGAAAGCCAGCTCTGAGTTTTGTTGCTGCCAAGTCTCCACTCTAAATTGGGCTGTTACCCAGGCTTCCGGCTCAGGCTCTCTCCTCCCAGTTGGGCTGTCACCTGGGCTCTCAGTTCCTTGCTCTCCACTGGGAGCATGACAGCTGACTAGGCTCTGGGTGCGAATCTCCCTGCCAGGAGCCTGGCTGCGCCCCTGACTCTTGGCTCCCTGCTCCCCACTGGAAGTACAGTTGTGCCTGGCTAGGAGCTCTGTTCCCTGAGTCCAGTTGGCTGCTCCATTCCCAGTGGGGAGCCAGGGGGTATGTGGGGAGGCACATTAGGCTCCTGGCAGGGAGCTGTGCGCGGAGCTGAAAGTCTTGGCTTTCAGCACCCCACACTGCCCCTCTTAAATCGATGGAAGTGCTCCTGGTGAGGACACACAACACTGACAGAAAAAGGGCAGTATGGACATGAATCACTGTAGTAAGCTCATCTAACATAGGTCCACTTAAGTTTATAGTGTAGACATACCCTAAGAGTATATCTACATAGGGATAAAAAACCCGTGACCAGTCTGCCGAGAATTGAGGGTCCCAGAGCTCAGGCTCCAGCCTGAATCCAAATGGTCTACACATTAATTTTTAGCTCCGCAGCCCGAGTCCCATGAACCCAAGTCAGCTGACGTAGGACAGCCGCAGCTGTGCCGTGGGTCATTTATCCCTGTGTAGACATACTAAGTATAAGGCTCGACTAGAGCCAGAGAGAAGCCGCTGCAGCTTGCATGGCCTTTCCTTCCCTATTCCTGTTTATGTAACCCAGCCCTAGGTTGGGGCAGTGCCTCTTTGACTACATGACAAGCTCAGGAGTGGGGCAGTCAGGAAACAAGGAGCAAGGGGGCTTAAATAGGGGGTGGGGTCCCGGAGTAGTGGTTAGGGGCAGGGATAGTCTGGAGGGGGCAGTCAGGGAACAAGGAGCAGGGGGGCTTAGATATGAGGTGGGATCCTTGAGGGGTGTTTGTGGGCGGGGGGTCTTTGGAGGGGGCGGTCAGGGGACAAGGAGTGAGGGTGGGGTTAGATGGGTTGGGGATTCTGGGGGGGGAGGCAAGTCAGGGGACAGGAAGTGGGAGGGGGTCAGGCTGTTTGGGGAGGCACAACCTTCCCTATCCAGCCCTCCATACAATTTTGCAACCCCAATGTGGCCCTTAGGCCAAAAAGTTTGCCCTCCCCAATCTAATCTGACCTCCTGCTTGATGCAGGTCAAAGAACCATGCCCAGTAATGTTTGCATCTGCCTGTAACTTCTGTTTGAACAATAGCATATCTTTAAAAAAAAATTCCAGTCTTGTGAATACTGACCCTTGACATCTTTAAATCATTAGTGGTTAATTCTTCTCACTGTTAAAAATGTGTGCCTTATTTCTAATCTGAATTTATCTACTTCAATTTCCAAACATTGAATCTGATTGTGCTTTTTTAAAATGTTAACTAAGACCATGAGAGAGGCCATACTGGGTCAGACCAATGGTCCATCCAGCCCAGTATCCTGTCTACAGACAGTGGCCAATGTCAGCTGCCCCGGAGTGAGTGAATCTAATAGATAATGATCAACTCGTAAAATAAATAGGAAGTGTTAACACAGCCAAAGTAATGCTTCTTTAAGAAGCTTACATTTGTTTCCTGACTAATATTTTGCTCTTAATGTTACATTAATGGACACTGTTCTGAGGTGAATTTTTTACTTTATAGAAAAACTGGGTTCCTTCATTTTGCTAGAAACTTCACCTTCATGTTATCTTGTTAGTGAACAACATTGTATTCCATTTATATTATTTTTTAAAAACAGTTTGAGATTTCTCATTCTTTCTTTCTCCTACCACCAACAGGTATAGACAATAAGCATTATCTTCTCTGATTGTCTTCTTTCATTGTCTTTTTTGCATTGGTTCAGAATAAAGAATGAGCACGGTCGCTAGGGCTTAGTGTATTATGGCAATTGAAACCAGTTATTGTGACAGTCTTGAGGGGACCTTCCAGAGAGTCTAGCATGGGAACTGGGGCCTTTTGGGCCAGCCTGATGGAAACGTTAACACTGCCAGTGCTGAGAACAGGGTTGAGAACATGACTGTGGATCTACAATTATGCTAGAGAAGTTCCCAGCCTTGCCTTAGGGGCTCTTGTAAAGTTCCTAATTAATAGTTTAGTATGTGGAGTTCAAGGTGTATTGTTTACATGTATTCTACTTCCGGTTTGTGTGTGATCCATGTGTTGGACATTGCCCCTGAGTATAGGGCAGGGGTGGGCAAACGTTTTGGCTGGAAGGCCACATCGGGGTGGGGAAATTGCTCGCAGGGCCATGACTATAGGGCTGGGGTAGGGGGTTGAGGTGCGGGAGGGGGTGCGGTGTGCAGGAAGGGGCTCAGGGCAAGGGGTTGGGGCATAGGAGGGGTGTGGGGTGTACCAAGGGGGCTCAGGGAAGCGGGTTAGAGTGCACAGTGCAGAAAGCAGCTTAGGGCAGTGGTGCAGGGAGGGGTGCAAGGTGTGGCAGGGGGTTGGGGCAAAGGGTGCAGCAGGAGGCTTAAGGCAGGGGGTTGGGGTGCAGGAAGGGCATGGGGTGTGGCAGGGGGCTCAGGGCAGGGGGTTGGAGCACAGGGTGTGCCAGGAGGCTCAGGGCAGGGGCTTGGGGTGCAGGAGGGGTGCATAATGTGGCACGGGGATCAGGACAGAGGGGTGGGGCATAGAGTGCAGCAGGAGGCTCAAGGCGGGGGTTGTGGTATAGGGCGTGGCAAGAGGTTGGGAGGCAGGAGGGGTTTGGCGTGTGGGCTCCGGCCTGGAGCCGCTTACCTGAATTGGCTCCGGGCTGGCAGAGTGGCCAGAGCAGGCCCCGCTCCTCTCCAGGAAGCAGCCAGCACCCTGCCCCTGGGGGAGGAGGAGTAGAGGACTCCACATACTGCTCTTGCCTGTGATACCTCCCCTGAAGCTCATATTGGCCGCAGTTCTCTGTTCCTGGCCGATGGCAGCTTCCGAGGAGGTATCCATAGGCAAACATAGCACAAGGAGCTCTCTGCTCTCCCTCCCGCAGGGGCTGCAGAAATGTGCTGTGGGCAACTTCCTGGAGCTGAGCGGGGCCACAGCACCACGGGGGGTGGCACATCCGCGGGCCAGATCCAGAGCACTGATGGGCTGGATCTGGCCTGCGGGCCATAGTTTGCCCACTCCTGGTGTAGGGGAATGTAAATAACAGTTATGATGCCACAGTTGAGGCTGTTAGAAAAAATTCTGGCCTAAGCCTTTCTTGTAACACTTTACTATGCACACAATATATTCAGGTTGTTATTAAAAAAAAATATTTTGGCATGGAAATTCAAATGCTTTGCATAATTCCACAAATGCCTTTTTTAAAGCTTTATGCAAATCAACTAAGTCTCTTCAGAGGTATAATGGTATAAGGTTCTGAAAAATTACCAAATTTTCTATTTTTGAGGGTGGGGAGAGGGAGGTCATTTTTGGTGCATTATGATACAGCTAATTTATAGGTTCTTAGTGCTAAATGAGATCTAGTGTAGAGCAGTCGTCTTCAAAGTAGGGTACGTGCACCTCAGGGGGTCTGTGAGACACCCCCCCCCCCCACGGGGGTGCGTGAGACCCCGGTGCCACCGTGCGATCGTCCCGGGACACCGCTGAAATTGTAAGCGGTCTATTTTTGTCCCGCCAAAATGCTGCTGAAAGCGGAAGCTTTCTATTCAGCAGCATTTTGGCGGACATACCCCGGGGGCCGCAAGTGGATGTGGGACCGGGGAAAGGGGCCGCTGCCGCAAAACTTTGAGGAATGCTGGTGTAGAGGACAGATTTGAAAAATGTTTTTCTAAAAACAAATTATTCAGAAGTTAATTGTGAATTGGTTATGCATCAGCATTTTAAACAGCATCTGTGAACCTGTGGAGGACTGGTATTGGTTACTGTAGAGGTTAGTCTTCATAAATGACAGGAGTGTAGTACAGAGACGGATATAAATTGGAGAAAACAGACTTTGTGAGTAGGTTGTAATCTGTAGCACCGGACATCACAGAATAATCACAAGTATACAAGAATGTTGCATTTTTATATGTCTGGGGAAAACTCAGTTCCCCCGTCTTGCTAGGGTTATGACTCCACAAATTATTTCTGTTTACCTTCTAGGAGAAAAAATACCTGAATACTACTTCTGTAGTTCTTGTGGAGGGGTGAAAAGTGTTCTCATGGCTACCTGACTCAATGAGAAGGAAGAATTTTTTCATTCCACCCAGCCGGACCACGAGGTGGGTTGAGAAGTGTCTTGTGGCAATCTTCCATGTTTCTCATGAGAGAACTCCCAGCTTACACCTTCGATCTCTTCAGATGAGATTTTCAACAAAATAGGGATAATAGTGCTATGGATATCCTAATTCCTTTCAAAGCTGGTTGTGAAATTCCTCCTCAGTTGGTCATTCATTCTGTCATTGTTTTTCTCATATGCATCCTGGTGAGGCCGTTCTCTGCAAACCTTATGGAAAATATCCTTGATGTCTTATCTGAAGCACATTAAAGCGCTTTATCCATCCAGCCTGGTTTCTTTGCAGTCAAAGCTTCTCATTCTTATAGAGTTCTTAAGTAAAGTATGATTAAGGCTACATTTTCATCACAGGTATTTTTAGTAAAAGTCATGGACAACAAAAATTCACGGTCCTGTGATCTGTCCATGACTTTTACTAAAAATACTTGCCCTGACTAAAACTTAGGCAGGGGACTGTGAGTGCAATCTGGGGATGCTGAGGAAGGTGGCCTGGGGCTGGGCTGCGGCCTGGGACTCCTGTTGGCACTGGGAAAGGGGAGGATGGGCTGCAGCGCGTGGCCCAGGACCCCCACTGGTGCTGAGGGAGAGGAGGGTCGAGCTGCGGTGCATGGCCAGGGACCCCTGCTGGTGCTGGAGAAGAGGGGGTTGGTGGGTTTGGCCGGGGCTTCCTACCTGGCTCTGTGTTCTGCAGCTCCTAGGTGGCGGAGGCAGGGGCTCCGCTGCTCCCACTACAGGTGACAGCTGCCACAGCTCCCGTTGGCCAGGATCCGCAGCGAATGGGAGCTGTGGGGATGGAGCTTGCAAGTGTGGGCAGCGCACAGCATGGAGACCCTCTCTGCCACCTAGGAGCTGCTCAGGGGTCATGCCAGTGGGAGCCGAGGAGCCCCCTTACCCTGAGTTAAGCATCCCCCTGCACTCCCCAACCCTCTGCCACTGAGCCCCCTCCCACATACCCAGACTGCTGCTGCTGGCGCAGGGGCTGCCCGAGCTAGCACTAGCCGTAACGAAAGTCACAGAATCCGAGACCTCCATGACAAACTCGCAGCCTTACGTATGGTTAAACCTGCCAAAGCGATAATAAGTAGTAGTTGTTGTTTTGTTTTAAAAATATGTGCAGTGAAAATACCTGAAACTTTTACTACTTGCTGTGTTAAAAAATGTTACAAAGTGGATGGCAAGATCTACAGATCTCCCAGACTCACTGGCACGCTTGGGAGTACAAGATTTTGAAGTGGGTCAGCAGGCTGTTTTGAAAAATACATAGTTTAAAGAAGACCATCATTAAATAGTTTTGATCTTAAAAATGAATAATAATTTATCTAAAATAAGTGGAAACATCTCTCTCTAAATGCATTTAAAGAAAGTTTGTAACATTTAAATACTGTATGTACACTGAAAAAAGACCAAACCCCTCAAAGCTGCACCCAAGATTTTAATAATGCTGTATACCCATCCTTTCAGATCCTTCAGGACTAATATATGTTGCTGAATTTGTTTTTCAAGACTTAAGAAGATGTTCTGCTGATACTGTATATTTTAAATCTATTTCTGTATTGACCCATTCCCTTCACCCACATTTGTTGTTCCCATCTGACTATCTTGACCATACACTTTCAAATCTCCTTGAAGGACGGCTTCCTTTATCCTGGGGCTTCTAGAAAAAATGGGAGAGAAAATTTGGCAAACTGATCAAATAATAAGTTCTATAACAGAAAAGTTCTTTAAACAATTGTTGTCTCCTCGTCCATTCAAGTAAAAGCAGAGTCTGTCACCCTGTGGAAGTTCTTGGAAGGAGACTCTTAGAAGATGATGATGATAAAATCTCCATAATTTTTATCTTCATAGTTTTCAGAGAGGATGTAGTCATTCTTTAGGTATCTTTCCCTTTGGAGTGTGGCTCAAAGCCTTGGAGTGTTTTTTTCCCCCCAGAACTCTTTCCTATAACTTTTTTGGGGAGGTGGGGTGTTTCTTCTAGTTTTAATTTGCTTCCATATGTTTCATTAATCACAATGATTTGTAATCTTCTAATATTTTACACATTCATATTCTGATATTATATCGTCAAGTCCTTTGCTGTCACCTCACTTTATTTATGCAGTAGTAGAGACTTTATGCATTGTATTATTTTTGTTACTATTTCAGTACCACAATGTACCTTGACCCTTTGTATGTAAGGACATTGGCAGTTAGAATTCTGAGACATTACCAGAAAAAAAGAAAAGAGAAACAACATACAATGTAACCAACAATTTATCAAATAGCGAGGTTCCCTCTGATTCAAAATGCTGTTTCATGTTAATATGCAACTGTATCCCAAGTAATAGAACATGGCCCCCATGCCTTCAAGGTATAGATCGGGGGTCTCCAAACTTTATGAGATGAGGGCCATATTAGATTTTTGAAGGGGCTTCGCAGGCCGAAGTGACTGTGAAAAAATTCAATATATGCAAAATTCCCCCCTTTGCTTCTCTGGCCGCTGCCTCGGGGGCATTCACCCCTCCGCACATGGGGCCGCCAGCAGCAACTAGCGGGGGGAAGGGAGCAGTGGAGGCATCTCCATGTGCCTGATCGGTGTGCCTGCTCAGCTGGAGGGCTGGATAAATCGAAGCCGCGGGCCGGATCCGGCCCTCGGGCCATAGTTTGAAGACCTCTGGTATAGATCATTAAACATGCTAGAATTGTGTGACGCTCATGAGTCTGTTACCCTGTTTAATTTTGTTTTACCTTTTTGTACTTTTCAGTTACCTGTAAATACTATTTTCTCTTTTGTTCAAAGTTTTTGAATAACTATATTTTATAGGAAGTGTGGGGGGCATGAATTAGTAAGACTTGATATATCCACTTACGTAATAACAGTGAATAATACATTTTCCCTGTCTAGGAGGTAGTATGGCTTACTTGATAAAGCATTATTGTAGGACATGGTACACCTGGGTTCTGTTCCTGGCCTTGCCATTGGCCTATTGGGTGATCTTGGGCAGGTCACATCCCCTGTCTGTAAAATGGGGTAATGGTACTGACATCCTTAGTAAAACACTGAAATCCACTGTTGAAAATCACTATGTAAGAGCTAGGCATTAGGGAGCTTGTTTACCAGTTTCTTCAAAATTGAACTTTTTATCTAATGATCAAAGGTTTCTAGTCTTTGTAGTTTGGAGGAAAACCTTCCAAATGTAGCGTTACAGTATGGTCTACACTGCAGCCAGGGTATAATTTTCAGATCAGGTATACTTCTCTACCAAGCTAGCTAGATTAAAGATACCTTAAAGAAAAGCACTGAGGACGTGGTGGCATGGGTTTCAATGTGATCTAGCAATGTAAGTATGTATCTTTTGGGGCTGCCTCCTATGCTGTCATGTCCTTACTGCTATTTTGAGCAAACTAGCTAGATTAAAGCTAGTGCGGATATGTCCACATGAGCTACATATTACATCCCAGATTGCAGTGTAGATGTGGCCTTAGTTGGCTGACAGAATCGTTTCCTACCTTAGGATATTTACCTGTTGCAGTCACTGGGTGCCAGTAACAGGTGCTGATTTAACTATCATTTCTGAAATGTTGCTCTGAAACATTTGATCTGACTTACTCTTGCGCTTGATGAGTGAGTGAGCACCATTTAAATGCATAGTCTAAGTAGCAAACTCTGCACTGGGGAGTTAGTGTAGTGGGATAGGGACATTTTGTGGTGGTTGTTTCAGCCTTTCAGGTAAAGTAACCTCCAACACTTTTGCTCCTTGTGTGCATGTGTGAGTGAGAGAAAAATAAGACTTGTCTATACGAGGAAGCTTTTGCAAAAGAAACTAGGGTGTGAATGTAAAACTCAATAGTTATTCCACACTAACTCAAAGGCCGTGCATATACTAGAAAATTAAATTACTGCCATTTGTGCATGTCTACACTTCGCTTCTCGTGTTGGCAGTGATTGTCCTCTCCAGGAGTGCTTGTATAAATTGTACAGTCAGTGTGCGGCATTGTGAGATGGCTCCGGAAAGCCAGTAACAGTAGATGAAAGCAATGCAGTATCTATGCTGACTACTGTGTCAACCTAACTGCGATGACCTTGACTCTGTTCTGCTCTTAAAGGTACAGTTATTAAGTTGGCATAGCAGGACAGTTATATCGGTGGGAGCAAAATTTAAGTATAGACGCTTCTACAATTAGGTCGACGTAAGTTGCTGTGCATCGACCTAACTGTAGTGTAGCACAGACCTTATACTGCAGTGAGTGCTGTTGTGTGGTTTAGTTTAGTCCTACTTCCCAACAGAATGGATTGATATAAATCAAAGTGATTTAAATCACCGAGCAGGAAACTTTACTTTAAATCATCAAATTGAATTATGTTTTGAATTTATACTTTTAACATAAGAATGGCCATACTGGGTCAGACCAAAGGTCCATTTCGCCCAGTATCCTGTCTTCTGACAGCGGCCAATGCCCGGTGGCCCAGAAGGAATGAATAGAACAGATAATCAAGTGATCCATTCCCTGTTGCTCATTCCCAGCTTCTGGCAAACATCCCTACCCATCCTGGCTAATAGCCATTGATGGACCTATCCTCCATGAATTTATCGTGTTCTTTTTTGAACCCTGTTATAGTCTTGGCCTTCACAACATCCTCTGCAAAGAGTTTCACAGGTTGACTGTGTGTTGTGTGAGGAATTAATTTGTTCATTTTAAGCCTGCTGCCTATTAATTTAATTTGGTGACCCCAAGCTCTTGTGTTATGAGAAGGAGTAAATAGAACTTCCTTATTTACTTTCTCTATACCAGTCATGATTTATAGACCTCAATCATATCCTGCCGTAGTCGTCTCTTTTCCAAGATGAAAAGTCCCAGTCTTATTAATCTCTTCTCATATGGAAGCCGTTCCATCCCCCTAATCATTTTTGTTCTTTTCTGAACCCTTTCCAGTTCCAATATATCTTTTTTTTGAGATGGGGTGACCATATCTGCATGCGATATTCAAAGTTGTGAGCGTACCATGGAATTATGTAGAGGCAATATTATATTTTCGGTCTGATTATCTATCCCTTTCTTAATGGTTCCCAACATTCTGTTTGCTTTTTTGACTGTCTGTGGGAAGTGGCGGCCAGCACATCCCTCAGCCTGCGCCACTTCCCTTAGCCTGCGCCACTTCCCGCAGCCCCCATTGGCCTAGAATGGCAAACTGCGGGCAGTGCAAGCCGCAGTGGGCCGAACCTGCGGACGCTGCGGGTAAACCAATTGTCCTGGCCTGCCAGCAGATTTTCCTGATGGGCCATGTGCCAAAGGTTGCCGATCCCTGGGCTATATGTTCTTCAAATTCTCTTTTGGCCTCCCTTATTATATTTTTACACTTCATTTGCCTCATTCCATCAGCTTTCTGCGATGCCTATTATATTAATATTGATATCCTCATTTAACATGAGGCACTCTACTTCACCCATCTTATTATTTAGACTTCTAGCACTGGTATATAAGCATTTTAAAAACTTGTCACTTTATAGCTGTCTGTCATTACTTGATGTAATCGAATGGGACTTTTTTACATTTGACTGTTTCGGGTAAGATTCTACCTGTGATTTATCATTTTCCATCCTCTCCTCTTTACTAGGACATAGAGAATCTCCATGAATAGATCCCCCCCTTAGGGATGCTTTTGTCTGAACCACGTGCTCTTCCGAACCTGTCGGCTTCCCCCAGTCCTTAGTTTAAATTAAAAAGGACAGAGCAGTTTTTAAAGTTCCAGCAGTCTGGTTTCCTTTTTAGCTATTCTCCCCGAAGAAAGGTTGATTCTTGTTGGTAACCATGAAAACATGTTGACTTATAAGTAAATGTAGCCTTTACACTAAATTTGATGTTTCTTTTTGGTAAACAGAAGAATTTGTTATATTTCTATGCATTTATTTAAGCAGTTAGGTAACTGCTTAACTTGGATTTATTTAGATGCTTAACTTCTGCATTTTTTATTGTGTTAGAAAATGGTGAATGATGCATTTCTTGTTTACTAGATTAATTTTTTTGCTTATTGTTTTCATGAAACTATGTGACTGGACATTCAAATTCAGTTAAGAATGCAAAAAAACAGGCTTTTATTTTATTTTTTTAAATGAGCTAAATGTGCTGGATGCATTAAAAAAATTTATATAAAGTTTTCGAAAACATGTTTTTCATTTAAAACTAACTGATCTGTTAAAAAACAGAAGAATGATTTCTAGTTAGTGAAGTGAGATCATTGCTTCTGATCACTATATCCTTCAAGGATTTAGGACAAGTACTGTACATCATATTCTCTCTTACTAGTGGAAGAGGAAAACTAGGGCTCCTGCTTTTTCTGCTCCCAGTTGGTTTCTTAAATTTCAGCGAACCAGTCATTGAACTGAGCTAGCTGAATAAACTGAAATGAGTAACATTATATTCTCTCTATACCTGGAGAACACATTACTACTGTCAAAAGCTGATTTAATGTAATGTACCGGTGGGCGGGATTGAACCTGGGACTTTTAGAGCAGACTCATTTTATCTCTCTCAGAGCCACAGATGGGACAGAACACCACACGCAGAAGGTGTGTGGGTTACATACTTCCCCTACTTGAGGAAGTGTGTTCCAAGCTGCAGAAACTTCCTCGTTGAAATCCCAGATGAGCCCCCACTTGTAATGCCGACCGACCCCTGTCGTCAGCGGGCAGGATTGAACTGGGGAACCTCTGGAGCAAACTCATTTTATCTCTTTCTCTCTAAGTGGTCTCAGTGCTACTAGATGGGACAGAACACCACACCCAGGAGGTGAGTGGGTTATATTAGTGCTTCAGCAAACTCTGATTCAAGGTGCTTAGCCAGTGATCTCCACCAGTTCAGTGATATGCAGACATGTACTGCTTACCATATTAATTTAAATGATTTTAATAAGTTTAGGCCTAAACATAGATTAAAATTAAATTTAAAATTGTCAAATAGATTTATTTAAAAACAAACCTGTGTTTAATTTACATTTACAAAAATCTGTTTTTATCCACCTTGCTTCCAGAGTGGAGTAAGCTAAACACGGACACTGTTAGTGCAGAATAAGGGGAGCTATTCTCCAATAGCTCTTTAAGTCTTTTTTCCCCTCATGAGGATAGTAGATTTATATACCCACATTTTCTGCTACACCACAACATGGAGGTTTACTCCACAGAGCTGGGCTGTGCAGTGCCTAGAGGATGTGATTCCCATGCATGGGCTGCCCAAATCCTTCTGTTGCAGGGTACTCGGTGTTCCGTAGGAACAAGGCACACACACAGCTGCTGAATACAAGTAGTGAGTTTATTGAAGGCAAAAGTGACACCCGCAACGGGGGGGTCCCTTTGTTGCTGCCACTGAAACGGGGAAAGCTCGACTCACTGGAGCAATGCTCGGGATGAAGCCCACTGCGCGTGGGAACACAGGCAGAGAAATAACAGGAACATCTACATCTTATGCATACCTCATGAATAACTAATACCTTATTTCTGTCTTATTAGTATTACATAATGCAAGCAGGTGTCTCATTAGTATTGCACAAGGCAAGCAGGCAATGAGAACCAGTTAACTTCGGCAAATAAAATATGCAATAACAAAACAGCAACCAGTAACAGCAGCATGACCTATAATTGCCTTTCTTTCCCTGGAGCTGAAAGAGGGGGAGCGTTTCTAGATGCCCATCGTTACAATTTCTTCCGGCCTCCTACACCTTCTCTGTTTCCTAAACTGGGGTCGGCAACCTTTCAGAAGTGATGTGCCAACTCTTCATTTATTCACTCTAATTTAAGGTTTCGCGTGCCAGTAATAAATGTTAACGTTTTTAGAATGTCTCTTTCTATAAGTCTATAATATATAACATAAATAAGGTTTTTAAAATGTTTAAGAAGCTTCATTTAACATTAAATTAAACTGCAAAGCCCCTGGACCGGTGACCAGGTGCCAGGCAGTGTGAGTGCCACTGAAAATCAGTTTGCTCGCTGTATTTGGCATGCGACCTGTAGGCTACTCATGCTATACTGTACAGTTGAACTTCACTGAGACGGTACAAGTGGCCTGTGCTATCCCAAAGGAAAGGAGCTGTATTTTTCTGTAAGAAATGTGAATTGCTTCCATTTGTTTAATTGGTGTGTTAACTGAAATCTTTGTGTCTCTGAAGTCCTGCCTATACTGGAGGCATTTTTTGCAGCGTCGATGGGTCCAAAGTGCAATTGCATTAAGAAAAAATAGGAGTATTGTAGTAATGATATAGCTGGGATCATGTATTTCTTACAAACATGCTACAAAGATTTCTTTGGAGAAAGAAGTGCTTAAAGCACTGTTACTACCAACCCTTACATGCTGCTTGTAATTATAGTATGAGTACAACTGGAACTGAGGCTTTTGCCAGAGGTTTAGGCTCTTTGCCTCATCTCTGCACAGGCTGCTGTAAAAAGCAGTGGCAGATCAACAGCATTTGATTACAAAGGTTAGGAGTCTTCTTTCTGCTGTCAGTGTTTGGGAAATAAAGCTGTTGCATGTGGTACTGTAACTAGAGGGGGATGCAGTGATTCATTTTGCAGCCATAGGGTAAAAGGTAATTGGAGGGAGGAGCAGACAGGAGAAAAAAGAAGCTGACCCAACAGAAAGAGGAAGGGCACAAGGAGGGGAAGTGGTCAAGCAGGAAATGCACAGGGAAACAAAAACATTAGTAGATGAAAACCAAAAGACCACTCCAGGAGTGGAGGAAAGAGATGCAGAGTAAAAATAGAAGCAAGCTGCTTACTCTTACGTTTGTTGGCTGGCTTAAATCATCCTATTAATGAGCCAAAAAAATTCAAAAATAGAACTTGCACCTTGCCCTAAAATGTTGCAGCATCTGTCAAATGTTGAAAAGCTTTTTCACACAATTTGGAAGTCTTCCTTGTTTTCCAGCATGTTAACTCTTTGCTTATCCTACATGGCTTTCTCTCTACTTATATAGCCCCTACCATTGTAATATCTGAATTACCTTACAAATACTAATAAACTTATCCTCAAAATACCCTTTATGAAGTAAGGAAATACTTTAGATAAAGCCTCATTCAAAACCCATTGTGGTCAAAAGGATCATGCCGTTTTGTCACTTTTGGAAGTGGAACTTAGAAGTCTTAGTCACGTAAACCTTACAATGCTGAGCGTAACAATACCTAAACACCTTAAAAAATCCCAGACCTTAGTGACTTGCCCAGAGTTACACATGCACAAAATGTGCAAAAGCTGGGAATTGAATCCAGGTCTTGAGAGTCCCAGTCCAGTACCATAACCATCAGATGAATCGTCTTGCAGAATGTTCTATCTAAGCCCTTGTTGATGCTTCAAAATAGCACTGTTTCAATATGTTTTTTTGGTCAGAAGTCAGTTTAATGAAATTTGAACTGACCATGGATTTGTTCTTGTCTGCACTGAAGGCCATCACTGGTTCGTCTGAACAAACTGATCAAATGGTGGTGGTTCTACACTTAGGAAACCTCTCACTTGTTTTTTAATGGTGTAAGCTTGAGGAGACCAATCAGAGTAGAATATGATACAAGTATATAAAATAGAGAAAGTAGATCCAGGATGCCTGTTCTCCCTGTCTCATAACACGACACCCTTAAGCCAGTCTTTTGTGATTAGAAATCAGGATAAGAGCCAATACAGAGAACATATTATCCCGCAATTACCTGCTGCATGGCTCTTATCTCAGAGGAAAGAGAGTTCAGTGGTTAGCCCACTAGCCTAGTAGTTAGGTGACCTGACTTCAGTTCCCTGCTTTGCCACAAAGTTCCATTGTGATTGTGGTCAAATTACTTAGCTTCCCAATGTCTCAGTTCCTCATCTATAATATGGGATTAATAATACTTACATACCTTACTGGGTGTTATGAGGATAAACACACTAAAAATTGTGAAGCACTTGTGGTCTATGGAGAAAAGTGCAATATAAGAGCTAGGTATTATTCTCTGTGTCCTATGGAACAAGTGACTGGATGGACTTGGGATCTGTTTCAGTATAGCTTTTTATATGTCCCTAGGAGTGCATTTGTTTCTGTCATTGTGTCTATGAGTTCTGGTAGTAAAAGATACCTGTGCCCTTTTTACACAATAGTGAGAAATTTTCTAGTGCAGCTGGCGTAGATGCAGGTTCCAAAAACCGCTTAATCGCTAGAGTGTGAGTAGAAGTCAAACTGCCATATATAATTGTTCACCTGGGTTGTAACCCAGACTGGGTTTTCTGGTCACATAAAACCACTTTATTTTCTTGTAATCAATACATTCATAAAAAAAGAAAACCTTGAAGTTTAGAAATGTTGATTGAGTGACTTTTGTTGCTGAACAAATTGTTCTATTTCTTTGGTTAGAGGATCTGCACTTTACTTTCAGGCAGAAATATAATAAAAGCTCTGATGAACACTTAATGCACAGATTTATTTTTATTTGTTTTCTTGATAATTGTTTGGTATAGAGCTTCCTGACCCTTTTGTTTAACTTTTTTCCCCCTGCTACAGCACATGATCTGATTAGCTGCACTTATTACCAAGATCTAAGTGGTGATGCTAGCTTTTGGTATTTCCATAATGATTCTACCAGTCCCTTCTTTTGTTGTCTCTCTCTGTATGAGATCTGCTGGAAGGGCTGAGTTAGAAATGGCTTATTGGCACCTACAGCAGTTGATTGGACTGAATCATGAAAGTAGGGATCACGAGAAGAGTGCTGTTTTTAGTGATTTTTAATTTTTTAAATATTAATATTTGCTGAAATATACATGCAGATACAGGCATTAATCTTGCATCAAAATAAATATGATTGTTCTTTAAATATCTTCAGCTTCCAGAGTATCTGTGCAAGACTTGTTCTTTAATGTTCTTTAGGAAAAACAAGTCTGAAGTGGGTAATGACTTTTGTCCTTTGTATTTACCTTTTCCATGGTAAACTAATTTCACACACATGCACACAGTACTGGGCCAGGGTAGAAAGTCTTCTAACCATGTATTTAGTTAAGATCTTACAATGGTGCAGAGAAATATTTCCATTATGAGTACCCGGTTATCCAGTTGACGTTCACAGTCCCTGCCAGGTAGCTTCTTGACTGCAGATCACTTTCTCAGGGGTAGCTACAACAGCCTCTTCTGCCTTTCAGAGCGAGTTGCCCTTACTGAAGGGTTTTTGGTAAATCTTAATAACCTAGGTATGATCTGATATAATTGTTTTAAGCATTTATTGTTGATTTGATTGGAAGTGACCTTGGCAGTCTTCCTAAGCTTGATGATCGCGTAGGGTATGTTGCAACACTGATAGAAGCCTCAGGACTGTAAACAGCACACATGTCCCAGGTTCACTCAGTTGGGGAATCAATTTTAGAGCGGTGTTTAATGTTTTATTTAGGCTGAGAAGAGATTTCTCAGCATTTCAGTGAGGCATTTATTACCCGTGCAGAGCACAAGCCATGAGAAGGAGAGAGAGAAATCGGGGTTCCTGTACGTACAGGATCCGGGAAATGATTGAGAGGATCTGGGCGGCAGGGAGGGCGCTAGGACTCCTGGAGAGAGTGGTGGGTCTGAAGAGAATTGGATAGATCTTAGCACCCGCACAACTTGCAGCAGCTATGTGTAAGGAAGACCAGCTGTCTTTGGGTCAGGGGAGGGGTGGGGGCCAGGGCCGGAGGCGCGAGTGACCGCGTCACAAAGCAGATTTTCCGTTGCTATGGAGACGCTGCGCAGCTTAGATCCGCTTTTAACCCTGATCTCCGTGACATGAATGGCAGTTGTAGGAGCTGCCTGGCAGACTTCGCGGGAGTGCGTGTGGGAACGCGAGTGGGCTCCTCGGGAGGGGGCCGCAGGTAAGGTCCGTGGCTGTGGCGCCCAGACCTTTTAAGCGATTGCAGGGTAGAGGATCTTTGGGGAGTCGGGGCACGGTGGGAAGAGGAGGGACCGGGGATCAGTTCTTGACCCTCTGGCGATGGAGACAAGCGTGGTTTGACGTTCGCTGCCGGCTTCTAGTGGCGAGATCTGCTCAGCTCCTTGCCTTCAATTTCCCTTTACTTCTGTAACGCTCTGATCGCGGCAGAATTTAGGAAAACGGACCCTGTGCCCGGCCTTCAATCAAGGACGTGACTGAATACTTTCTCCCCTTTCCTGGGAAGGAAGATTTTGCTGTGTGTCTCGGTGCAATGTTTTTGACTTTGTTCGGTTCTTTTGAATAAGAAAACAGTTTTGAAACAACTCTAGTTTTGAGGAGGTCTTTTAAAAATACATGTTTTAGTTCATATTTCAAGACTGGGCATCTGGGTATTTTGAAGAAAATATTTTTTCCTTAGGACATTCGTCATACTAGAGGCCCCCTTAACCTCACTGTATTTAGAACAATTTCCCTGGTAAAATGTAGCCTGATGGTCACTTTCATTATCTGTTTCCTGCTTGTACATACTGACTGGAAGAGAATTTTACCATAAACACAATAAACTGTGAGCTAAGCAAGAATATATTTTAAGTTCAAAAAGAGGAATTTAAAAACAGGAATTAGGTTAATAAATTTTGAAAAGTTCAGTAAAACAATAAATTTCACTGCATGTTGGCTGAAATTGGTTGGTTGTTTTTAAGAATTGCATTAGCACTGGAAAAGTATACCCAGTGTAGTTTGCTTCCCCTTTCCCCCCGCCTCTTCCCAAAAAACTTAAGTGGCTGACAAGTGACTACAATCATCTCTCAATCTCTAACCCATCTCAAAATGTCAAACTCAATTTTTTCAAGTGTCTATCCACTTATTTTAATACTTGGAAACTATTATTCTATTGTGCTGAGACTTCCTAATGTGAAACTTCTTAATAATTAGGCCTAAGTAAAGTAGGTTTGAGTGAAGTATCAAAGTAATCATAAATTAAATATGGTGGTGCTAATATAAATCATGACTTAAATAGTATATCTTGTCTATCACTGCATCACCTCTTGGCAATCAATATTTGCTGGAAATCAACTAAGAAACGTTTTGGCTAGCAGCTAGAAAAGGGGGAGTTCAGCTTAAATATAGTAGAATGAAATACTGCAATAGGTTACTACTTAAAAAAAGGAAACAGTGAAAATGCAGGTGGAAACTAGTAGAGAAAAACTTTTTTATGTTTAAATGTGTGTGTTACAAGTATTTTATTGACTTGGGTATCTTGGTTAATTATTTAAAAATAGATCTAGGTGAATAAATCAAAAAAGGATTCAAATGTTCTTTCAAATAAAACCTGTACTCTCAACCCCTTTGCTTTCTGTGAATATTCATAAAAAGCCAATTTAATTTTTGTTTGCAAGGTTCACTGAATTTGAAAGTGTACTTGTGTGGCCACCTTGAAATTTTTCTGTGGGTTTGTGTTAGGTCATCTAATAAGAGTACAGAAACAAAACTATGTGGGTTAAGTAACCAGTGATGCATCTAGAACATTGAGTACTTTCAGCAAACAGTAAGCCACCCATAAGCTGAAATTCTTTTGTACAAAATAATAATTTCCACAGATATGGATAATGAACTAATCTGTAATGGTGTTTACAGGTGATTCCCAAACAGGGAAAATGTCTAAATTTGCTGACTAAATTAATTACAGATGTAGAGTTTAAAGCAAGAATCAATATTTACCTTGAGGGATAACAAAGAAAATCTTTATATTTACTGAAACAGTCAGTAATTATGCATACATTATGCATTAACAAGCTCTCCCTCAGCAGTAGCTGGAAATACTTTGTCAGTGTCCATGGACTGAAAAATTTGAAGGGGAATGTAAAAAAGCTAATTTTGATTGTCAAGGAGCCAGTAATCTGCATGGATATGGTTAATATTGTTTCAAACCTCTTGAGTCTCCTGACTTTGTAGGTGACCATGAACTATAAGTATTTTTATTACATTACAATGCATTTTATGAACTCAGATTTTGTGGGGCAGGTCTCTTGAAGGGTGAAGTAACATAGCATGGACGAACTGAATACTTCACATTTGTGTTCAAATCATATTACATGTATACCTATTTTGCATACACATCTGTGAAATGTACTTGATGTCCTGATTTTGAAAATGTTTCTTCAAATAATTGTTTTGTCTTTTTTTAAAAAAATTGCATTTTAAAAGATTTATCCAGCTAAAAGGGAAGAGAGGAGAAACCCTTTTTATTTTAGTTTGTCAATGTGAAATTACATCTAATGTCTGTGCAGGTAACGTCTTCAGTAATTACACCTACTTCATCATTCTTCTGTATCTCTGTAGCCATTTTGCCCCGGAGTAAAGCAGGTAGTAAATGCTACCAAGTCAGCATGGCAGTGTTTCTCTGTCACTTTGTCCTGTCTGAACAACTACACTAGAGACAGGACAATGATGAAAAATCTCCGTGTTTCTGTGGCTTGATCTACACTTAAAAGTTTTGCTGACGTAGCTATGCTCCTTCCCAGATTAGCTATGCTCGCAAAAACTGTAGCGTAGACACAATTATACTGGCAAAATGATTCTGGTTTACCCTCAGAAGTGGCATGTAAACTAAAATATATGGGATTCCATGCTCATTGTGTCTCGCTAATTTCAGTGTCTAAGTACAAATATTTTGTCTAATAGGTAGTTCATTAATTCCCCTTAAGTTTTGACAGTGATGCTGTTTTCTTTTTGGTCCCCATCTTGTGCATAATCAATGGTAAGAGAGATTGTGGAGGTCAAATTTATGTCTTCAATGACAATTGTGCATACTTGTAGTCTTCACTGGGGATCAATCCTATTACATTGTAAGGCAAATCAGAGCTCTTATGGCAAGTGTCTGAAGCAGTAAATATTTTTAAATCCAATTTGGCATCTTGAGTCCTAAAGGACTTTTTTTGTTTGTTTCCTTTGTATGCCACCCAAGTCTCTCCACTCCTTGTGTAATATCTACATTACTTAATCAAAACAGGATCTCATACCTAGAGTCATAGAATATAAGGCTAGAATTGAGAAGAATGAGTTATAGTAAAAATTGTCTTAAAACATTTAAAAAAATAAGTTCACTGACACTTGTAACTTCTTAAGGAGAGAAAGGTAGTACTTGGTTTGAGACTGCAATCCATGTGACCAAAAAAAAAAAAAAAAGTAGATTCAGATTCTTGAGAAAAACCATCACTGTCTTCTTGATTCTTCAAGTTTCTCTGTAGAATTGATTGTAATCTAGGATTTCCTTGGTCTCTTATTACCCACACTGCAATTATACATTTCATTTTGTATTGCCATTGTGTTATCACATCTGGGAGTTAGCATATTGAGTCAAACAAGCCAATAATATGGTGTTTTTACCCAGGTACAAGTTTTATTAGGAAATCTTCTTGCTAAATTTTGAAAAAAATCTGATTACTCAATTGCCATTGTACATGTAACATGTATATCATAGCTTGGAAAATTACAAATCTTAAGCTACAGAAGTGATTTGGGTGAAAGTGCAATAGTTACAGTATATTATACTTTATTATTGCTTTATTTAATTGGGATTTTTCTTCTGTAGATTTCACCACACTTGCCTGTGACAGCTCCTGTGGGATAAGCTGAGACTGAAGCATCCAGCAGTGGTTTTCACATCTTTACCTGCCACGATGAGAAGTTGCATAAGGTTTCTTTTTTTTTTTTTGACACACTGTGTGCATTTCTTCCTGTGCAGTTGTTGTCACAAGATAAGCAGATCAGTTAGTAAACACATTTTTGTAAGGATTTCTTTCTTTCCCACTTCACAAAAGTTTACTTTTGAAGTAAAGGGTAGAATAGTATTAGCATGGTAAGTACATCACCAGGTCAAATCACAGATTATAGTCTAAGAAGGAAGGATCAGCGCTGGAAACTGCCAGTCCCATTTCCCCAAGATCCAGTATAAATATGCCTGACTTGCACTGACTTGGAGGACTGAAGGAGAGAACACAGAGGATTTCTTGTTTTCTCTCTCTCTCATACTTCAGTACTGCTCCATCAAAAAGTATCATGTACAACTGTATAGTGATTGTGCGCGCATGTACACGTGCACGTAAACAGACTTCTCTCTCTAACTTTTGTGCAGTGTTCTTGCATTGATTAGTAGCATCTTTTCCTCAAAGATTTTACCTGATGCTGCTGAGCTATCTTGCATCTCATGATTTGGAATCAGATCCTGATTACTGAAACAGTTCTACCATTCCAGGATCAATATGGCTTCTTGTTACTCCAAAGCTAGATGTTTGGAACCAGTTCTACACAACATGGGAAAGTCTGACTTGTGTTTGGCCTTCATATTCAGCAACTGCTGACTTTTTAGTTACATTTTCCTACTTTGAATTTCTGGAATATTTAATGTTAAAGGGTCACTAGCATGTAGTTTATATTCAAAAATTAGTCTCTGTTTATATATGACAAATTAATCTACAAACATTTGAATCTTAATGAAAATGATTTTTTATTCCTTTTTTAAAAAGTCAATATAAGAATGGTTTTTGTTAAGAGGATTTTTAAAAAATCTACTGCGGGGAAGGGAAGTGATTTTTCTGCAGAAACAACAATGTATGCCTCTGTGGTTGGCTGCACTGAGAAAAGAAATATATTAATATAAGAATTGTTGCAGCTACATATAAAAAGATGATTTTTTTTTTTTTTTGTAATTGCTAGCCCTAGACACTTAACTTGGCTTCTTCACAATGAAGCCAGATTCTTTCCTTCTCCCACGCCATTTTCAGGAATAAAAAACCTACAAGTGTTTGGAATCTCCTGAAAAATGTCTTTGCATGCTTGTTTGAAGATGGGGACAGTGCTCTGTGCATTGAGCATCCTTCAGAGTTTTGGTATCCCACAAACCGGTTTTGATTCAAATGAACAGTTAATTTCTTCAGAATGTGATGACCTATCAGGAAGGAATAGGCCCATATCTCCTCTAGCTGACAGTCCATCAGTTCTGAGGTTGGATTGTGTTCTGTAAGGCCTTCTTAAGTGTCATTAACCTGGCAACAAGGTGAGCTGGTTCAATAACATACCCACATGAGTGGTCTCTGGGTTGGAGATAACAGTTGAGGTATTTTTCCAATGGGGAAAAAACATAAACATCTGTTTGCTTTACCTGTAAATATGACCATCTGCTCAAGAATCACAGTCCATCAATGGCTGTTGGCCAGACTGGGCAGGAATGGTGCCCCTGCGCTCTGTTTCCCAGAAGCTGGGAATGAGCGGCAGGGGATGGATCACTTGATGATTATCTGTTCTGTTCATTTCCTTTGGGGCACTGGCACTGGCCAGTGTTGGAAGACAGGAGACTAGGCTATATAGACCTTTGGCCTGACCCAGCAGGGCCATTCTTATGGTCACAGGCTCCAACTTTTCTTGGCGCCAGTGGGTGCTCTCATTGTCCTAATCATTGCCAGACGAGACTATCATGGGTCTCCTTCCCCACCAATTCCTCAGGATGATGCCAAAGCACACCAGGAATTTTTGCAAAGGGTTGCTTCTAACCTGGGGTTTCAGGCAGAGGAATTCAAAGAACCCTCAGACACTGTTTGATGTCCTCTGCTCCTCGGTTTCTGCCAGGGTGGCTCTATCCCTTTATGAAGGGGTTTCCAAAATCATTAATACCTTGTGGCAGACCCCCTTCTTCCATGGCCCCTATCTCTAAAAGGACCGAAGGCAAGTACTTCATGCCAACCAAAGGGCATGAGAACTTGTACTCCCACCCAGCCCCTAATTCCCTTGTGTTTGAGGCGGTTAATGACAAGGAGAGGCAAGGACAACCTGGGGCCACCCCCAAAAAATAAAGACTCGAGGAGGCTGGATCTTTTTGGGCATAAGATTTATTCATCTTCCAGCCTTCAGCTGAGAGTGGCCAACTACCAAACACTCCTTGGCCGATATGACTTAATAAGTGGCAAGCCATGGCCAAGTTCAAAGGGTTGCTCCTCAAGGCTTCCAAGAAGGAGTTCCGAGTGATCCTCAATGAGGGCATGACTGCGGCTAGAGTGGCCCTCCAGGTGGCACTGGATGCTGCTAATACTACTTCCAGCACCATGGCTGCCTCTATCTCCATATGGTGAGTGTCTTGCTGCTCCTCTCTGAGTTGTCCACTGAGTCCCAGCAGTCATTGCAGGACCTACCCTTCGACGGCGGAATCCTAATTGTGGAGCAAACAAGACGGCAAATTGCATAGCCTCAAGGACTCCTGCATTACCCTGAAAACCTTGAGTCTCAATGTCCTAGCCCTGGCATGTAAGTGGTTCAAATCGCAGCAGCCTTAGGGCCAGCCCTATAAATGAGCCAAGAGTTACAAATGCTACCCGTCTCCATCTTCAGCCCAGTCAGGCTTGATCCGTAATGAGCAGGTTGCCAAGCAGTCGTTTTGAGGGTGTGCCTGAGGGCGACCTACCAGACTATTCACCAGATCCATCTTTCCCAGTGTTCTCCAATGGCTTTTCCCCTTTCCTCCTGGTGTGGACTGCTATAACTTTGGACCGCTGGGCCCTCAACACAGTGGAATAGGGTTATCCTCCAGTTCCTTCCTACCCCCTTCCCACCTGCCTTCACCATCACTCTTCAGTGATCCCCTCGTGCAGGACGTAAAGGAGTTACTACATCTGGGTGCAGTGGAAGAAGTACAAGAACAAAAGGTTCTATTCCCAGTACTTTTTAATCCCAAAGGCCAAGGGCGGTCTGCGGCTTATCCAGGACCTGTGAGACTGCAACGAGTACCTACAGAAGCTAAAGTTCTGCATGGTCTCCCTGGCTTCTATTATCCCCTCTGTAGATCTGGAAAACTGGTATGCTGCCCTTGACTTGAAGGACGCGTACTTCCACATAGTGATCTTTTGAGGACACAGACGCTTCCTCTGGTTTATGGTGGGGGCCCCACCACAACCAGTTTATGGTCCTTCCGTTTGGCCTGGTGACAGCACTGAGGGTGTTTATCAAGTGCATGTCGGTGGTGGCAGCTTACTTCAGGTGCTGGAGTATCCAGATCTACCCATACCTCGATGACGACTGGCTTATCAAGGGTCATTCCAGGTCTCCCAATGGATGTCGCTGTGCTTCAAGCCACGTGCTGCTCTCAGGGCCTACTGGTGAACAACAAAATGTTGATGTTAGTGCCAGGGAGAGGATAGAGTTCATCAGAGCAATTCTCAGCTCTATCTGTGCCAGAGCGTTCCTGCCACTGGAAAGGTTCCACATGAGGGGAAACCTCATTGTGGAAATCTCTGCCTACAGTCAGGGTCTGCCTGTGCCTGCTGGACTACATGGCAGTGTGCACTTTTGTGGTCTGCCGTGCCATGCTCCGGATGCGGCCTCTGCCACAATGGCTGGTGACGGTCTATTCCGAGTACCGAGACCCGCTGGAGAAGATCTTTCCCAATCTCCAGGCTACACTTATCTCACTGAGATGGTGGACCGACTGCAGGACAGACCTTGAAGGGATTCCATTCAACAACCCTGCTCACTCCGGTCAGTTGCTGTTGGACGCCTCAGACCTTGGCTGGGGGTCCCCAGAGGAGGCACGGTTACACACAAACTTCAAAGAGCTCTGAGCAGTCTGGCTGATGTGCGGAGTCGTCTTGCCCCATCTGTCGGGTAAAGTGGTATGGGTCCTGACAGACAACACAGCTTCAATGTTCTACATCAACAGGTAAGGGGGAGTGTACTTGCTAGCTCTCTGTTAGGAGATATGCCGTTTGTGGGACTACTGAATCAGCCACGAAATCCACCTAGAAGCTTGTCACTTTCCCAGCATCAAGAATACACTGGCAGACCAGCTGAGCAGGGATTTTTCCTCTTGCTACAAGTGGTGGCTTCATTCAGAGGTAGCCTTCATGATCTTCCAAAGGTGAGGAATCCCCCAAGTGGACCTGTTCTCTACCAGACAGAACAGGAAATGCCACTGGTTTTGTTCTCAACAGGATCTGAGTAACGACGTCTTCTTCAATGCCTTCCTTCTGTGGTGGTCAGGGAGCCTGATGTATGTGTTCCCTCCAATTCCACTCATCAGTAGGACCCTGGAAAAGATCAGGAGAGACCAGGAGCAGGTTATCATGATTGCCCTGGTGTGGCATTCCCAGCATTGGTTCAGTATGCTTATGAGCCTGTCAGCGCCCACTCTATGGCCTCTGCCCAACCAACCAGACCTACTGTCCCAGGTCCACAGTCATCTCTTACACCCCAACCTCAGGTTCCTCCACCTCTTGGTATGGATGCTGCGTGGCTGAACCCGGAGGAGCGGATCTGTTCAGAAGGAGTCCAACGGGTCCTCCTGGAAAGTGGGGAGCCCTCAGCTAGACTGACTTACGTGGCCAAGTGGATGAGGTGTCCGAATGGGGCATCTCCCTTATGTTCCTTCATACAGACTGTTCTGGACTACCTGCTCCATTTAAGGAACCAGGGCCTGGCACACTCTTCCATTAGAGTGCATCTTGTGGCCATCTTCACTTTTCACCTGCCGATCCAGGGACAGACGGTGTTCTCCCATGACCTGATGGTCAAATTCTTGAGAGGGCTGGAGAGACTCTTCCTGCAGGTATGGGCTCCCTTCCTGCAGTGGGATCTTAACTTGGTTCTCTCTAAACTCACTGGCCCGCACTTTGAACCTGTGGGGTCCTGCTCCCTTTCCCATCTGTCATGGAAGGTCGCATTTCTGGTGGCAGTGATGTCAGCAAAACAGGTCTCGGAAATTAAAGCCTTGATCTTAGAACCGCTGTACACAATTTTCTACAAAGATGAGGTTCAGTTTGTGGCCCCACCCAGCCTTCCTGCCAAAGGTGTTCTCCATCTTCCACATGAACCAGGACATCTTCTTCCCGGTGTTCTGTCCCAAACCACACCAGATCATAGAAGAGAGGCGTCATCTTCACAGCCTGGACGTCCAGAGGACCTTGGCTTTTTACTTAGAATGTACCAAGCCTTTTCATAAATGGACTCAACTCTTCATCGCTACAGCAGATAGGATGAAGGGTCATCTGGAGTCCTTGCAGTGGTTTTCCAATTGGAACACCTCCTGAATAAGGACCTCTTACGACCTAGTGGGGTTCTGCAGCCACCATTTATCAGAGCCCACTGGACAAGAGCTCAGGTATCTTCAGTAGCCTTCCAGATGCACATCCCTACCCAGGACATCTGTAGAGCGGCAACGTGGTCCTCTCTCCAGACGTTTACTCCTCATGCCATCACTCAGCAGGCCAGGGACGATCCTGGGTTCGGCAGAGATGTGTTGCAATCTACACATCTGTGAACTCCTACCCACCTCTAGGAGTAGTGCTTTGGAGTCACCTAACATGGAATGGGCACAAGCAAGCACTTGAAGAAGAAAAGACAGTTAATTTTTCCGTAACTGGTGTTCTTTGAAATGTGTTGCTCATATCCATTCCATGACCCATCCTCCTTCCCCACTATTGGAGTTTCCGGCAAGAAGGAACTGAAGATGGGAGGATCCAGCGGCACCCCGTATACTGTGCCATACAGGCGCCACTTCAGGAGGCACCAGAGCTGGTCCCCTATGGATACTTCTGAGAGAAAAACTTCTGGCACTGGTTCACATGGCGAGCACATACACCTAATGTGGAATGGACATGAGCAACACATCTCGAACACCAGTTACAGAAAAGGTAACTGTCTTTTCTCGAAGGCATCAACATAAAAGTGCCTCTGCTTTGCTAGTGAAGGAATCTACTCCTGCATAATTTTAATCTTGTTAATGCCATAATGGATAATTTGTTCTAGAAGAATACCATTTTTTGTTAGGTTTTCAAAACCTAAATGAGGATAATGAGCAAATAGCAAAAAAAGGCTGATATGTCCTAACTTGGACTACCTCTCCTGTGGCACCCTCACCAACTTTTGAGTTTGAATTATAAACATTATTTAGAGAAAATGATCTTATCTATGTAAAATAAATAAATCTGTGTATATGCACACTTATTTTTTTGTTTGTGCATGATTAATCAGCCCTCCAAAACAGTGCTGCAGAAATCTTAGGGTTAGCTCCGCAAAGGGGATTTAGATTCAGTGTTGCAGTGCCTAATGTTTAGGCACCCTGCCACCTAGTGGAATCCACAGTCCTATGTTAGGTGCCCAGGCTCTCTGTACAGTACAGGAATAGAGTTAGGCGCTTAAGAAGGTGATGCACAAAAACCAGCAAGCTGAACAGTCAGCTGTCTAAACTAGCCAATAGGAAATGCCAATGAGAGGAGTAGATTCTGAGCCCTGTCCTTCAAAGAGACTGAGTACTTGTCTATACATTACTTTAGTCTGCACCACAGGGGTGTAAATGTATTCCATGCTTGCATGTCACACACTAACTGGCTTGGCTGCACTCTACTACTGAGCACTAAAAGTTATTTGGTGTGTTAACATAATATTGTTTGAAACAGGACTGATATTAACATGCACAAGTGAACTTCTGGTGCATATCAGCAGGTTGAATATGGGCTAGTTAATGTGTGGCATACAAGTGTAGACTAATAGTTACATCCCTCTAGTGTGGACTAAAAAACCATGTGAACAAGCCTCTAGGTGCCTATTTCCACTTGGAATTCACAATTCTGAACCTTCTCCTGGTGTTAGGTGCCTAAGCCTTTTCTTGCAAAAGAATGAAGAGGTGTTGGCCTCCTTATGACCTTTAGCCCAGAAGTTGGGGTACTCAGGATATGTGTTGAAATCTCCTTTGTAAGGCAGGGACTTTTACCTGGCTATCTTACATTGCAGGTGAGTGCCCTAACTGCAGCACTGTGGGGCGTGTCTCTCTCTTTTTCTCCTGTTTGAAGCTGTTCCACTTTGTCTGAGTAATAAAATAGCTATTGGACCACATAGTGAGAATGACCCAGGGGATAGGGTGTTGACCTATGATGTTGGGTACCCAAACTGAAGCCCCTGTTCCACATCAGGGAGAAGAGTGGGATTTGAGCACTGATCTTCTACGACCTGGCTGAATATTTTAACAACTGGGCTAAACGTAATAAAGACAGAATCATTTTTTGAGCAGCCCAATCTAGTAGGTGGCTTCCAAAAACTCCTACTGAGTTAGCCAGAGCAATGTATACTTAGAAGATCATGCTGGAGTTCTGGCATGAGCTGGGTGTTCAAGTGTCACACACTCTTGGTACTTGTATGTGTACCCTCTGGCAGAGATTTAGGCATCATGGGGATTTTATTGATTGAAATTTAGGCCCTATTGACTTCAACAAAGGCAGTATTTAACTCTTTGTCCATAGTGATATGGTTAGAATCTTAATTCCTCTGTCATGCTCCCATGTTAAGTGTCATTACGGGATGGTTATGTTATATATGCATACAAGTACCAAAAGTGAAATCCTTTAGACCATGTAATGCCCTCATGTAGCAGAAGCAATATAGTTCTACTGCGTGCATTGTGCCATACTGTGGAATTGCATAGTTTCCTGTGAACTCTGGAATACAGTTCTGCAATAGTCCAATTCAGGGTTGGCCAACATACCAATTTGATGAATTTACTGGTGACTATGTGAGGAGCAATGGGTGTTACTACTTTTCGTACAGGGTCTTAAGTAGGTTGATAATTCAAAGGTGAAGGAGTTGAAGATTGCAGGCTAATGTCTAAGCACAGACTCTTATGCTAGTCTGATGTGATTGAGTAGCGTGTCTTCAGTTTTTGTGGGTGCATTTATTTGAAAATTGGAACTGGAAATTTGATTAAATCAAGATTGTTTTGTGTGCCTAGATTTCTGTATTATTGCCAGAGAAATCAAAATAAATATTGCAAATTGTAGATTGGAAGAGATGAATTGTTATCCCCATTCCTGTGCTGTTCCCTTTTGAGATGCTTGTTCTTTGTACAAAGGGACTAAGATTTTACCATAAACTCTCAAATGCATAAATTGACCTACTACTTTGGTGACTCTTAATCAGAAAATGGGAAATACATATTTTTTAAAAGGACTGCAAACAGACTTTTTCTTTCTCTTTTAGATTTTCGCTGATCTACGTGTAATCAACAAATTTATCAAACTCTTGTGTGATCTACAACCTTCACAAGTAGACAAAATGAAGCTAGATCATACTATCAATCCTGTTCTTCTGCAGTTAATAAACTTCATAATATTGGTTTACGCATTTATAACATACATTCCATGGTACATGCTATCTGGCTCAAGACAGATCTTAGCAAAATCAAAACAAATTAAAGCTAAACCTGTGAAAAACAAACCTGGTAGTTCATACAGGTCTGTTAACAGTTTGCATTGCTTAGCTTCGGTTTTATATCCTGGATGTGACACACTCGACAAAGTTTTCAAGTATGCTAAAACTAAATTTAAGGACAAAAAACTCTTAGGAACACGTGAAGTCTTAAAAGAGGAAGATGAAATCCAGCCCTCTGGAAGAGTTTTTAAAAAGGTAAGTTATTTTGTTGTCTGCCTTGAACTTTTTTTTTTTTTTTTAACCAGTAAAGACTACTCTCCATTACAGCAGTTCTAGGGGTCGGCAATCTTTCAGAAGTGGTGTGCTGAGTCTTCATTTATTCACTCTAATTTAAACTTTCCTGTGCCAATAATATATTTTAACATTTTTAGAAAGTCCAGTTATATATTATAGACTTACAGAAAGAAACTATTGTTTTAAGTAAAGTAGATAAGGTTGAAGAAGCTTCATTTAAAATTAAATTAAAATGCAGAGCCCCCTAGACCGGTGGCCAGGACCTGAGCAGTGTGAGTGCCACTGAAAATCAGCCCGCGTGCCGTCTTTGGCATGTGTGCCATAGGTTATCTACTCCTGAACTAGAGTGATACAGACTGAAAAACTAGGATTCTTTCTGAGATTATGGCAAGGGTTATAATTCCCTCTTTCATTAAACCCTGTTTAAGACAAATCTAAAATCTCTTTTTTTTTGCATTCTTTAGATATCCTCATTTATGGTTTCAGTGAAAGAGGAAAAAGTGACGATGAAACTGTTGTGCAAGATTGTTCTGATTTTTTGGGGAATGTACTGTTTGTTAAAAATGTAGAGGTGGAGGAGGAAATTAGGTTTAAGTTTTGTATTGTGATATTTTTAGTCAGTGAAAAAATCTTACTCATGTTTCTCTAAACTTTCATAGACCACATATAATATGAAAAAACAAACTAGCATGTGCCTTTCTAATAAACTAAATTGTAAATGAAGGGTCCAGTTGTGCACCAGACATGCAAGACTTTAAGAGTTTTGTTTATACAAGGACTTCCAATTTGGCATCACAGATCATAATTGCAAAGTCTTGTTTGGTTTTTGGTGTAGTCACCTTAAAGGTGAACTACAGATTTTAAAAAAATGTAAGTCATTCCAATAGTACATTTTGATTGACTCAAATATTATAAAGGAATTATTTCAGTACAGTAATCTTTTCTGTAGTTTCTGTAGTTTTGTAACTTCAGGCCTCCACTGATAATGACTGACTCTTGCTTTCTGTGAGTCCCTGGGAAGCAGGCCACTGCATTAGGGGATAAGTCAAGTAATATTTTTTCCATTATTTCAAGTTATTTAAACTCTATAACAACATGATTTTGAGATGGTATTATGAGGTCTTGCATATATGTACATGAAATTGTTTTCAACATTAGTTGAAACAATAGTAAAGAATAAAATTGTCAGGCACATAGAAGAACATAAATTGTTGGGCAAAAGTCAGCATGGTTTTTGTAAAGGGAAATCATGTCTTACTAATCTATTAGAGTTCTTTGAAGGGGTCAGCAAACGTGGACAAGGGGGATCCGGTGGACGTAGTGTACTTAGATTTCCAGAAAGCCTTTGACAAGGTCCCTCACCAAAGGCTCTTACGTAAATTGAGTTGCCATGGGATAAGAGGGAAGATCCTTTCATGGATTGAGAACTGGTTAAGACAGGGAACAAAGGGTAGGAATAAATGGTAAATTTTCAGAATGGAGAGGGGTAACTAGTGGTGTTCCCCAAGGGTCAGCCCTAGAACCAATCCTATTCAACTTATTCATCAGTGATTTGGAGGAAGGGGTAAACAGTGAGGTGGCAAAGTTTGCAGATGATACTAAACTGCTCAAAATAGTTAAGACCCAAGCAGACTGTGAAGAACTTGAAAAAGATCTCACGAAACTAAATGATTAGGCAACAAAATGGCAAATGAAATTTAATGTGGATAAATGTAAAGTAATGCACTTGGGAAAAAATAACCCCAACTGTACGTACAATATGATGGGGGCTAATTTAGCTATAACTAATCAGGAAAAAGATCTTGGAGTCATCGTGGATAGTTCTCTGAAGATGTCCATGCAGTGTGCAGTGGCAGTCAAAAAAGCAAACAGGATGCTAGGAATCATTAAAAAAGGGATAGAGAATAAGGCAGAGAGTATCTTATTACCCTTATACAAATCCATGGTGCGTCCACATCTTGAACACTGTGTACAAATGTGGTCTCCTCATCTCAAAAAGGATATACTGGCATTAGAAAAGGTTCAGAGAAGGGCAACTAAAATGATTAGGGGTTTGGAACGGGTCCCATGTGAGGAGAAATTAAAGAGGCTAGGATTTTTTAGCTTGGAAAAGAGGAGACTAAGGGGAGATATGATAGAAGTATATAAAAATTATGAGTGGCATGGAGAAAGTGAATAAGGAAAAGTTATTTACTTGTTCTCATAATAGAAGAACTAGGGGCCACCCATTGAAATTAATGGGCAGCAGGTTTAAAACAAATAAAAGGAAGTTCTTCTTCACACAGCGCACAGTCAACCTGTGGAGCTCCTTGTCTGAGGAGGCTGTGAAGGCTAGGACTATAACAGGGTTTAAAAGAGAACTGGATAAATTCATGGAGGTTAGTCCATTAATGGCTATTAACCAGGCTGGGTAAGGAATGGTGTCCCTAGCCCAGGCGTGGGCAAACATTGGGATTCAAAATTGTATGGAGGGCTGGGTAGGGAAGGTGGTGCCTCGCCGAACAGCCTGACCACGCCCCCCCCATTCGACGCCCACTCACTTCCTGCTCTCTGACTGCCTCCCCAGAGCCCCCCAAAAATCCATCCCCCCCCACTTTGTCCCCTGATTGCCCCCTCCAGAGATCACTCCACCCTAACTGCCCCCCTGGACCCTACCCCCTACCTAAGCCCCCCTGTCCTTGTCCTGTAATCGCCCCTTCCGGTGACTCCCCACTGTAACTGCCCCCCTGATCCTTCATCTAAGCGCTCCTGCTCTTTGTTCCCTTCCTGCCCAGTCCTGAAACCCACCTACACTAACCACCACCACGGACCCCACCCCATATCTAAGCTCCCTGCACTTTGTTCACTGACCACACCCTCCCGAAACCCCCCACTCACCCTAACCACCACCCAAGCCGCCCCCGTCCCCATTCTTACCTTGGTCAGCTGGCCTGGCCCCGGCAGCTAGGCCTGGCACCCCAGAACTGCGGCGCCCCCACAGCTCCGCCAGGCACCTCTGGCGGGAACTCGAGGCCCACGGCTCCCCAGGCAGGAACTCGGGGCCCGCAGCTCGGGGTGGGGAGAGCCAGGACCGCGGCTCGGCCCGGCGTGCTGGGCTGGGAGTGCGGGGACCCGTGGCTTCCCCCAGCTGCGCCCGGTGCACTGGGCGGAGAGTGCAGGGCCCGCGGCTCCCTGCAGCTCGGCCAGGGCACTGGGTTGGAGCTGTGTGGCGCCGCGGCTCCCCCCGGCTGGGCCTGGTGCGGTGGGCGGGGAGCGCGGGGGCCCACAGCTCGGCTGGTGCCGGGCTGGGAGCACGTGGTGCCCCTCCCCTAGGCTGGGTGGGGCGGGGAGCGTGGGCCCACGGCTCCCTGAGGCTTGGCCGGCGTGCCGGGCTGGGAGTGCGTGGCGCCGCAGCTCCCCCAGGGTGGGCCCGGTGCGCTGGGCGGGGAGCGCGTGAGCCCGCGGCTCGGCTGGTGCCGGGCTGGGAGCACGTGGCGCCGTTCCCACCGGCTGGGCCCGGCGGGCGGGGCGCGGGGGCCCCTGCAGCTCAGCCCGGCACCCCAGGTGGGGAGCGCGGGCCCCGCAGCTCAGCCTAGCACTCCGGGTGGGAGCGCGGGGCCCCTCATCGTGCTTGCCCGGCCCCTGGGCAAGGAGGAGGGGGCCATTGGAACCGCTCCCCCCGCCGAGTGCTCGCGGGCCGGATAAAAATGTCCAGCGGGCCACATTTTACCCACCCCTGCCCTAGCCTCTGTTTGTCAGAGGGGGGTGATGGATGGCAGGAGAGTGATCACTTGATCATTACCTGTTAGATTCACTCACTCCAGGGCACCTGGCATTGGCCACTGTCAGTAGACAGGATACTGGGCTAGATGGACCTTTTGTCTGACCCAGTACGGTCTTTCTCATGTTCTTATGTTCTTATGAAATGTGGATGCTCCAATGCAGTTCATGGCAGATGTGGTATCCTCAGTCAGGTGTGTGGTGATCAGAAACCAGTAGAGGTCAGTATTCTGCTCTCTAGGACTTCCAGGAATGGTAGAAAGGGTTGCCATCTTCCCAATAAAAAGATTAATTTTGGTGATGATGATCTCTTTTTGTGGAGAACCTGCTTTACTTTGAATGTTAACAGGGATTTTTTAACCATGCACATGAGGTTTTTTATTTATAAAAACATAAAACATGTTTAAATAACTTATAGTAATGTGTGTATACATATGTGTATACAGTAGATTCCGGTTAATCGGGCCACCGGTTAATTGGGGCAGCCGCTTAATCGGGACACATCGCAAAGACCAGAAGCAGTGTCCCTTTTTAGTTACTCCGGTTAATTGGGGCAGCTGCTTAATCGGGCCAAATTGTTCCGTTCCTGATGTATCACAATTAACCGGAATCCACTGTATATAAACAATTGTTAACATATATTCTGTTTTGAATTGTCTTACAGAGGAGCTCTAACTGATGGGAAACCTTTTCCCCAGCTCTGGAGATAATGTCCTGATAAAAGGGAAATACTGTACAGAAACATTTGCTTTCATAAGGAGTGTGTACATGTAACCTATCTCGATGCACAGTTCCCAGCTTTGTTGGGCTGTAAAGTAAGCACAAGAGCAAAATAATGTTTCGTACAAACTGGGCCTGCTTCTGAGTACAGATTAACATTTTGGCCACAAGTAGTCTTTGTGGGTTTGTTTCCTAAGCATAATTAGTGCCGTAAAGGTTAAGCATTAGGAAGCTTTAGACGATTCTGTTATGCAAGTAAATGTCTTGGGAAGTAGTAGAAAGCTGAAAAGTGTAGAAATTGATCTACTTATTTTTCTTTCTTTCTCTCAAAATCTTCAGTCAGGAAATTTTAACTAAACTGGAGACAACAGTTCTTTATGATAGATTGCCACACTTGATGCTGTGCTGTTTTGTTCCATGGGGTGGCACTGCTGCATAAGATTGGTTTTCGAATTTCTTAGCATTCTCATTTTATGTTAAGAAATCCTGTCTTTTCTTTAAAATGTGATATAAAATGTTTAGCAAACAAATCAGACTGTAAAAGTTTTACAAGGAGCTTTGCCTAATTTTGGTCTCTGAAGTTAATAGTAAAGCTTCTCATAGCTTTTTTACTATAATTCTCTGCAACTCTGCTGTAAAGAACAGATTCTAAAAATTGTTTGAAGACTAACATTCATTTGCCAGACACATTATAACAAATCTATATGTAATGTCTGTATAGAAGTCTTATTTTTAACTAATTGATCTAAAATCATAAAACCTATCCCCTAGAACAGTGGTTCTCAAACTTTTGTACTGGTGACCCCTTTCACATACCAAGCCCCTAAGTGTGACCCTCCCTTATATATTAAAAATACTTTTAAATATATTTAACACAATTATAAATGCTGGCGGCAATGCAGGGTTTGGAGTGGAGGCTGACAGTTTGCGACCCCTCCATGTAATAACCTCGGGACCCCCTAACGAATCCTAACCCCCAGTTTGAGAACTCCTGTCCTTGAGCATATTAATTAATGCTTATTTGAATAACTATTAACTCTCATTGGTCTTTTTGCTAGTTTTCCCATTTTAAATGATTGTATATCACCTAGTTCTCTTTGTAAAGGCATCATTGTTCAGAGCACGCTTGTGAACATTTACATAGTAATGTGTAACTTTTATTTATATGGTATACTCATCTTTAATTTCTTACAAAGGGAAGTAATTATTATTGCCACTTGGGAAGCTGAGTACAAACAGACTGGTGAGAAATGACTTGCTTTGGGTCACTCAGTGAGTCAGTGGCAGATCTAGGCATAGAATCCAGGTCTATTAATTTTGCTGTTTAGATAAATTAAAAAATCAGATGCACTAGAGGCAGTATTTATTTTTTGTTTTCCCCTCTTAAGGTTGACTGCTTCTTCAGGAGAACTGCCTCGATACCCAGTATTTCTGACAATGTTTGGATATGTCTGATAAGAGTGATTTTTTATATTACTTTTTACCTCATAGAGCCTATAAACACCTGTATGCATACTTAACTTTACCTATATGAGTAGTCCCCATATGGACTGCTGAAGTGTGTAAAATTAAGCATGTACGTAAGTATTTGAAGGATTGGGATCTTTATATAGTAAACTGGTTATTACGTTTGGCACTATGGGTTGTATACTGGACAATGCCTGTGTAAACCATCACACTTTGTTGTTTTTGTACTGTCTGTGGATTAAGAGCTAAAGTTATTGTAAATTGTTTTAAAAATCAGAAAACCCTTTTCTTAACAATGACTAAATTAAAGTGCAAACTAACAAATCATAATTTTAAAAATGCACTTATCGGCATTACCTTACAAAGGTTCTGAACCATTGATTTCCAATGCATCTTATTTTTTTTTCTGAACCATCAAAATGAATAATGAGGAAGAAAGTATCATTTTACCCTACCCCATTTAATAAAAATACTGAAGCAGTGCAAGGAAAATTCAAAAATATATTTTTCTAAATTCCAAAATACTTCTTTGATAGGTAAATATCTATACATTATTTTTTGTATGCCTTGAGGAGGAAAAATCTCCTTAGTAATCTGAGTAGTGTTAACTCATGTGTGTGGGGAAAGTGGGGATAGGAAGGTCATGGTGCTAAAAAGGATATAAAGAGTTGTCTCCAAGTGTGTAAAGAACAACCTCTTATAATATAAATTGACTTTCTAACTCCAGCTGTTGAACTGAGGCAATTTAGGTAGGAGTGTGAACATGAAGTCAGGCGATTGGAAGGGAAATGGATTTGGAATTAGGGTACTTGGAGGCAGGGGTGGTACAACCGGAAGGGAAATGGAAGTATTTTGTGGGTTCTGCCCTTACATAAAGCCATGGAGATCAGAGTGGGATCAGGAGTGGCTGCTGCAGCACCCAGGATTGAGTCAAGGAGGAGGTAGAAACCACTGGGATCGCCCTTCCCAGTCTGGAGCAAGCGGGACTCTGTGCTGCCAAGTCTCTAACTCTCCTTGCTCCCCCTTGCACCTTTTCCTGTCACCTGCCCCATTCACAGCTGTCTTCTGCCACTGTATTTGGAAGCCTGGAGGAAGATGATGAGGCTTTGGTTCACATCCTCAAAAAAAGTGTGCTTGGGAGGGCAGGAGGAAGCAGTATGTAGATGATGGCAGGACATTGGCATGTCATGAAAACAGGAACAAACAAGGATGCAGGGGACCATGGATTTGGGATAAGGAAAAGCACGTGTATGTGCTGGGAGCTTAAGGATACATCTACGCAGCAATCAAGTGGTGTCGTTTCAGTACTCAAGCTACCTTTGATCTAACTAGCTGAAGGTATCATTTGTGAAGCCACAAGAGCATGTGCTATTACCCAGTGTTCCAGATGGGCTTGTACAACCCATGCTGGGGTGTACGCTCTGCATCTTCACTGCTTCAGTACCTGAGATAGCTAATAGAGGTAAAATTTCCTTTGAGGAGCTGGAAAGAGTTTTTATTAACATGCACACCTGTAGCATTCATAACCTCTGGTGAAGGAAAGCACTGTTTTAGTCTACATCATAAGATATGCTGAAGCAGGACTCCCCTTGTTCAAATGTTGTACGCCAAATTAGTTTAAACTTTACATATAACATGTAAACAAAAATCTGTGTGGAAGGGTTAAAGTTGAAATTCCATTGTTTATTTAAGGGATCCCTTTCCAGTCATCTCCTAGTAATTTGTTGTTTTGACCTTTGCATGTATTTCTGCAATTTATATTGGCAAGTAATGTTAGGTTTGAGTTGATGGTGTAAATCACACAAGGAGATAGTGATAAATATTACATGGCAGTAGGCCCCTGATTGGATCCCTTAGTATAATAGGCTGAGAGTAGTGTTTGGTCGTGGTGGTGATCTTAAGTGGGTCCTGCTGCTCGTTGCTCCAGGTGACTTTGTATCTAGAGCTGGCACTGAACTGATTTCTTCAAATAATGCTGATTTCTTGCAAAGAATGCTGAATCTTTTGGAAATTTTTTCATCGCAAAATAGGATGAAAATCCAAAAATTTGAAATTTTTACAGACCAGCTAAATGCACAATATTTTTTTTTTCGAAAAAACAGAGACAGCAAAATTTTTCAGGGTTTCCAAAATGGAATAAGATCCATAGGCTTCTGGGCTCCCTGGCTTTGTGGCAACCAGTCAGGTGATCTGCTGGGAGTTTGGGAGCCAGGGTTGCCAGCTTCTGACTCCTTGCCTGCCCATTTTTTTGTTGAGGGAGTTCTTTATGAATAACCCCAGTACCTGCCTCTACCATTTTGCTCACAGCTTTGTCAAAAAACAGCCACTAGATGAAGTTAACTAGAGTTAGGCCAGTTTCACAGCTGCTATTTAATGGGGGAGAGTCATGAAACTGACAACCATCATGTCTGTTTCAGTCAGCTTTCTGAGCTCCCAGGCTCTGTGGTTCTGCAGTAACCTTAATTTTCTAGGCCGAGGCTGGGTAGCCCATGCTTCTCAGCCAATGGCTGCTGTGGAGCCTAGATTTCCCAGAAGCCCTCAAGATAGGCTGCTGAGGTGTGTTGGCAGGTGGATGAATTGGTGGGAAACCAGTAAAGTAAAAAGAATATTAGAGACAGATTTTTACTACTACGCTTTTATACTTTTCTTAACGTGAAATACACATTTTAAATTCTTAAGTACTTAAGGGTTAATTATTGTGGTGTTTAGAATGGCCTCCGAAGACCCCAAATGCAGTGGACATACTGTACTTCCCAAGTGGGGGAGCAGAAACAAAAATTGTGATGTCTATTACGAGATGTCACAGTCCTTGTGAACTGTGGAACCGAACGGTGTGCCAGTTCTCTGGAATGGTGGTGAACAAATGTTTTGAGAGGGACAGTAGAGTAGAAGAGGATGTCCTAGCATTTTGAACTACATCTATCTTGTGCTTTTTGTACATGGGGTTGCGGTCCATAGTAGGCCACAGCCACCCTACAGCCACTTTCTATTACCTCAACAGTCACATAGTTTTCTTGTACAGAGCCATTTAACTTGGACTTTGAGGGACAAAACATGGAACTTCCACAATGCTATAATTTGTTTTAATGCAAGAATGTTATCCTTTGGCAAACATTGATAATTATATTTTTAGACTTATTCATATTCTCACATTGGTACCGTTAAGGCATAAAAGGATCTTCATTGAAGCTGAAGGGCCTACCCTTTTCTAAATTACATTTATATAATTTTATATTACTTTATTAGGTCATCCTTGGAAAATACACTTGGCTCTCATATGATGAAGTCTACATTAAAGCTACTAATTTTGGAAATGGCTTAGCAGTATTGGGGCAGCAACCGAAGACCAACATTGCCATCTTCTGTGAGACTAGAACAGAGTGGATGATCGTTGCGCAGGCGTGCTTCATGTGCAATTACCAACGTAAGTGCTTTTCTTCATTGCCCTATATTTTTAATACCTTTTGGGCTCATGGCACAGTCTGAAAATTCAAATTGTCTTGAGGTCACATCATGTATTAGATGTTTATTATTTATATATATTCTATAAAATAAAATATTTTTAATTTGAGATTAAAATGTCTATGATGCTAAGATAAGCCTATCCACTTCTGTTCTGGTGTGTTATGTTATAAATCTCTAGATGCAGAAACTTATGTGTGTTCTATCATGCCTGGATCCACAATCACAGTAGAGTCTCAATAAATATATAAAAGTTAAATAAGTATTCCTTCCTCAGACCAGTTTGTGCCCTGCATCTCCATGAGAGATGAGCAATGAGGACAAACAATCTTTAATTTTTTTTGTTCTTAAATTAGTACAGGTTGCTGTAGTTCCTTTACAGTAAAATAAATTAAAAACCCATAAGAATTAATTGAATTAAGTGAGTCAGATGTATATCTATACTTTATATGGTTTAGATGTCAAATTGGATACTTGCTACCTTTTGCATTATTAGTTGACTTTTTCATTGTTATAAATTTGATTTGAATAGGATTTATGTTCTTTTTATTATATCAGACCAAAACCGTATATCAGTGTATCTGAGGTTACCTAGTTTTCTTTCAACCTTATTCACTGTCTTGAATTGACCTGTCAAATCAAGTTTCTTGTTTTAAGTAAAGTTAACTAGATTTAAATCACTTGCACTTTAATTAGCTACATTGTTCTGGTTAGGACTAATAATGTTTGTTCAGGAATCCATTTTGGTTGGCCATGTAGGTCTCCTAAACCTCATTTATCTGTCTTAATTCTCCCCTTTCTTCCTCTTTTCTTCTCCTGCTGCATTTATATTTCCACTGGGCCCTTTCATTTCCATTCACCACTTTTCTTCAATCCCCCAAAGAAATGGCTGCTCTGCATCAAGTGATCATATTGATCCAGCCATTTCTTGAGATGAATTTTTCACATACTACAAGACTAGTTAGTAAAAGCAACATTTGGAAGATCCGCCTAAGTGAAAACAAAAGAGAAACTAAATAAGAAGTAATAGTAAAAATGTTGATTCTGTTTTTAGATCTGTACACACTGTTAAATACAGACCTTCTACAAGTGCTATAATCACTATAGCATTTGCAGAAGGTCTGTATTTGTACCAAAACTCTACACCAGAGACCCTGGAATAGGGACCAGCCATTTCAGAGACAAGGCAATGTCAGGAGCTGTCATGAGTCATTGCAGCCTCCTTGCTTACATTTTATATGTAATATAGTGGTCATGAGTCTATGTAGGCTTTATGGCACTTTATTTAAATTTTTGTTTTCTCCTATCTTTAAGGATGTCTGTTAGTCACTTATGATGTCCAGCTAATAGTGGCTAGCTTCATTTGGAAGATTGTGGTAACATTTGTTAGGATGCATGCATTTTTCAAGGACAGTTGTAAGTGGACTGTTCTGTTTGTTATGCAGGAGGAGATTTTTTAAGGCACTATTATGAACTGAGCACCTAGGTCTCCTTTTTGCCTTTTCACAATATTCCTCTATAATGTTCCTCTTCCGCTTCTGTTGCCTATTTCACTGCAACAGTTGTTATAAGGTGAGCCTCTTGAGTGGAGGTGTAATCCTGGACTCAGAATCTTTCATCGGGGAGACCTCATCCAGAAGAGGTCAGATGTTGGAAGAACACACTTTTTTCATTGTGAAATCTGTGTTGGTAGTTATGCATGTTCTATTGGCCCCAGCAAGATGAAATCCAGGCTCTATTGAACACACAACAAGATATTGTAGATTCCCTGCCATGATGGACTTTTATGGACAGCTCTTGTCAGGGAGCACCATTTTCTCTTCCTACCTGTATAACAGATACATCCAGCTTTGGCTGATGGTTCACCTGAGTCCAACTGTTCATTTAGCAGGAAGGGGCCAGACTCAACTCTCCATCTGCCAAGCAAAGAAAGCATCCTAGCAGATCACCTAAGCCACAAGTACTATGCTCATCACGAGTGGTCTCTGAAAGATGCTATAATCAAGTCCGTTTTTCAGAAACAGGGGAACCCCCAGATTTATTTTGTCACTAGACGCAACACTCTCTTCAGTTCTCTAGATTCTTGGGTCAGAATTTCCCATGTCATCCCTCTTATGCTTCTACTCCTCAGTGTTATCAGAAAAATAAAAGCAAGAAAACCCATATCACTTTTTCACAGCTCCACAGTTGAAATAGGCAACAAGTCTATGAACTATATTTGCTATGAAAATAAAATCCTCCATATCGTCTATAACGATATAACCTTTCCAATACTGTGTCATGGTCTTGGAATGGCATCAGATCTTGCATCCAGAAGATTGGAGCGTGTTACCTCAGTAGGAATAGAAAGCAGTTGTTTATTGGAGATGCAGCAGCTATTAGTGGAGAGTCAAAAGGCCTCAATCAAGCCCAATTCCTTTGAAATGGTAGAGAATTTTCAAACTGAGTGTGCAGGAGGAGAAACAACGTAGTCCAGTGGATAGGTCACTGCATTGGACTGTGACTTGGGAAACATGGTTTACTGGTGCTGCCATTGACCTGCTTTGTGACCCTGGATAAGTTGCTTACTCCTCTTTGTGCCATCCCATCCCCAGTCCTGTATGTCTGAATTATAATCTCTTTGAGACGCAGTCCTTTAATCCCTAAACATCTGTACAGTGCCTAACACAATGGGGCCCTGATCTCAGTTGAGATTTCTAGGCACTATTATAATACAAATTGTAACATTAACCAAAATTTGGCAACTAAATTGATTTGTCTGATATTTTTATGCAGTATTCTTCTGCTTTTAAGGTTTGAGTCTACAGTGTCTATGGAAGCAATCCTGTAATCTTTAAATATCCCTATTGTTAGATAATAAATATACCTATTGCTAGGTAATCTCCCAAGGATTGGGATCTGAACAGGCAATTCTTAAATGGGCAGGGTTACTCACCTCTAATTGGAGACCCCAGAATATGTTACCTATGCAGATCCATCCTCCACTTCTGTGGAATCTATTATTTTCTGAATGAACACCCAAGGTACAGACGCACAGTTCATTTATTTTATCCTTAGAAATGAACTATATTTACAAATTTTAAAAAGTCTTAACAAAATTCTAACATAGTGAAATGTCCCAATGGATGGTGTAGAGTGGTGTGTGGAGTTTTTATTTGGCTTAATGTTTTAAATTCTCTCATTGAGACGTGCTTCAGCTCACTGTCTGACGTATTATTTAGTGTCTAAGCAGCATGTGAACTTGGCTGACTTTTTGTTGGCAGATGATATTATCATGCACTGTTCACGTAGACACTTAGAACAGAATGAATTTAACTAACTTTTGCAATATGGTAAAAGATTCACTTATTGTGCCTGTAGCCGTGCGGCAACTCACCCCTGCAGCACCTCCGGCTGGTCATACAGGAAATTAGCATTTCCAGCCTTGCAGCGCCCTCTGCAGGCTGATGTCCCACTTGCCGCTGGCCCCAGTGCCCTCTTACCTGGGGTGCTGCACCCCTGTGAAACCTCAACAGTCTTGCGGGGTCTCCCCTTTCTGGGGAACCCCCAACCCTCTGAGCCCCACCTTGCCTCAGTCTGGGCTGCTGCCAGTCATCACTAAGTTCCACTCCCTGGGGCAGACTGCAGTGTAAGAGCCACTCATCAGAGGCAAGGAGGGTTTGGTCTGCTGCCTCTGCCTACCCGTGGGCTGCCCCTGCAGTCTCAGTACCCCCTTTCAGCCGTCTACCAGCTAGCAGCCTGGGGATTTCCAGGCCAGAGCTCCCCAGCTCCTCTGGCCTTCCCCCAGCCTTGGTTCACACAAGGTACCCTGTCAAGCTCCCCAGCAGCCAGACCTGTCTGCCTCTACAACTAGAGGAGACTTTCTGGGTTTCTGGCTAACAGTCTTTTTATACAGGTCAGCTGTGGCCTGATTGGGGCATGGTCCAGCTGCAGCTGCTTCCCCAGTCAGCTCAGCTTAGCAGCTCTCAACCCCAGCCTTCTCCCAGGGCTGACTTCAACCTCTTTTCTGCAGGAGTGTGGCAGCTGCCCCACTATCATGTCACTGCTAAATTATACATATGAGTATTAGTATTTTTCCAATTTCCAAATATGGAAAGGAAGACTTATTCCTTCAGTACTGCGCCATACACTTGGAATGTAAAATACAATATATGATATAGTATGAACAAAATATATGCTGTTTTTCATTGATACAAGCTTTATACTCATTGATAATCTGGTGATGGATATAATGTTTTTATGGACTTCTGTATTTTGGTATATTTTATATATTTCATGAATTGCACAAAATTAAGATGATTTTATAATTAGAAAAATCCTACATATTCAATTTTTTATACTTACCTTTTATTTCAAGACCTGTGCATTGTTTAAAGTTTCAAAGAAGCTATGTATATGAAAGTGTGTGATATACATGACTAGTTTAAACTGGTGATGTAGCAGTTGCATTGAACTTTTTTCCCTTTTTCAAAATCTATTCATGCACAAAACCTCTTACCACCTCCTAGGAACAACTGAAAGACCTGAGTCAGTGTTAAGTAAAACCACAAAAACATAAGGTCATGTACTGCTTTTTCCCTAATAGCCTCCTAATACATTGATAATCTGAGATTGGGTATCTCTGGGTTTTTCTTCTAGGATGGATTTGACTCCCTCACAGAAGTATATTTAGGAAAAAATATACTTTTATTTTTAGCTGTTTGACATATAGTAGGGAATGAATGAGTCTAATCTTAATATGTGTGAAATATTGGGCCACATGGAAATCAATGAAAAAAATTTCCATTGACTTCAATGGGATAAGGATTTTACCCTATATTATTAGCTGACAAATTTAGTGCTTGGAAGATTGTTTTTGTTTTCTAACTTTTCTTGGCTTAATACCATAAGCAAATATACAAAGAGAAGTTAAGTTTCAGACTTAGTAATACTGTGTATGTAATGCAGACTCAGATGTGCCTGAGAAAGTGTTAGGTACCTCTGCTGAGTAGGGATGACTTTGCAGATCGGCATTGGTGATAGTGGCTAGCAGCTGTCATAGCTCAGTTTTTCTTTTTCTCCATGACGTCAGTGCACCATCTTGTAAACTATATAAACCTCTCGGCCTAGTCAGCTCTGTCACAGAACTTGTTTTTCACTTGTTTGCTTTGTAGGTGAATAATTATATAAATTATTATTCAAGAGATTATACTTTTCTCTCCAAGTATTCAGGAGTTTCAGTATGCTAGCTGGCTTGGGGAACTAAATTTTTGCTAAGTTGTTTATATAACAGGGGTCACTGGACTAAGTGGAGAGAGCTCGTGGGAACTAGAGGCACTCTTCTGTACTTTTCTCCCACCAAATTAAAGAAAACAATGTGCATGTGCATTTGCCCTGCAACAGTTCTAAACTATGATAGACTGTTTCAACAAGAAAAAAATAGAGGTTGACAATTAACTTTTTTGATTAAAAGAAACTGGCTGCTTTTGCATTTATTAGTATACCATAGTGAGTTTGTAGTTCCAGAAATTACATATCCACTGATAGGCTGAGACTTTTTCTTTGGTGGTATTGGGACCTAATTTTACTAAAATCTAATGCAATAATATAATTAAATTGTAATGGATTTTTCCTCCAGTTAAAAATTTCAACAAACTAAATTCAGATAGAAGCCCAAGTGAAATTTAAAAATATCTGATTCCGATAATAGTGCAAACCTGTGCTTGAACTTGCCATTGTAATAAATGATTGTGCCAAAAGTGAAAAGAATTAGTGATCTTGCAACTTGTTCAAGAGGTAAATTGCACTAAACTCTCTTCACTACTTGGTATTCCACTTTGGAAAAGTAAAGTTAGCTTTGCTTTTAGAATTATATTGTAGATTTTTTTTTCTTTCCCTCTGAATGGTTCTTTATGCACCTTTTTCCTCTTCTGTTGTGATAATGAGAGAGGGAATAACTCCCTTTTGTGGACACACAGCCAGCCAATTGGCTAGAGAATCCCTCTTGATGGTTGTTCTCTACTTACTTTACCTGTAAAGGGCTAATAAGCCCACAGGTAACTGGAAAGGACTGGGTACCTGACCAAAAAAGCCAATGGGAGGGCTAAAACTTTTAAAATGGGGGGAAAAAACTTCCCTTTGTTTGTATGTTGTGGTTCTCCAGGAAAGAGGGGAACAGGGAAGAATTATATTGTGAGAAAATTAAGCCAGATATGAAAAACCATCAAATCATACCTAGAGATTGCTCATCTGAAACCCCAGATATGTCAGTAAATTAGGTAATGTCTAGAAAGATGCAGTTAGGTTTATTTCTTATTGGCTTGTGGACTCTGTGCTAACCCCAAATGCTTTTTGTTTTGCTTGTAACCTTTAAGCTGGACCTCAAGAAGGTTATTCTTGATGTTTAAATTTTATAAGTGGGTTTTTTAAATCTAGCAAAAGCCTAAGTTCCAGTTGTATTTTCTTTTTTGTGTGTTTTTAATCAAATTTATCTTTTTAAAGAACAAGATTGGAGTTTTGGTGTTCTAAGAGGTTTGTGCATTTGTTGTTAAATTAGCTGGTGGCAACAGCTAATTTCCTTTGTTTTTCTCTCTCAGCTCTTCCCCGGACGAGGGTGAAAGTGCTTGAGGGTACTTCACAGACAGGAATTCCCAAATACACCCGTCTGGTTTCAAAGGGTATTTTTTGCATGTAGTGGTGGCAGCATCTACCATCCAAGGCCAGAGAGAAATTGTAACCTTGGAAGTTTAGTACAGGCCTGGAGTGGCCAGTATTAATTTTTAGAATCTTTTATTTACTTCCCTGGGCCACTTCCCTGTAGCCCCAGCACCTTCTCTGCCCCACTGTGTCAAGGCCCCAGTCTGGCAGTCATCAGCCTAGAGCTCTCCTACCTTCTGCTGACCCTGCCTAGCCCTGTTCTGTCTTAAGTACTCTAAAAGCCAGTTCGTCTCCCTTTTGCCCTTCAGGCAGAGACTGTGCTCCTCTCTGCCTTGCAGCTTTCTTATAGGGCCCAGTCTGGCCCTGATTTGCTGCTTTCAAACCTCCCCTTGAAAGGCTTCCAGTAAGCCCTTTCAGGATTGGTGAAGGCTCTGTGCAGTCTCTCTGGCTTGCTTTAACCCCTTCCACATCAGAGTGGGGCAGCTGCCCCACTACACAAGGACAAAAATTAGCGTTTTGTCATGTTCATATGCATTCAGAAATATTCATCTTCCCCTCCCTCCTTCCTCCTCCTGGATTGGTGTTTCAAGTATTCTTTTATTAGTGTTCTTCCTACCATATGAAAAAAAACAATTCTTCTCTAATTGTGCTGTTGGATCTCCACAGATGAACCCACAGACTCCTTTTGACTTCTTTGGATCTACCACAGAGGCACAAGGGTCTGCATATGCCGAAATGATTGCAGAATTGGAATCAATGTTTGAAAAGACCAACAGTAGGCTGTTCAAATCTGGTGATTTTAATGTAATCTACTAAACACAGCAAAAATAAAAAGGATAATTGATCCTATTTTTGTCATATAGAGAAAGCTTAGGAAATTTAGGGGAAACAGTTGTACTTGCTGGTTTGAAGAACAAACATATATCAAATAATTACTTTATAAAGAGTCACACATTATATATTCTACAGTATGCAAATTAGGAAATAAAAATATATTTTTTTCACTTCATCAGCAAATAACTGAATTAGACTTTCAAGATTAAACATTTATTTACTTATAAATTATATAAGTAAAAGCAATGCTATTTATGCAAATATTTTTACTTTGGTCAGTGAACCCTATTTGAAAGACACAAATCTGAGGTGAGCTAATTTAAATAAAATAATACTTGAATTTGGCATTTGGTGCATGCAGCAGCGGGACGTTTCACCCTGCGGCGCCTCCTGCTGGTCTCTCAGGGAATTAGCATTCCAGCTTCCAGAGCGCCCTCTGTGGGCCGATGTCCTGCTTGCCACTGGTTCTGTGTCCCTCCTGGACCCTGGTGCCCTCCTCCCTGGGGTGCTGCTCGCTAGCAGTTCCCCTTCAGATCTCAGAGTCTCCCCTCCCCGGGGAACCGCCACCCCCTATCCCCACGTTGCCAGTCACCATCAAGCCCCCTTTCACTGGGGTCGACTGCAGTCTGTATAAGCCAGTCATCATAGGCAAGGCGGGTTTTGCCTGCTGCCTCTGCCTGCCCGTGGGCTGCCCCCTGGAACCTCAGTAACCCTTTTTGGCCATCTCCTAGGCCAGCAGCCTGAGGGGGTTTCCAGGCCAGAGCTTCCCAGCTCCTTTGGTTTTCCCCCAGCCCTGCTCCCCTCCAGGTACCCTGTCAAGCTCCCCAGCAGCCAGGCCTGTCTTCCTCCACAGCTAGAGGAGACTCTTTCTGCTCCTGGCTCACAGCCCTCTTAGGTGAGCCCTTATTGGGTCTGGCTACAGCTGAGCCTGCTTCCCCCCAGTCAGCCTGGGAACTGCTTTCCCCCAGCCACAGCTGTCTCTTGGGCTGTTTTAAGCCCTTTAAGGCCGGAGCAGGGTGACCACTCAGCTACAATGCACAAGAAAACTTTCACCGTTAACTACTATATACCTCTGAAAACTACAGTTATGTATATTATAATTTAGCTGCAGTTATGCATATTATAATTTAACTAAATGTTGCATATAATTCAAAATCAGTGTAGAGGCTTGTTTAGCAGTAAGAATATCAGAATATGAATTTACCATAGTATTTGTATAATTGCAACCAGTGCTGATTCTCCCACTCAGACTTCTCTTTCTTCATTACAGCTGGAACTGATTTGGGGCAAATGCATACAAAGTGTGGGTTTAAAGAGTATGAATCAGGATTGTTTCTATTTAATTGTTTTCAGATGTTTAGCTATAGATAATGTACATGGATAATAGCAATGGGAATCATTAGAAGTACGTCATATGTTAGGGCTTTCTATATGTATATATGGGAGGGAGGAAGAGGAGGAGGAGAGAGAGAGAAAAACAGCCTGATTTCAGAGCCTCCCAGGTGCAATTTTTTTTACCTATATCAACCAAACACAGAAAATCTGTGTATTTGACAGAAATTGTAAGTGCTTTGTTTCCCATCAAAGTTGTTTGAAGGGAAATTCTGAACCCATTTTTAAACTGAGAAAAATTCAACCTTGTGTTGATTACAACTTACAAATAGCTTCTGATCAGTCACCAGTTCAAAAAGTCTAGTAATAGACTATATGATTTTGGAACAAGAAATTAATCAATTAAAGTTTAGTTCTCTTCTATACAGGAAGTTTAAATACATAGTAAAATTTTACAAATTAAGAACAGATGCTTGAATTTAAAATGATAAAAGCCAGGAAGATTAAGGAGCAAGTCTAGACAGCGTTACACAGGCTGGTGTGATTTTTGGAATATTCAGTTATTGCTTGCTTAACTACAAATACTCATGTAAGCAACATTTGTTCTCGATTTCTGTCATAAGCAAAGTAAAACTTTCATTCATTTCTTTTAAATGCATATAACATACTTTAGCACAAGACTATATATCTTCTTGGCTGGCAACCTTGCCTTAGCTGGCAAAGCAGGTTCTGATTCCCTTGTCTGAGTTCGTTAATCTGAGGCTCTTTTTCTTCTGTTTGAAGACCTTTGAAAAACCTTGAATATTTATTATAAGGATTCATCAAGTTTATTTTTCTCTCACAGTTGTTACACTGTATGCTACTTTAGGAGGCCCAGCAGTAGTACATGGATTAAATGAAAGTGAGGTGACAACCATCATTACTAGTAAAGAACTGATGCAAACAAAATTGAAGGTAAGGAATATGCCTTTTCTTTGTGAATAAATCTGTTGTAGTGTATGTGATCTGGTGTTACTGGAGACTAAAGGCTTTCATAATTCATATGTTTAACATGTTACAGACTTGTTTCTTTTTTCACATATAAGAGAACAGAAACATCAAGCATTTTCTAAAGTAAAATGTAGGGAGTGATTTTACACTCCTTGGTTCTTGTGCAGTTGTCTGTAACAGTACAAAGTAAGACTTTAATCTTTTAATTTACTGTGCATGGGTGGAATGGTGAGCCCATACACAACCCCATTGAAACTGGAAGGGCTACTTACAGATATCAGGAATCTGCCTACCTGTCGTATGTTGCAGTGCTGAGGTGTAAAAAGCTACCGGTCTCATTTGGTAGGGGTTTACACATACATTATAATCCCATTGCCCTTTTGCAAGGCAGTGCAGTGCAGAATCAGACTCTTAAGTTATATAAACAATCAAGAAAGTATGTTAATTTATCCATCTACTAACATCAAAAGTAGCCGAACAAGACTTAACAAAGTGTTCCCCCAGTGATTTAACTCTCTTACTAGTGTTGAGGTTTTCAGATACTAAATTGATGGTTGCACTAGAAAAATTTGGATGGGGTGGTGCCACTACACTGGGAAAACTTGTAATAATTTTACTTGCACTGGATCAGCTATACTGGTCCTATCAATTGAGAATGCTATTATGTAGACAAGATGCAGACATTTTTAATGTCTTATTTAACCTTACAGAGCTGGGTAGCTAAAATACCTCAGTACTAAAGAGTTTGCATTTTTGGAGCTGGACTGGTGCAGAAAAATGCTCACATTTGGTTTGTGAAAACAATGCCAAAGAGAGTAAAAGAGTTTAGTCTTGAATCTGTCACATTTAGCAGAGAACAGGGTAGGTGAGGTGAGATCTAATTGTGTTCTGTAAAGCATTCTGGGATCACGGGTATGTATTTTCAGTATCCTGAGTGATCAGAAATGAAGCAAATCGGCAGAGCAGAATGATGCATAAAGTACATATGCAATAATAAATGTGAGAAAATTCAGTTCTCCTAGTTTATTATTAATTGTTCTCCCAGAAGATAGTGGATTGTGCAGAGTGGCAGCCCTTGTGTTTATGAGTCAGTGTCATTTTTAGAAATGGAAGATTAGCTTAAGCATTTTTTATTAAAGTAGCTTAAAGGTTGAACCTGTCAAGTCTTTTATAGCATCCTTTTTAATTACCAATAAGAATATGTTAAATTTAGTATGGTGGTTGGAAAAATAAGTAAATTTGATGAGAAAAATTTCCCCAGCCTAAAAATGACCACGTTCAGTGTGGCATCAATTTTGCTTAAACAGAAGTCTGAAGTGCAGAAATGTAACTACCTTTTTATAAATTCTAAAGTACTATAACTAATTACTGTATTTTTATAACTATTTCCATAAAGAGGTTTGGATGAGATTAAAAAGAAAGCATTTTTCAAAGGTTTAGCGAAAACTATTCGTGAGGGCCACATCGCAGTTCAAAAATGTATGGAGGGCCAGGTAGGGAAGGCTGTGCCTCCCCAAACTATTCAACAATCCCTTTCCCCTGACTACCCCGACCCCTATCCACACCCCCACTCCCTGACAGGGCCCTGGGACTCCACGCCCCATCCAACCCCCTCCCAGAACCTCCGCCTCATCCAACCGCCCTCTAATCCCTGTCCCCTGACTGCCCCCTGGGGCTCCCTGCCCCCTTACCAGCTACCCGGCTGTGGCCCCCTTACCATGCTGCTCACAGCAGTGATCGTAGCCACACACGCTGCCACGCAGCCCTGCCCCCTAGAGTGCTGCCAGTACAGTGGCATGGCTGCGGAGTGACAATGGGGGAGGGGTTGGGGGGAGCCTCCCCAGCGAGCTCAGGGACCGGGTAGGAAGGGACCATGGGCCATAGTTTGCCACTCCGGTCTAACCTTTGATTGCATTATTAAGACTGGTTCTTAATATATACCTAAGAGTTTGTTAGTCATTAGGACTATTGGATTGGTCTTTAAATTACATTTTTCTCCAGAAGCTGAGTGCAGAATATTCAGCATGCTCCAAGACCTTACTGACTCAGAAGATATGCAGGAGGAACTTATAATTTGCATTCCACACTTAGTAGCACATTGTGCAGCCGTTAGACCCCTGAGCTCATGCAACATGTTTTTTTAGTGCCAAAAATTGTGGTGTTTCATTTAGAGTCAGGAATCCCTAAACTGTGTTTTTAAATTTCTTTTTGGATAGTTACAAGAATTTGTACTGAACAAATAAAAACCAGAATGAAAGGAGTGTTTATGTGCACATGTGTGTTAGAATTTTGTCTGACCAGCAGTTTATATTTTGCCCTGTATCCTTAGAATTATGGTCAGTATTCTTAGGTGCACTAAAACTTAGATTTTGCTTTTAGTAATAAATACTGTTTGACAGTTCATTTTGCTAGACTTCTATTTGCTGCAGAGCATATTTTAAATACCACATTAAATTTTGCATATCAAGAAATAGCGGAGAAGACAAAATGAGTCATCCATTCTGAGCTCAGTGTTACCTATGAATTGACAGAGTGATCCTTTTCATCAGTATTCGGTGGAAGTGGCCGCGTGGCCGGCACCTTTGAAAATCTGACTCTGTTTGTCTCAACAAGAGCACACAAAACTGAAGGCACCCAAAATTAGTGGACAGTTGTGAAAATTTTGGCCTTGATTTTATGTATAAAGAAAAGCTTAGATTAACCCTGGTGGCCCAGAAATCTGACAGTGGGAAGCTGCAGTTTTTACCCAAAGACTGACTTTATTACAATTTAGTCATTTACCTCAATAATATTTTAACATGCAATACAAATATTTTTTGCTTCTTTCCTGGCACAAACTTTTGCACCAGCTTTGTGGGAAAAATGAAACATGTATCCATTTCCGCAGGAAATTGTTTCTCAGGTTCCACTATTGCGACACATTATTACTGTGGATGGCAAACCAACAACATGGTCAGAATTCCCCAAGGGTGTCATTGTTCATACTATGGCTTCCGTGCAAGCAATGGGGGCCAAGGCAGATAATGGTATGTACTTTATTTTATCTTTTTTTGGCCACATGGCTTTTTCTCTTGACACGTTGAGTTTTTCAGAAACCAAAATCCCTGTGACAAAGTGACTAAATCCCTTTTGAAAATGACCTTTAGGCTCCTTAATAAGTTAGGCATTGTAATGGTGACACCTAAATATCTTTAAAAATCTGGCCTAAATGACTTGCCAAATACATAGGAATTGCATGAAAATCAGGGATAGAATTCAATTCTCCAAGGTGCCATTCAACTGCCTGAATCACAAGAATATCCCTTTTCTCTCTGCAGTCTCTTGCACTGTTCATTATGTACCATGCAGCCTCTGTAGCCAATAAGTCAGGGTCCAACAAAGGGCTTTTTCATTCACTACAAAACCCTGATTCATTCCCTGAGCAACATCCATTTTGGGCACTGAATAAGACAGAAGTCCTGTAGGAAAAATATCATGTAATCATGTAATACATAATGCATACATGCAAAGGGGATGACTTATGGTTTCGTACACAACCTTAATTCTTGTATTTCCTAACTTTTGATTGTTTGACTTTGGAACCTTAACATTATTTAAATGCAGGGTTTATTTTTTTAATTACATTAAAATTACATTAATATTAATTAATTAATTAAATTAATAATAATTACATTATTTTAAGAATGTAATTTCTTAAGTTTAAAAAACAAAACTTGAAAAAACCCCACAGAACTTCTGTCATGTGGGACAATATTGACCCTCCATATGGGTCATCAGCAGAGTTAGTCTTTTGATCTACAGCACGGACCTCGACCCATTGAGCTAATGGAATAATGGATAGCAGGGAGTAATCACTAGAGGGTGATGAGAGACATGCTTTGCCAATGTGTTTTGTAACTATTCGCTATGCAGCAGAAGAATATAGTGACTCTGAAATCCCAGGTTCAGTTCCAGGTTCTGGAAGGGAGTGATATCTACTGATTACAGACCTTTCTTTCCCTACCCACTCAGCTTCTGTTTTCCCCTTTTCTCACCCAACAGATGTTTCTGTCACATCTGCTCCTCACCACTCTGCATTCCAGTCAGGCAGTTTCCTCTTTTGCATGTATGCTAACAGTAAGAGCCTGAGAACATGTATCGCTGCTCTGTCTGAGTGCCTAACACCACAGTGGCCCAGGCTGCCAGTATGAGCAGTTGCAGGATAGTACTGTTCCGCGTAGATGGGATGTTCTGAGATTTTATTTGCCAGATTCTAACAGTAGCTTAGAAATGGCACAATTTTTTTCATGGTGGCAGAAAAAGACATGCCCCTGATACCAAGGACACTGCTCTGCCATATTTCAGGTTCCTGCTCCAAAATATATAGGCACTAGAGCCGCTTTACAAAATAATTGTAAGACTTTTTTTTAACATGCGCAAAACAATGTTTTTTCCATTATCTCATTCCCTGAAACAGCTTAACCATTTTCACATAAACATTAAAAATATAGTCAGCCTCCAATAGATACGTGGCATGGAATGATTGGTAAAGTTATAAGCAATTGAAAATGGGGTCTTATAATGGAAAGCAACTTACTGTTACCAGCTCTGCCTATAAAACAGAACTCTGTATGGAAGGGCAAAAGAATAAACAAAAGGTGAATTAGTCTGCCCAACACTAGTAAATTTACAAATGTAGTAAATATAATTTTATATACAAATAAAGGCCCCAATTCTACAAACCCTTATGCACATGTTTAACTTAATGCATTGAAGTCAACAGACTACTCAAGCAAAAAGTTAATTACAGGAAATAAATTGCAGGATTAGGGCCTAAATTCCTACAGTTTGGTGTGGATTACTTATTTCAAATGAATTACACCATCTTCATGGAAGTTATAGTAAGTGAACAGAACATGGTTTTGAGAATTGACATTGGCTCAATTGTGACTTTGCTGTGAGCCATATGTATGGGGCAGTGTGTTGCTATGCCTGCACAGCATACAGAAGCTGATTGATCAAGTCAGGCTTCTTCACCCTGCTCTGGTGGGAATATATCCTGCCCTATATCTGGTGCAGCAGACATCTTCTGGCATGCCAGTGCATCTGTGGCATCCAGCACATTGAGGGTGGGAACAAAAGCTTTATTCATTCCCCATTCTTCTCACTCACTTCCATCCTGGTGTGTGGTTGAGATGTACTAAACTCAGAGTCTGATTTTTACCCTAATGTAGCTACACAGTATTCATAGATGATATAGAGAAGTTAGGGGAACTTTAAATTTTCTTTCTCCATGTGAAATTACTGGGATTGATTGTCACAGAAGTAGTAATGTCTAGTTCCTTATCAGAATATTCGCTATAATATGTTTGAGTATTTAAGATAATAAATTTTATATGCTTTCTATACATTGTGCATAATTTTTTTAAATAAAAATTACAGTAAGCAAACAGCAGGCCAGGCCTGTACCCTCAGATATTGCAGTAATCATGTACACAAGTGGATCTACAGGACTTCCAAAAGGAGTCATGATTTCTCATTGCAACCTTATTGCTGGTATAACTGGGATGGCTGAAAGAATTCCTCATTTGGGGTATGTACCAATAGAAATTTTCATTAAAGATGTCTTGTAATAACATGCAATCATAGATTAATTATTGTATATAGAATAACTAGTTATAAAGTTGTCTCCTGTACTCATTACCACCATAGCATCTGAGCATTTTCCAATAGTGCATTATTACTCTGATGAACATCTGTCATGTTTCCCCTCCCCACTCAGCCCCATGTACTTGTGTTAGGGATGGCAAGGTCAAAAAAATGGGCCTTGCACTTGGAATAGAAAGTAGTGAGGTTTGTGATGGTCCTTAGTTCCATTGGGAGTTCATTCCACAGTCTCGGACTGATCCCCAAGTAAGTTCTGTCCCACAGGGATGATCTTTCCCCTTAATGTGGAGGGTTTCATTGTATTAGCGGTGTAGCTGTTGACCAAAATCAGGCATACAACTATTTTCTCCATGTTTTTCAAAGGAAGTGTTGATTATTTGTCCATTTAATAGGTGGTAGATCTTAGCTTTAAGCTATAAGCATGACATTTCATTGAAAGATGTTAAAGCATTTACTGGAAAGATTCTAATAGAGTGACTTTTTAAATTTATTTTTTAAAATATTTTTAAAAAAATCCAAATGACTAGCAAAAATCCATATAACAAGCCAGGGCAGAAGTGGCATATGAGGGTTGGAGTTTCAGCATGGAGTGCTGCAGAGATTTTGGGTAGCACTGTGCCTCAGAAGGCAGTCTGTGGAAGCTGATGTAAGTTAGCCCCTTAGAGCTGTCTAAGTTACATTTTGGGGCTGCTCAAGCCCCCGGAGCATCCCAGGATCAGGAGAGCACAACGGCAGGGTAAAGCCCCCTTCTCTTTTCCCCTGTAGCTGTCAATTCTATGTCACACCTCTAGTTGATATAGCATAGACTCTTGTCTCTGGAGAAATCTTTGTGGTCTTAGTTATAAGTGATCACTTTTTGAATCTTTTGTTCCCTGATAAGTGAAAAACTTACTTTCCTTAGTGCCCCTAAATTTAAAATGAACATTTCACAACTTTTGAAACCACACACGTATGCTCAAGAATGCTGAGGTTGATTCTCAGGCATACACATATATTTAACCTTCTCCGCTTCTTTGGAGGCTGTAAATAGAGTTTGGCTTTAAAAGATTGTCCTGAAGACACTAAATAGTACAATATGAATGTATCTTTTTAAAACTTTTCAGGGAAAAAGACATTTACATTGGATATTTGCCTCTTGCTCATGTTCTGGAATTAAGTGCTGAACTTGTTTGTCTGTCTCATGGATGCCGTATTGGCTACTCATCACCCCAGACCTTAGCTGATCAGGTACGTAACTTGTATATGTCACACCATAACAATAAAAGATCAACTTTTGATGGATTTCTTCATGGCTGTATAAAAATTTTAATGGGAAAGCAATAAAAACAATTTTATATACCAAAATATAAATGAATATATTTTTTATATATATCAATACATTAGCCTAGTTTCTAAGCAGTTTTTACAGTGAAAGATCTATGAATTGACGTCACTGATTTTTCTGATTAAGTAAACTGTCACTTTTCTATTTTCATTTAAAATCTTGCACAAATCCTCCATTTAAGTTTTATTTTCCTCCCTATTTAGTCCTCTAAAATAAAGAAAGGAAGCAAAGGAGATGCTACTGTGCTTAGACCCACCCTAATGGCAGCTGTACCGGTAAGTTTAATCCTTTCTTTTTTAACCCTTCTGCCCATCAGAGTTGGCAGCAACAAGGGCCGGGTTCAGTATCCAGGGGTTCCATTCCAATAACACAATACAAAACTGGCTCGAGCCCCCACCCAGTGACCTGGGACAACCATTTACCACCCCTCTGGGTGCCTCTAAGAGACAATACTTCCCCTCTCGCAAGCACAGAGTCTAAGTGTACCAAAAGCCTTTTAATAACAAAGAGAAACAATGTGGCATTATATTGGGGAAATACCACAAACAGGATTAATAAACCAAACCATGAACCAGCTGCCCCCCTCCCAGCAAATAGGCTGTGTCCTTCCCTTTGGCTCTTGAGTTCCACAACCCCAAAAAGTCACCCAATAGTCCCAAAAGTCCAACAGCCCAAGAGTCTCTGTTCCTGGTCAGTGCAGAGTTCAAAAGTCAATCTGCAGAGTCTTACCTCCCAGCCTGGGTGGAAAGAGAGGGCAGGTTAAGGGGCACCTTACATGGTCCGCGGCTGTCCCATGTCTACCCTGCCAGTTGTTCTGCTAGCTGCTCCACTCTGCCAGCCGACACCCAAACTGTGCCAGCCACTCTGCCAGCTGTGCAAACTGCTCCGCTGGCCGCCTTTGCAGCTGACACCCAAGCTGCGCTGCTGTGCCAGTCACTCTGCCAGCTGCACAAACTATTCTGCTGGCTGCCCTGCCAGCCGACACCCAAGCTGCACTGGTCCATAACAGTTTCAGGAACTGCTCAGCTCCGTCAGCTGCTCAGCAGTAGACCTTCAGGGCCCCCTGCTAACCACAGTGCCTAGTGATTTCAGCTCGTAAGTGATTTCAGCTTTTAGTAGGGGGGCCTTAGTGCAGGTGCATCACTGGACCCAAAGTGAATTCAGCTCAGCAGGCTGAATCTAGACTCCTAATAGAATCAAAAATTAGTTCTGACATTCCACAGTGGAGAGAGGCAAGGTGCAATAGGCCTGTAGGGCCCTTAGACAAGGCCCTCACCAAAAGGTATAGACACCTGTCCATGGCCTCTCTCAAATTCAGTGTGTTCAGAAACGCCTGACCCTTGCCCAGTGAGTTCTATCTAGATGATGGTGAGTCCCTCCATCATAACAAGGGCCAATACATGTCCACAGTCTTTCATTCACATAATCAGGGTAACAACACTTTATCATTCCTGCCCCAATAACATAGAAACTGGGGCTCCCACATCAGCCAAAGTGGCCATGTGGACTGCTGTGAGCTCAGGCTAGGCGCGGTGGGTGTGCCTATGCAAATAGATCAGTCCTGAAGTTATTTTCCACAACTCACTGCAGTTCCCGTAATTCACCACTAGATGTCAGAGTAGATCTCATCCTGATGCTGCTTACCCCTTTAAAGATATTTCATCATTCAAATGTTACATGACAAAGAGGAATAATATCTTGATAGTTACTGTAAATTACAAGGATGAGAAGACCTTTAGCACTGATAGTTTACATAATGTACTCCATATTGTAAATATTTATATATATATTTTTATGGTGCTGTGAACATTCTTACATATTAGATGACTAACACTGTTTGAAAATGTGAAACCAGATGCGGACATTACACATCTTGGCATTTCAACTTTTATTGCACTACTGCTAATAGTAGGTAGTATAAATATGATTTAAGTAAAATTAGCTAAATGTGATCTGTAGAAGACATTGTATTCTATTTGTCATCAACGTGCTATACTATTGTCTCCTAATAAGAAATGTTTCTTCTAGAGCAATGAGTCTGCCAGCATCATGTAAAAAGAATGTGGAAAATTGGCTTTGGCATAAACATTCATTCATTTGTTGGTTTAAAGGGAAAAAATATACAAGCTAGTTAGGCCTTTTGTGGGCAAAGAATGTAATGGGTATGCTTTGCACCTTGAGGTATATTACTTATGAAACATTTGAAAGGTGATATTTAGCAGTAATTGGATTACAGCTTTATACTTCTAAATTTATATAGTATGTAGTGCAAACCATCAAAAATCTCAAAATAAAAGTAATACTGTGCTTTGTACATTAAGATTTTATTATTTTTTGTTAGCTCATCCATGTTTTACCATTTAACTATAAATTGAGAACAGTGTTCTTCTGTAGGCTTTGCTAATGCTGAAGGGATAGGAAAGGGATCTAGAGGAGGTCCACATCCTTGGATAAGGAGGCGGAGTAAACTTCATAGCATTTAAGAACACTGAGAGTTAGTGAACATGCCAGCTTGCACACGATAGCCAGTGCACCGTAAGATGCTGGTTAGGAGATGTCGAGACCCCCAGCTATATAGCACTTATGCTACAGGCAGTATCTAAATTAGGATTTCACCGTGCACCTGCTCAGACATGGGTCTGGGCTACCCTGCGGAGGTGGGGGTTTCAAACTAAGATTTGCAACTTCAGCTACACTATTTGTGTAGCTGAAGTCGAAGTATCTTAGTTCAAGTTACCTGGCCGTCACCTCCGCGGCGGATCGACCAGGGCTGCTCTCCCGCCGATTCCACTTACTCCTCCTGCCGAGGTGGAGTACAGGCGTCGATTCAGGGGCCGATTTATCGTGTCTCTATGAGACACGATAAATCGATCCCTGATACATTGAGCACTACCCGCTGATCTAGCGGGTAGTGTAGCCGTACCCTTGATGTGCATTTTATTGCTGCTCTGTCACCTTGGTCCGTCTTAGAGATCTTAACTCAGTTACAAGTATCCTGTAGAAGTGGGAGCAATAGGCAAGGATTTGTGCCTTGAAATTTATTTATTAACATTACTAAGTGTCATGTTTAACTTTTAGTGCACTAAATTTAGTACTGCTATTAACTTGCTTATCGGTATTTAATCATTTAATGTAAACTAGGAAATCATGGATCGGATCTACAAAAATGTCATGAATAAAGTGAACGAAATGAGCAGTTTCCAAAGGAATCTGTTTATATTGGCCTACAATTACAAAATGGAACAGATTTCAAAAGGCTACACTACGCCACTTTGTGACAGGTAGATTTTCAATTCTGTTTTTATTGGGATCTTTTTAAATGTTCTTCAAAATATTGCTATATGTGCAATATCTGGTCTTCAGTGCAATTATACTTTTGTATAGTTTTAAAGCTCACTCTTTGGTTGGAACACAAGTAAATCCATTGACTCGCCTAAAATCACACAGTGAGTCAGTAATTCAGTTGGGATTACTTCAGCATTTATTAATATAAATATAATAGTGTTATTTTTTTTCTTTCAGTAATTTAAAAGTTTAGATATATTTTCCTATTCAAGTCATTGTGTTGCTCCTGTTAGCTTTTAATCGGGGGTTTTGTACATACCTGGAGGGGAAAAATCTATTTCTGTATCTAGCAACGTTTATCGTATTTTGTTTATAACATAATGTGAACCTATCATCACAAAACTGGTCTGTAAGTGTAACCTACACACTTTCTGGGTGTGGTGTTCTGTCCCATCTAATGGCACCAAGACCACTTGCAGAGAGATAAAATGAGTCTGCTTTACAGCCTTAGATAACAGCGAGTTGGCTTTTAGCTCACGCGGTAGAGGCTCATGCACTTAGGTCCTTGGTTCGGTCCCACCAGCTGACAACCAGGGTCTGTTAGCATTACCTAAGGTCATGGAAAGAAAATCCAAGGGAAAAAGGAATTGACGAGGGCTGTCAGTTTCTCACTGAGACAATATTAAAAGCACAACTGCAAACTATCCCGAAATATAGGAAGAACAGGAAGAGGCTCATATTGCTCCATGAGGAGCTCTTTAATAACTTGAAAAGCAAAAAGGAGTCCTACAAAAGGTAGAAATATGCACAAACTCCTAAAGAAGTACAAAAGAATAGCGTAAGCATATAGGAACAAAATCAGAAAGGCTAAGGCATGAAATGAGTTACACTTTGCAAGGGACATAAAAAGCAGTAAGAAGTTCTTTAAAAACATTAGGAATAAGAGAAGGATGAACGAAAATGTAAGTCCTCTACTTAGTGGGGAAGGAGACCCAATAACTGATGACATCAAGAAAGCTAAGGTGTATAACGCTTATTTTGCTTCAGTTTTCCACTGAAAACGTTAATGGTACCAGATGCTCAATATTATTATATTTAGAACAAGGGGAAGGAATGCAAGCCATAAAAAGGAAAGAACAAGTTAAAGAACATTTAGGTAAGTTAGATGTATTCAAGTTGGCAGGACTTGATGAAATTCATCTGGGGTATGTGAGGAACTCGCTGAAGCAATCTTTGTTTAATAATTGATTCAATCAGCTTGTAAGCACTAAGAACCATTATGGATTTGTTAAGAACAAATCATACCAGACCTACCTAATTCCTACTTTGACAGGGTTACTGGCCTTGTGGATATTGGGGAAGCAGTAGATGGGTGATATATTGTGATTTTTAATAAGGCTTCTGACAAAATCCCAAATGACATTATCATAAGCACAGGAGGAAAATGGGGTCTAAATAACTATAAAGTAGGTGCAGAACTGGTTGAAAGACCATACTCAAAGAGTAGTTATAAACCTTTCATTGTCAAACTGTGGAGACATATCTGGTGGAATCTTGCAGAGAGCAGTCCTTGACTCAGTACTGTTCAGTATGTTCATTAATGACTTAGATAATGGAGTGGAGAGAAGACACCAAGCTAGAAGCTTTAGAATTCAGAATGGCCTTGACAAATTGGAGAATTGGTCTGAATTCAAAATGAAATTCAGTAAAGACAAGTGCAAAGTGTTTCACTTAGGAAAGAAAAATCAAATGTGCAACTACAAAATGGGGAATAATTGGCTAGGTGGTAGTACTTCTGAAAAGGATTGGGGTTATAGCGGTTCACAAACTGAATAGGAGTCAGCTTTTTTTGCACCTGCATCATATTGTTATCATCATTCTGGGATATTTTAACAAGGATGATGTAAGAAAGGCATGAGTGGTCATTGTCATTGTCCCTTTTTTAATGATTCCTAATATCCTGTTTGCTTTTTTGACTGCTGCTGCACACTATGTAGGTGTCTTTAGAGAACTATCTATGATGACTCCAAGATCTTTTTCCTTATTACTTGTAGCTAAATTAACCCCCATCATATTGTATGTATAGTTGGGATTATTTTTTCCAATGTGCATTACTTTACATTTATCCACATTAAATTTTATTTGCCATTTTGTTGCCCAAACACTTAGTTTTGAAGTTCTTCACAAAAGTTCTGCTTTGGTCTTAACTATCTTGAGCAGTTTAGTTTCACCTGCAAACTTTGCCACCTCACTGTTCACCCCTTCCTCCAAATTATTCAATTTATGAATAAGTTGAATAGGATTGGTCCTAGGACTGACCCTTGGAGAACACCACTAGTTACCCCCTCTCCATTCTGAACATTTATCATTGCTACCCTTTGTTTCTGTCTTTTGACCCGTTCTCAATCCATGAAAGGATCTTCCCTCTTATCCCATGACAACTTAATTTACATAAGAGCCTTTGATGTGGGACCTTGTCAAAGGCTTTCTGGAAATCTAAGTACACTACGTCCACTGGATCCTCCTTGTCCACATGTTTGTTGACCCCTTCAAAGAACTCTAATAAATTAGTAAGACATGGTTTCTCCTAACAAAAATCATGTTGACTTTTGCCCAACAAAAAATTGCTATGTGCCTAGCAATTTATTCTTTAGTATTGTTTCTACTAATTTGCCTGTTATGGACGTTAGACTTATCTGTCTGTAATTGCCAGGATCATCTCTAGAGCCCTTTTTAAATATTGGCGTTATATTAGCTATCTTCCAGTCATTGGGTCCAGAAGCAGATTTAAAGGACAGGTTACAAACCCTAGTTAATAGTTCCGCAATTTCACATTTGAGTTCTTTCAGAACTCTTGGGTGAATGCCATCTGGTCCTGGTGACTTGTTATAGTTAAGTTTATCAATTAGTTCCAAAACCACCTTTAGTGACACTTCAATCTGTGACAATTCCTCAGATTTGTCACCTACAAAAGACGGCTCAGGTTTGGGAATCTCCCTAATGTCCTCAGCTGTGAAGACTGAAGCAAAGAATTCATTTAATTTCTCCACAATGACTTTATCATCTTTAAGTGCTCCTTTTGTATCTATCATCTAGGGGTCCCACTGGTTATTTAGCAGGCTTGCTGCTTCTATTTTATTTAAAAAACGTTTTGTTATTACCTTTTGAGTTTTTGGCTAGCTGTTCTTCAAACTGCTTTTTGGCTTTTCTTATTACATTTTTACACTTATTTTGGCAGTTTATGCTCCTCTCTAGATACCTCACTAGGATTTGACTTCCACTTTTTAAAAGTTGCCTTTTTATCTCACTGCTTCTTTTACGTAGTAGTTAAGCCATGGTGGCTGTTTTTTAGTTCTTTGAGCATGTTTTTTAATTTGGGGTATACATTTAAGTTGGGCCTCTATTATGGTGTCTTTGAAAGGTGTCCATGCAGCTTGCAGGGATTTCACTTTAGTCACTGTACCTTTTAATTGCTGTTTAACTGTCCCCCTCACTTTTGCATAGTTCCCCTTTCTGAAATTAAATGCAACAGTGTCGAGCTATTGATGTGTTCTTTCCACCACAGGAATGTTAAATGTTGTTATATTATGTTCACTATTTTAAAGCAGTCCTGTTATAACTACCTCTTGGACTAGATCCTGTGCTCCACTCTGTACTAAATAGAGAGTTGCCTCTCTCCTTGTGGGTTCCTGTATCAGCTGCTCCAAGAAGCAGCCATGTAAAGTATAGAGAAATTTTGTGTCTGCATTTCGTCCTGAGGTGACGTGTACCCAGTCAATATGGGAATAATTGAAATCCCCCACTATTATTGAGTTCCTTATTTTGATAGCTTCTCTAATCTCCCTTAGCATTTCATCATCACTGTCACGGTCTTGGTCAGGTGATCGATAATAAATCCCTATTGTTATATTGTTATTAGAGCATGGAATTACTAGCCATAGAAATTCTGTGGAACATGTGGATTCATTTAAGATTTTTACTTCATATGATTCTACATTTTCTTTCACATATAGTACCACTTCCTCTCCAACTCCCTGGAAGACCAGATTTGTCCTTCCAATATATTTTGTACCCCGGAAAGATTGTCCCCCATTGATCGTCCGTATTCCACCATGTTTCTGTGATGCCTATTATGTCAATATCCTCCTTTAACACGAGGCACTCTAGTCCACCCATCTTATTATTTAGCCTTCTTGCATTTGTGTACAAGCACTATAAAAACTTGTCACTGTTTGTTTGTCTGCCCTTTTCTGATGTGTCAGATTCTTTTTTTATGTGAAGGTTTCTCGTTTGATCTGGCCCCTACTTTATCCTTTTCCATCCTCTCCTCCTGACTAAAACCTAGAGAATCTCTATCAATAGACTCTCCTCTAAGAGAAGTTTCTGTCCAATTCACGTGCTCCTCTGCAGCAATCAGCTTTCCCCCATCTCTTAGTTTAAAAACTGCTCTGCAACCTTTTTAATGTTAAGTGCCAGCAATCTGGTTCCACTTAGGTTTAAGTGGAGCCCATCCTTTCTGTATAGGCTCCCCCATCCTAAAAGTTTCCCCACCATTGTCACATCCACGCATTGAGACTCCGAAGCTCTGCCTGCCTACCTGCGTGTGGGACTGGAAGCATTTCTGAGAATGCCACCATAGAGGTCCTGGATATCAGTCTCTTTCCTAGCAGCCTAATTTTGGCCTTCAGGACATCTCCTACCCTTCCCTATGTCATTGGTACCTACATGTACCACAACCTGTGTTAAAAAGGACTGTGATCAATTGTTCTCTATGTCCGCTGAAGATAGGACAAGCAGTAAGGGGCTTAACCTGCAACAAGGGAGACGTAGGTTAGATATTAGGACAAACTTTCCAACTCTAAGGATAGTTAAGCTCTGAAATAGGCTTCCAAATGAGGTTGGGGAATCCCCATCATTGTATGTTTTAAAAAACATACTGAGAAACATCTGTCAGGCATGGTCTGGGTTTACTTGGTTCTGCCACAGGACCAGGGGCTGGACTTAATGATTTATTGAGGTCCCTTCCAGCCCTATATTTTTGTGATAAATTCTGATAGAAGCAGGGTCATAAAGAAGTGTGAGAAAAGGTAGTCACTCACAAATGCAGATAAAAAGATAGTTGAATCAAGCTAATTCAAATCCTCACGTAAACCTCAATTAAAATGAACAGCACATGAATATTTACAGGCTATTGCTAATGTTTTCTGAGCCTTTTACATACACATGATACATGGATAAGTCAGATTTAACTCTGCAAGAGTGCATAAATTATACAATTTACCTCCATGCTCATGTCACTTGTAGGATTTAAATCATTTCAGACCCTGCTGAGACTAAAAGATATAGTATAGTTAAACAGATTTCTGCAGTTTGTTTTCCTTTCCAATAACGTGGGCAAAATAGACATTAGAACGTCGCTGTCTCAGCAAAGCATATTCAAGAGACTTTGACTTCTACTGCAGAGTAAAATGCAAAAGTAAAACTTGAAAGCTTTCTATCTATACATTGTTTTTAAAAAAATTAAATTTTAAGTGTAGTTTGTGGATCTAATCCTGCATTTTCTGCGCATCTAAAAATCTCCTCGAAGTTAGTGGAAGTTTTTGATGCCTATGCAAAACAAGATAATCCCCTTGGTCTTCTATTTTTAAGCAACAAAAACATTGTCTTTTCTTAACTTTGCATTTTTAGCCTTATTTTCCGGAAAGTACGAATGCTGCTAGGTGGTAAAATTCGCATTCTGCTATGTGGAGGAGCTCCACTTTCTGCTGCAACTCAGAGATTTATGAACATTTGTTTCTGTTGTCCTGTGGGACAAGGATATGGATTAACTGAGTCATCTGGGGCTGGAACAATCACTGAAGGTTAGTGTTGACATGTCCAAATGGATGTGGTGGTCTGTATTTGTATAATATTCAGCAGAGTATTCATTTAGGTTTATGTCCACAAACTAGTAAGTGAGAAAACACTGAGAGGTGACTTGGGTTTTGAAGAGTAAATTAATTTTAGAAGGCATAGTCTAGGTATTTTGTGCTAAAACACAGGAATATATAAATTGATGTTCTCTTTATAGCAGATAAAGGTGAAATGGTCTGAACTGAATTTTGGAATTATTTGTGTCTACTAGCTGAACTGAATACATTTGTTCCAAAAAGCCTGCAGAGTAGGGTGGCCAGCATCATGATGGGAATAATGCACTTAGCAATGACCTGCAGTCTTTCTAGAGTGTGCACAGGCTCCGGAAGTTGATTTTCTACTTTTGGATAGAGACCATATAGTAATTAAGTTAAATATTTAAGTCAAATATGTGAATGTACATTGCTGTGAATATGCAGTCACCTTTTTTCAAGATACGCAGTGTTTCTGAGATTTGAAGCCCAGTTCATTCTCCAGTGTCTAGAGTTAGATACACTGCCATGGGGGACATTTCTATCTAAATAGACTCAGAATAGCCAATACTGTTTGTATCTTGCCCTGACCATCAGTTCAAAACTCACTGGTACCATCGAAGTATAAAAACAGTCGAAGTGTAAAAAGACTGCTAATATTAACAGCACTGCACGTCAGTACAAAAGCCTTCTTTTCTGCTACCCGGCATCTCCCAAAATTCTTGACACGTGGGTTACTCCTCCCTCTCTGCAAGCTACAGAAGCAGATCAGAGGTTTGGAGCCACATGATCTGGCCATGCCCCTTCAGACCCTGTTTGCTTCCAGTTTCTCTGCCTTTGTTGCAGTGTGCGGACAGCGATTTTTTCAGCTCCTCCCTTCACATGTGCTTATGGGTGTGTTTTTTGTCAGATTTGGGGTAGTGGAGAACAGTTATTTCCCTCTCAGCCCCTTGTCTGCCCAGGCCAGTTTTTTAGCCAGGTATTGGAACTCTTTGGAGCCTCAGCTGCAGTGCCTCCCTTCTGACTCCTCTGAAGTGTCCAAGTATTGCAGTGCTGCCTAAAATGTGCCAAATGATGCTCCGTCTGTGAGACTGTATTCCCAGGCTTAGTAGACAGTGAGTTGTGCCCAGCCTCCACCCAGCCTTCTGTCTCTAAGTGTTAGTTCCTGGGGCTCTGAGTCAGAGAGGCAGGTGGGATCTCCCACCCACTGCAGTAACCACAACTCTGACATGGGAAAAATGGACCAGAGGTCTACGGGCAAAGCAAGGAGAGGCTCCAAGGATGAAGAGACCCCCAAGTCAGCTGACTTGGATCAAGTCTCAAAGGGAGCATGGAGAAGAAAGAGATGTCAGACTTGCAGGGTCACAAATCTCCTTCCACCTTCTGAAGTATTAAAATGGGTCCTGAGTCCTACGGGAAAAAGAGGGTTCACAAGCTCCCTTCTTCCTCTTCCCCCTTTCCAATTTGGCCAAGAGAGTGGAGACAATCATAGCATCCCTGGCTAAAGATATGGTTATCCCCGCAGAAGGGTGACCCCATGGATAAAAAACAACGGAGGCTACTCGCAAAGAAGGGAGGGGTCTGTAGTCAATCTTTCTGAGGGAGGGGAGGGACAAAGGGAAGACTCGTACACTGTTTCCCTTTTTTCACACCAAGGGACAGAATACAGAGATCGGGGTGGGGGAGGGGAGAAGAGAAGGGGATGTGAGTAGGATCAGTTTATTTGGACTGTGTGTGTTTGGCAGTGTTCAGAATCAAGCCTGTAGACATCAAAGTTGAAGTCTCACGAAGGGTGTCACATACATACACAAGGCACATGACCTACGAAGTTGGGACAGGTTTCAGCTGTTGTGAGAGGGCTCAGTCAAACATAAGAGCAAAAGTCCTTTATAGCTTGGAATCTGTCCTGGAGTAAGTATGCTTTGGCTCTGTTTGAATCTGGGGTTGCTTCAATAAAGTCTATAGTTTGTGTGAAAGTTGTGGTGTGAGAACTAAAATTAAGAATTAATTATCAACTTTGTTCAGTTTTGATAAATAAAATTTATTTCTAATCACTACTTGCAAATTGCTAATTGAAAATTATTTTTTTAAAATTTTAGTTTGGGACTACACTACGGGGAGAGTAGGAGCACCTTTGGTTTGCTGTGAAATCAAATTAATGAACTGGGAAAAAGGTAAGAAAACTCTTATGTAATGAAACTCAAATGTATGTAAGAACCTTATATCCATATTTATTTATTTGGCTGCACTATGCCCAATTCTCCACAATATAAAGCTGTTTCCTGGGTGGCACAGGATTAGTGAGCTGTAACCAAGCTCCCTTACAGAGTTTACTCAACCAGGATTGAAAAAAATCTGCTGACGTTGCACTGTATATGATTTTATGAAAATATGCTGATGAGTGTGACTATAATGTAACTAAAATATGCTTCATGCGAAAGGTCTCTTGTAAGATATCATTATGAATCTTATAACCTACTGAATGTGGCCATCCTGTTTGTATAAATGTATCACTCTTGTATCTGAAATTAGAAATATGAAATATAACTCTGAGGGCTTATTGTAATTATGTGAAGTGTGGGCCATTAGTGGTGGTTTGGAATCTTGATGGCTACCATCAGCCAGGACAGTTGACAGGTCTTCCTGAGAGTCAGGCTGGGAGGAATGAAGGCTTGGAGTCTCACAGGAAATGTGACCATGTCACCTGGTACTGAAATCCATCTTAAACTTGGTGCTTTTCCATTTGGTGGAGGGGGGTCAGAGACAGAAAAGATTCCCACCTTGTGCCAAAGCCATATAAGGGAGTGGAACAGAACAAAGGGACTGCAGTCATGAGAAATCCCCTAGCTACCACCTGAGCTGGAACAAGGGCTATACCAGGGGAAAGAATTGTACCCAGTCTAGGAAGGTGTCCAGTCTGTGAAAGAAACTTCTTGAAACATCTGAGGGTGAGATTTTATCTGTAGTCAGTTTTATTACTGTATTAGAGAGAGATTTGCGTTTTTTATTTTACTTGGTAATTCACTTTGTTCTACCTGTTACTACTTAGAACCACTTAAATCCTACTTTCTGTATTAATAAAATCACTTAATTAATCTGGAGTATGCATTAGTACGGGGGTAGGGGGACAGCTGTGTTTACCTTTTATAACACTGATAGATATGCAATCTATGAGTTTACTCTGCATAAGCTTTATACAGGGTAAAACAGATTTATTTGGGATTTGGACCTCATTCAGAGTTGAGCACCTGAGTGCTAAAGGCAGTAACACTTCTTAACCTGTTTTCAATTGAGCCTACAGCTGTTAAGGTATGTGGTTCAGACCTGGGTCTGGGTTTGCAGCAGGCTAGCAGGTCTGGCTCAAACCAGGCAGGGCTCTGGAGTCCCAAGATGACAGGGTGAAGAAAGCAGGGGAAGTATCGTTCATGTGTTGGTTACTGAAGAGGAAGTGAATAGCATGTTTAAATAATTTAAAGGTAGACAATAGAAGATTGTTGATATTTGCCTAAATAGGTGATGGTTAGAATAATAAAATCATGGAATTAGTCTGTTTTTGTTTCAGGATGTGTTTCAATAATACTAGTTTGGTAGATGAATGTTTGTTTTTTCCTACTTTGTTGCACATAAGTTCGATTTTAAAAAAATCAGCTCCTAAGCCACCGTAAAATGTTATAAATATTTATAGCTTATTAGCACACACAGAATATTTTTACACAGTTCTGATTTATAGCTTCTGTTTGTACAGTGCCTAGCACAATGGGATGCTGGTTCATGACTGGAACGCCTACGCACTAGGATAAAATAAATCTACTATAATATTTCTTTTTGTTAGTCACATGATAGATGAACACACATCTTGTGTGTTTGTGTGTGTGCATACACGTACCCTCCTGTCTAGAGAATTGTTTAATGTCAACACACTGGAATGGGAGACAAATCTCTGTATGTGCCAAATCAGGCATGTTGAATTCACTACCGTTCAAGCTAAACTACAAATACAAATTTTCTTTTCTTGTTGTTAGAAAATTTCACAATAGGCATAGTGCAGTTTACTAGCATTAATGTAAAAAGAAAGAAAGAAAGCAATGGCCAGTAAAATGGAAGCCTATTAAGTTAGATGCCAAATCTAATGGGTCTAATTAGATGTTTAAAGTACCTCTTTCAGTCCTTTGCCTCCATTCACAGTCTCTCTTAATTTGGATGATGGAGCTGCTTTATTATTTTGGGGAACTTTTTTTCTCACAACATTGAATGAATTCTGCCCCCCTCCTTGATTTGGGCCAATGTATGGCTTATATGTAACTTAAGTCCCCTGAATGGGACTGAGGTGATAAGTATGACTTGAGCTGGCCCTCTGCACACATAGGAATTTCACCATTAATGAACAGTGCCTACCCACCTCTCTAACTAGATGCTAAAAGTGATTTGGAACCACTAATACTCTAGTCAAATTATTCAGAAATGTATTGTAAAAAAGATGCTTCCAAATTAATTATTCTAATCTAAATTAATGACCTGCTCTATAAAATCTAATTTGGATACAAAAACAAACACATTAATCCATTGAAAACTGTATATATTTGCTTGGAATAGTTTCTATTTTGTAATTTTTTGTTTAACTTCAATTTTTTTTTAAATCAACATCATGTTTAGAAAATAATTAACTCTGTTTTCAGGTGGATATTATAATACTGATAAACCATATCCTAGAGGTGAGATTCTTATTGGAGGCCAAAACGTGACCATGGGCTACTACAAAAATGAAGAACGAACCAAAAAAGATTTCACTGTGGATGAGAATGGACAGAGGTGGCTCCATACTGGAGACATTGGAGAGTTCCATGCAGATGGATGTCTAAAAATAATTGGTGAGTTACCTAATGAATTTGATTAATTTACTCCTATCAATTAATACAGTTCAGGTAAACAACATACTTGATCTACTTTGTAGTGTTGTTCTTGTTGTTACCTACAATTCTCAAGTGGTGGACTACTTGGCATTTGGGCTCATGCTGTTTCTGTTTATCCCAGGAATATGTTTATCCCTTAACCCTAAGCTCCAGTTAATATTTTAAACCACAACTGTTCTCCCTCTTTTAGAATATTAGCTGTGATATTGGGTGCATCAACAGAGGACTCAACTTTCCTAAATCAAGATTTATGAGCTATTTAAACTATTGTATTAAGTTTTAGAGATTTTTGTTTGTGGGGTTTTTTTTGATGAGGGGAGTGTGTGGGTGGGAAGGTGGGGGAGGTTGTATTGATATTATGCTGTCAGTAATTCTAAGGTGTGTTTCTTTGTCTTGATATTAATTGGAGTCCTCTACAGACAGTGGAAGAGGAATACACACAGGCAACACTTTTGTTAAACAAGTTAATTAATCTTGTACCAAAATCTGAATCAATCCCTTACCAAAGCCAGGATTGGGGGCATGTTACTATCCTCCCCACTTGAGTGTCCCTGTGGGTGCTCCACTTCAGGTGAATCTGCATCTTTGCACTTCGAATCAGATATTTTTAGTAGCAGTGCCTGGTTGATCACACATGTGCTGTCCCTGTTCCATGCTGCTTCTGGCAGTTAAGTAGTGCTATATGACCAACCCCTCCTCAGTTCCTTCTCTACTTCCCTCGACTTTAGATGAGCATTTGGCAGCACCTGAGATTTATCTTTAGGTAGCTTAACTTTAGAATACTAGTTAATTAGGGTAGTAAACTAAACTAATTACTATCTCTTCCTCTTTAAAAAAAAATTAATGTAGGAATTCAAGTTTTAGTTATTAGGATACCCCTTAGTATAGTATAGTTACCCTTCTTCATGGGAGAAACTCTATTCTAAGGGGCATGCCCGGCTCTCCAGGTTTTAAATATTGCCTCACTTGCTGGTCCTTAATCCCGGTGTCATGAGGAGAAGTCTCTGTGCCTGGCATCTGGTTAGGGATATGGACCCCCCAGGCACCAGTCTCCAATGCTGGCATCTGACAGAGGTTCCCTCCTACCCTCTCAGAGGAAGGAGTACTTTGCCAAAAAGGAGACAAAGAAATGGGCTACAACCTCCTCTTCTTGGGAGTCTGCCAAAAAGAGATGTTCCCCAACCCATCAGACTCCATCAGAACTGACCACACTGAGACTGTCCATCTCTGAGGTACCAGGACTCCACTATCCTTCCTCCCTCCCCTTTACTTTGCAGTTTTCTTATTAGAGACTCTGCAGTAGAGAGGGAACCAAGAAGGGGGTTGATCAGCCAGCATTATGTAACCTCCAGAGGCAGTGCAGGACAGCGCATGTGCGACCCAATCAGACACTGCTACAAAAAATCTCTGATTACAAGTGAAGGGACACAGATTGACCTAAAGTGGAGCAAACACAGAGACAAGCATGTCAAAGACTTCAGTTACCACAGAGGATGAGTAACCACTTCTTTCGGCCAAATGCTGTTTTTCACGTAATTCTAATTATGGTCTAGTTATATTTGCTTACAGTGCGGACAGATATTGTTATATCTGATAAAGATACCCTATAACTAGAAGATCTAGTTGGAATAAAACATAGTAAACATAAATATTTCATTGGGGAAAGATTTTTATGTAGTTTAAAATATGGATCACAGTTGGTAGAAAGCCACATCTGATGATCTGGGCAGATTGCTTTTTGTAAAGCTGTGCAGTACCAAAAACTGGAACTTTATTGATCCAATTTAAAATGCACAGAAATATGTTTGTTGCTTTTATACACTTAGATCTCAAATAACATTTAATTTTTCCCTTTATCAATAGATCGTAAGAAAGACCTTGTAAAACTCCAGGCTGGAGAATATGTCTCTCTTGGCAAAGTTGAGGCAGCTTTGAAGAATCTTCCACTGGTAGATAATATTTGTGCATATGCAAGCAGGTAAGAGAGCTGATGTTTCCAAGACTTTGAGAGTCAGTGTTTTTTAATATTTAAACTACAGTGGTTTCACATAAAACATTTTTGGTAACTTACAATTTTTTTTTTCCCATTTGAAAGAGATTTTATCTGAAATATAAACCAGCACAAATTTTTAACAGTAGAAATTTTTCCAGGGCATCTTCTTTTTCTGTTTTGTATTTTTTTGAAGTTTTGCACTGTGCCTATTCATTCAGCTACAGGTATAACCATATCTAAAATTTGAAAAGATTAAGCATTACCTATCTCTTATTGATGCATAAGTCCTTGTGCATGACCAAATTAATACATTTTTAGCCAAATCTGGTTCCATATATCTGCTGCAAGTAGCTGAATATGTTTGAGGATCTCTGCAAGAGTGAAGGGAGAACTCACCTGACCCAGCAGTGGAAAACCACTCTTCAGCTTCTAATGTCATTCCAACTCACTGAGGGCTTGTCTACATGGGGGTTTTAAACTGGATCAAATCCAGTTAATCTGTTTTGAAAATTCCTGTGTATGCATGATGCAACTCATCATTGCACTCTAACTCCACATTTCCTGAGAATTCTGGAATCCTCCTGAAAATGGTCTAGATTTGCTGCTAATTGAATTAGTTTGGTCTTTTGTTTGTGTGCTTAAAGTTGCTGTCCACCTTTTTGCAGGCTTACAATAGCTATCCTACAGTGCTTTTTAGGTCAACCATTTTGACCTGGCCATTTACTCATGTGCCCTCCTTGCCCTGGTGTTGAGTTTCCAGGATGACCTGTACCCTCTTTAAAGTGCGGCGCAGAGCCAGATTTTGGCCATTTGCTCCTATATTCCAGAGTATCATTATTCTGGAGATACAAACATGCTAGCACATGAGAAGCCCCACAACATGCCTCACAGAGCTATTTGGAGCTATGTTGAGACCCTGGATCTCATCACCACTGGGGGAGAAGTGTCAGTTCAGAAAACTCTTGTGGCCAGCCATAGGCACAAGGGGACAGGGAGCAGGGGAATTGGGTAGGGGTGGAGTCCTGCGGGATTGTTAGGGGTCTCTGGAAGGTGCAGTCAGGGGACAAGGTCGGTGGGGGGGTGGGAGTTGGATGGGTTGGGGATTCTGAGGGGGCAGTCAGGGGGTGGGAAGTGGGGGGGGGCTGGATTGGAGGCGGGGCCTTCCCTACCCGGCCCTCCATATAATTTTGCAGACCTGATGTAGCCCTCGGGCCAAAGGTTTGCCCACCCCTGGGCTAACATGTTCAAGCATGTGACTCAAAATACAAACAGTAGACATTCCTGACAGCATTACCCTGGTGTTTGTGTTCTTTATAGGATGCCTTGCTGTTTGTTCAAACCTCTGAACAAATCTCCTCATCTCAGTCTCCCAGCTACCTATAAGGCTTTCCCCTTTGATCTCACAACATGCAGTTATAGTGGATCTTCCCCCCCTCTGCTGCTTCTAGTCTGTTCCATAAACTGTGACATCTGCCTGTCAAATAACCACATGCACAATCACCTACCATTGTACAACTACTCGGGCAGTAATTAAAATGTTCCTTCCTTCTAGCCAAGCAGCCCATATATGGCTTCATTAGCCAGGGAACCAAGTTGGGTCTCCCAGAATAACTGGACAAAACTCCACACCATTAATGTCCACAGTGCTCCTTGGGACAGACAGTAATTTCCCCATTCATTTTATTGAGCTCCAAAAGATCTTGGCGTCAAGGACACTGGTAGATCAGCCTGCACTTATGTCCACTGTTCCCTCTAAGCTGTGCGCATGTGTGTGCGCACACAGATCCTAAACCCCGCGCACCTGGCAAAACACCATGCACACAAAAATTTGCACAGAAGAAATTTTTTGCGCACAGGGCCTGCAAAAATTAGAGGGAACATTGCTTATGTCTGTAAACCTGCTGCAGTTATCCACCAGTCCTTGGAGCATCAAGGAGAAATACCCCTGTCAATTACCTCTGTGCTGTTATACTGCACCTCCTGAGGGGACGGTGGGTAGTGGATTTATCTAGGGAGGGATTCAGCCTCCACATTCTCCAGTGTGACAGGTGCAGGTGAGACCTACCAGGATTGGTATCCTCCTTATGCATGAGGTGTGTACATTCTGCATAGGCTAAGCCTTGCCTCCCCTCACCTTAGTATAGCAGAACTGCACTGATTCTTTTGCAAGAAGACTTGCCATATCTGTAAAGGACAGGTTAAGATTTGCCCCTCAGTGAATTATTTGAACCGATATGCTGTATTTTTATTCATTATGTAAATAGACAATCCAAATTATCTCATAATAAGGAAATTACATTTAAAAATGGCTACTCTGACATTATAGTTAAATAATAATTATAACTCTACGTTGTGTGTTTTCTGCCACTATCATATTTCTCCTGAATACTTACATGGGTCTGTTATAACACAAGCAAACATATTCAGTAATAAAAACTTCTGCTTAATTAAAAAAGGGCAGAGGTCCAATTCCGTGTACTTATTTCTGTGAGATTTTAGATGAACAAAAGTTAAAAATAAATAGATATTATTAAATAGAAAAAAAGTTTAACTTTATAATTGTTTTTAAATGACTTGTGAACTCTATAAAATTCATACTAAAGTACATTTTATACTTCTCAGTTTCCAGTCTTATGTCATTGCATTTATTGTGCCAAATCATAAGGAACTTACAGAACTAGCTCGAAAAAAAGGATTTAAAGGAACCTGGGAAGAGATCTGTACCAGTGCTGAAATGGAAAAAGAGGTACTGAAGGTAGTAGCTGAAGCTGCTAGCTCAGGTGAGGAGTCAAGTAAATTTGTAGTTGCTTTGTGGAACTTAATGTACGGTAAAAGTATAAAATATAAAACAGTAGAAACAAAATATGAATATCAATTTACAAAAGATTTCATTATGAGTAATTTGTGTCCAAAATAGAATCTGCCTATGAAGAAGTTTTTGTGTTTTCTGCAAAACTTGACTTTAACTGGAGGATGCTTTTTGTGTGTGGGAGGGGTGGGGGACATAGTCTGCATTATTCTTCTCAGAGGGCTGGTCTCTGTGTGATTCCACATGTGGGTACTTATGTGCTTCATGTGCTGAGACTGGATATTACTAGTAAATAATGTCTCTTGGTCTGCACCTACACAGTTGCTCCCCTTATGCCCCACACTGACCATACAAAGAGTGTTGAAGATAGATGCTTTTCCACTTCCTTCTTACCACCACGTGGCCTCAGAATCTTCTGTGTCTGAAGCTATCTTTGTCTTTCATAACCTGCATATGTTATTGTATATAGTTGTAATGTTTTTAGTATTTTATAGTATAGTTAGTGTAATTTAGTTAGTCCTCACCTCAGGAACCATGACTATTTCCAGAGTTACAAGATTTAAGAACCATATCTCTTGCCCCCTCCCCACTGCATCTTGGTCAGCAATGACTACCAGTACTGCCTCTACTGTTTTGTGGAGTCTTAGATCTCCACTAAATGCAGCATCTGCTGCTCCTTCCCTCTCTGGACCTGTGAGAGATGAGAGCTCCAACTGAGGAAGGACCTCATGGAGAAGGCCATAAGACACAGGTCTGATCCAGGCCAGAGGGAACGCTGTGTACCTTGGCTTCAGTCTGTGAGTAGCATCCCTCTAATAGCCATGATTAGATGCTATTCAGACTATTCTCAATCACAGCATAAAACACTCTACCAGAAAATGGTAGTTAGCAAAATGGAGGTGTTTCTCTATGTGGATGCAACATAGCCAGTTATCCTCAGAAAAAGCAGGTATTCCTGCTATTTTAGACTACTGTCTTACCCTCAAGATGTCAGGACTTTTCATTAGCTCACTGGAGGTCCACGTAGCTGCAATCAGTATCTTCTATTCTTCAGTAGAGAGCTAATCCATTTTTAGTCACCTAACAATAGTCAGATTTCTGAAGGGTCTCACTAGGATCTTTCCTCCGATAGCAATGCCAACATTACATTGGGACCTCAGGCTTGCACCCATAGGTTCCAACTCTGTGGGTGCTCTGAGGCTGGAGGACCCATGGAAAAAACAATAGCCAGTGCTCAGCACTAATCAGCTGTTTGGAGATGCTCCAGATGAGCTAGTTGGGGGTGCCGCCAAACAGCTGTTCAGTGATCCTGCCAAACAGCTGTTAGTGGCTCACAGAAGGGCTTGAGGGAGAGCAGTGAGCGGCAGGCAGGCAGAGCCTTGGAGAGGATGAAGTGGGAGTGGGAAGATGTGGAATGGAGGTGGGACCTTGGGGAAGGGGGCAGAGTGGGGGCAGAAAGAGATGAAGCGAGGGTAGGGCATTGGGGGAAGGAGCAGAGTGTGTATGGAGCCTCAGAGCAGAGTGGGGGTGAAGCACCCCTGAGAAAACTAGAAGGCTGTACCTATGCTTGTATTGTCAATACTTACTAGGCCACCCTTTGAACCACTGCCATATGCTTGATGTCCCATCTTTCTGTGAAGGTCATCTTTCTTGCCACAATCACAGAAGCCAGCAGGGTGAGTGAACTGGGAGCACTCATAGGCGACTCACCAAACACCACATTTCTTAAGGAGAAGGTTTCCTTTCACCCCAAAATCACCCCCAAGGTAATTTTTGAGATTTTCATGTGAAGTAGTCTCTTCACTTGCTGGTATTCTTCACTAAAACTCCTGCTTCTAATGAAGAGAGGAAATTTCATTGTCTTGATGTCAGATGGACTCTAGCATTCTGTGTGCAAAGAATGAAACCAATTAGGAAAATTCCTAGACTATTTGTCACTATTGTGACAAAGCTCCAAGTCTATACTTGTGGGTCCTGCGCTTCCTGGCAGATTTAGGGGCCTCAGAAACTCATCTAGGCCCCAGAGTGACTTCCCTTTCTCAGTATAATTGGCAAGAGTCACCACCTAGTGAGTTACCTTCATCACAGGCCAGTATGGAAGGTGGAAAGAGCGGCGGGGAGCCCAGGCCCGCCCTCTACTCCGGACTCCAGCCCAGGGACCCTAATAGTATCAGCTAAGATGGCTGACCTTTTAGGCACAAAGCACAATATAATTCCCTGGGCTACTTCCCCACAGCAGTCCCCGCTTCTTCAAACTCCACTTCACCCTTACCTCAGGGCCTCCTTCCTTCTGGATGATATGTTGTCCACCACTCAGTCTCACCAACAGCACAACCTCCTTCCACAGCTCCTGACACCCACAGCCCACCTGACTAACTGGGAGGTTTTTATCTGGATTCAGCCAGTCCCTGATTGGCTTCAGGTGTCCCAATTAGGCTAGCTGTTTCTACTCCTTTCTAGAAGGTTCTTAATTGGCCCCAGGTGTCTTGATTGGTCTGGAGTAGCCTTTGTTTGGCTATCCAGAGAACAAGGACCTGCACATCCTGAGGCTGATATACCTGCCTTCCAGCACTCTCCTATATCCTTCTGGTCTGACTCCGTCACACTATGCAAAGCATTTATGGGGACCGGCATTTCTGCTCTCTAAATTGATATCTGTATTGCTCGTTGTAATCTCTTGGCGCAACTCCCTTCCATGGACATGGTGAGGACCCACTCTACTAGAGCACAGGCAACATCATGTCTTCGAGAAGTACCTACACTGGACATTTGTAAGGCAGCAATCTGGAGTTCAGTCCATATCTCTCAAAGATTACATCTTACTCCAGGCATCTTCTGCAGATGCAGCAGATGGGACAGCAGTATTACAGACATCTATACTGACTGCATCTTTGCATCACACTCTTCTTCAAATACAGCTTACCAGTCACCCACATATGAGGTACACACAGGGACCAGCACTCAGTTATTCTAACTGTAACTGAAGTTCTTTAAGATGTGTGGTCCCTATTTGTATTCCACTTCCTGCCCTCATTTCCCACTGCTTTTGATCCTCACGGATTCGCTATAAGAGGATTACTTGGAGAGGTGTCTGTCTACACTGCTGTGTATGCCCTTGGTATGAAGCATGAGAAAGAAACTGCCCATGTGTGGACAGACAGAGTCCTACTTGTTAGAAATCTCTGATCTCAGACACATGGAGTGTTTGTACTCATGTATGGAATGTAGATAGGGACTACACATCTTGAAGAACCTCCACTTACAAGTAAGTAGCCCCCGTTTTTCTCCTTGCCCATCTCAAAAACTTTAATAGATAGTATAGCAAGTTAAATATTGTGTAAGCTAATGAGCATACAGTATGCAATAACCTGATATTTGTTTTCATTAGCTCATTGTTCCATTGCCTTTCTTTTACATTACTTCATAACCTTACCCTCCATGCTGAAGAGTAATAGTTAAACACTCCTTGCCGTTGTGTTCCATAGAGAACAAAAAGGATGGAAAACAATGAAAGGGGAAAGTAAAATGTAAATTATATTCTTCCTCTCTCCTCCTCCTTCAGTTTTCTCTACAGTGAGTTCACTAAAGATCAACTGCACAAATAGCATGTAATTGGGGCTGTGCAGGTTTGGGGAAGTATATTGTAGCAAGGGAATCATAAGAGTCCCCGACGCTCAGCTCCTGCTCATCCTGGGCTGACCCTGCAGCCCTGGCGCATCGCAGCAGCAACTCTTCTGAGAGTCCCCAACGCTCAGCGCCTGCTCATCTCAGGCTGACCCTGCAGCCCCGGTGTGCCCTCGGGGTTCTCACCTCTGTCCTTGGCGCTCAGCCTCTGACCGGCTTGAAATGGTAACCCCACTGTAAAGCGACCCCGCATTTTCCACAATCCAATTTTTTGGATCCCAATTGTCGCGTTATAGCAAGGTTTCACTGTACCATCAGATAAACAGCAGAAAGTAGCACTATTTTGAGCCTAAATAAATTGAATTCCATGCCACCCTCTACTTTCAGAGGGTCAAAGTCAAAAAACAGGCCTGGCAGCATAGATCTTGAGTAAGCCATTCTGCTATGTGTATGTACATGCATCTGCAAAGCCAGTGAGCAGCACAAAAGCCCAGCCACATGAAGCGTTGTCCATTGTGATGGAATATAATTGTCCAGAGATCCTGTGATGCCACATGCTTTAAAGACCTCTCTGTGTGGCTGCAAACTAAAGTTTGAGGAGTGCTTTTATCCGCAGATCATTGGCTTTTCTGTGGGAGAGCATGATTTAGCCCCTCAAAATGTTTTAGTTAAGGAGGGGAAAAAACAGCAAAAATAAACCCCCATACATTTGAAATCTTTCTCTTTGTGTTTTTTTTTATTATTGCAGCTCATCTGGAGAAATTTGAAATACCAGTAAAAATCCGTTTGAGCCCTGATCCTTGGACCCCTGAGACTGGTCTTGTGACTGATGCCTTCAAATTAAAACGTAGAGAGCTTACATCACACTACCAGATGGACATTGATCGAATGTATGGAAAAACAAAATAATTCCTTTCCTGCACTTCATTGCTACAATAAGCTCGGATCAAATAGGAAATACTTGAATCTCATGTCTCAGTACTTGAGACCAACACACAGAAACACCATTCTTCATTTTCAGCTTAAACTGTTACTTCTGATAATAGTTGACATCTTTGACTGTCAGGATTAGTAAAGTGTTAAGGCAGCAAACTTGTGTCTGTCTCCTCCTTTCCAGTATTCTCAGCTACTCTGTCAATATGGCTTTTCCTGAGTTCTTATGGGAAACTGTGATTTTGAAGCCTCAAGTTTTCAAATATGATTTTTAAATCCTGTATAATGTTCGGTTTTCAACTTTTTAAAGTTTGGATATATAGGCAGATAACTTGGCTATGTAAGAAATGGTTATTGTGGGGGCTTTTTAAATATAAGTATTTAAATATAAAAAGTTATTGATGTGAAATTATGTAATCTGAAAATGCTTATAAATCAAATCACTGTTGGATGGAAGACCATATTATTTGTTGCTGTGCAATTGTTCTTTGTAAATTTAAGAAAGAAAGTCTGACATTCTGACTTGTGAAATACACCTGAAATGTGTGCCTGATGGTTGATCCTTAACTATTTTATTTTTTACCTAAAAAGAAAGGTGGGCATGACACAGCACTGTACATAAGCAGACAGCCTTGGAGAATATGTTGTTTGAGGCTTTAGTAATTCAAAAGATGCTATTTAATACATCCAATGCTACATCTCTGAATAATCTGTCTAATATTGAAATTCACTTTTAAAATATCTTCAGGCCATTTTGTACAGAATTTATATTGGTTAAAAGTTGCAAGAACTTTTCAGTGTTAAGTAAAATGTATTCAGAAAGTTTGGTGGGACTTCTAACAAAATCATCTTTTCTCATCAGCCTTCCATATACAATTCAGCTTTTCTGTTTTGTTGCTTGTAAATCATTGAGAACAGTCATGTTCAAACCTAGCTGCAGCCCAAATCTTTGGGAGGGAAATTTCTTAAAGGCCCCAAAATGTCCCGTTAGGTACCAGTTGGAATTGGGCACCTAACTACCATTTGTGCCTTTGAAAATCTCCCACTAAATTAATAATTTCACGTTCTTTTGTTTATAATCTTTTTTTTTCTTTGAAGGCAGATGTCTAAAGTATTGTCAGTTAAGAGTCGTATTTATTTTACCTGGTTGGTTGATAAACTGTTGCACCCAAATTCTTGATTTAGTTGATTATAAATAGTCCTGTGAAGCTTGCATTTCAAGAATTCTGGGTGCTGGCTAGGTCTAAAATCAGAGCCTCTAGATTGGTTTAAGATCTGTATTTTCTTATTAGTTTTTTAAATATAATCATGTAGAGAAAATACTCTGATCAGGGTCACATGAGAACATGGAAAGGCATATATCATTACATTTTGTAATGGACCAGATATTAAAAGGGCTTTCATTTGCTGAAATGTCTTTCCTCATAGGGTATATGAAATTATAATGTAAAAAGTCAGGTCCTTATGCTTGCTTGATGCAATTTTTGATAACAGAGCATTGGCGGTACAAAAGATGTGCAGTACCTAAAACCAACCCTTTCTGCTGTTGGCATTGGTAAAGCTTTAACTTGGGAGTTTTAGGAGAAGGTTTCACACAAACTCTGATGAAAAAATTCTGAAGTATATGAAAATTGACACATTTTGTGCAGTTGTATAGGAAACCAAAATCAAGTAAGTTCCCTGTGCTGGTGAAAGCTGAATGTATCATACCTAGTTTGTCACTTAAATAATGGAAGAGTGAACTGTATTTTTAATAGCTCCTACTGGATTGCGATGGATTTACCGTGTTGTTGGTGCTGGAGAATCCTCTGCACCTTTTGGTGAGGTTTGATGTATTTAATCAAATGGAATTACCAGAATTAAAAGGGGTTCAAAATCACATTTTTATGAGTAATGAGGCCGTCGTAATCCAGTCTATACATGATCTGAATCTTAAGGAAGTTAAACACATGATAGATATATATACAAATAAGACTAAATGTAGGAAAGTGATTAATTGAAGAATGGGAGCACATGAACTGCCAAGTTCAAAAGAAAAGTGTCATCATGCTTTAGATATAGAAAAATGTTTAATAAAATATGGACTTGCACTCTGTCAAATGGGATCAAGAAGCAATAAGGTTCATAAATAGAGCCTGCTTTTGAAGCAAGCAATATACTTTGCTCAAGATTGCAAATGGCTAGAAAAACAAAAGTAATCCAAAAAATGGCTAACATAATATATCCAGCATCTTAAGATCACTTGTACTCTGTAGTATATTAATAAAATTCTGAATTTGATTAACCCAGAAGAAGAATTCTGAAAGAAATAGTATTTTAAAGTATACTGTTAAGTTCTTAAATGCACTTTGGATAAATCACAGAAATGAGCAGATGTTTTAACATTAGTTTGGAAATAAGTCTTCACTTTCCGTCCAGCTCTGCCAGAAGGTTGGGCTGTAATCTAACTCTGCATCTGTTTTTCAATCCAATTTTCTTTTCTGATGTACTTGTTAGTTGATGTGGATAAATAGTTCTAGTTTCTGTTGAGATCAAATTGGTTTGGTAAAAGATAAAGCTTTTGTTTCCTCTAAGTGAAAATAAACCAGTAGAACAATTTTAAAGAAAAAAAGGCCTTTGAATTTTTCAGTGGGCCTAAAAAACATTTTCTGGTAAGTATTATTATCCTATCTCAAAGATAGGGGAACAAATTGCCTTATTCTATGAAGTTCTGAATATCTGCAACTCCTGTTGAAGTCACTTGTTGTGGAGACTCAGATCATCTCAGGAGCAGGCTCTAATGCAGAAAAGTTACGTTAAATGACCAGGCCGCAAAAGGAGCCCATGTCATAACTGAAATTAAAATGCACGTGTCCCTTGTGATTGTAGTCCATCAGGCAATCATACCTCTTGGGTGCTTGAGCTGCTACCATCCTTTCCTCTTGTGATCGTGGGCCATGCTAGCTGCTTAGCAGAGGAACAATTCAATTGGGAGGCTGTTCATGGGAATCCTAATGGTAGGAGCCGTATGACACCAGATTCCAATTATGAGCTGGTCTGGGGGCCTTTTTTCTCAGCCCCCAAAAGTGAAAAAAAATATAGCAACCCGATGGAACAGATTGAGCCTCCACATTTGCAAGGTTCTCCAGAATATGGGGTAGGAAATGCAGCTGAGTCTATTCTGGCCCTAAAAGTTGGTTCTTGAAAAGAAGCATCTTGACAAGAAGCAATTTAAAATTCCTAAAATTCTGAATCACTGGGATAGTAGTGATCATTAGCTACTTATCCCCGTGTGAAAATGTACATAGCTATGAATTTCAAATTGCATTATAAAAGAGGAGTAACTGACCTAACTAACCAGGACTGGAAGATGAATAGTTTCATTTTCCATATCTTCTGGTGTTACTTTTTGAAATGCTTCAAGACTTTAGACTGACACTTCAATCCAAATGTCAGAAGTGTTCTTTACAGGGAATAAACAAAGCTTATTTGGATGTGGTTAGGAAATTAAAAATTAGAGGTCAGAAAAGACCTGGCAAGTTTACTGATGCTGTTGCTATTGCATTTTACAGAAAGTTGACTGTACCTCAAGGGGAAGCTGTGTCTTCTCAGCTGTAAAACATTTTGCTGAAGTTGAAGTTAAAAGCTGTGTGCAATTTAAACTAAAAATATAGCACATAGATATGTGTGATCAATTTTATAAATAGGATGAAAAGAAATGTATGGAATTGAAACCCTACATAAAAACATCCTACAAAGGTTGTAAATTTAGGCAGGAACTGCCACAGGGGATGAGAGTTGCGGGCAGCAAACTTTTATATTTATGCTGCTGAAATTTGCAAGCCTTTATTCTGTATTAGAACTCTACTTAGACCTTGTGTTGCAGCATTTTTTTAATAAATGTGGTGTATTCATTCATTTGAGCTTGTAAGAAAATTGTATACATCTGTGTCTTCCATACTGGTAAGAGGAGGGGTCTCTTTTTAAGTTTGTACACATTAGACCAGTCTGAAAAAGTAATTGAATGACCAGTTGTATATTACTATAATTGGTTATTTAATGCAAACCTCGTTTTCAATGTAATCTTGGTTTGGTTGTTAATATGAACTGCCTGAAAAAGTGTGTATCATAACTGATTTATATGGTATTAATTATTTATTTGTAATTGGACATTGTTTCAAAAATAAAGGTAAAATTGAGTTTCACAAACTAAGCCTTGCACTTCCTGTTCTTCGCCTTTTCAGGGTGTTGCTTCCTCCCCAAAAAAATCACATTGGACCACAAACATAACTGGTGTAAAATAGAGTCACTCCATTGACTTGGTGGAACAGTATACTTGTCTGTCAGCTGAGGACATATCTAACTCTTCACATTTAAACTATGTTCTTGCCACTTTTAAAAATGGTAATGAATTAAGACCATTCAGAATGTTGCTATTTTCAAAGGGACTAAGGGACTGTTTAATTGCAGATGTTTGGGCTTGGGCCGGAGCCAGGGCTCCCGGACCCTGTGTGGTGGGAAAAGGAAGTGGTCTCAGCTAATCATGGCAAGTTCTTGAAAAAAGAGGGCAGCATATCAAGTGCTGCTACTTCTGTACTTGGCAGGTCCTTAGCTAGAGAAGGACTGCTTGCTTGCCTGCTGACCTCTTCTGTACTGAGTTTGGACCTTTCCTCTTGAGCTATCTCCCAAGTTGTGGAGGACGACTGGAACTGCATCCCAGCAGAGACTCCATGGTGGAAAGAACTTGGGCGTGAATTTTTCTTTGAGGTTTGTTTGAAAGCCTTTGTTGCTTGTTTGAGTAGCACTTATAAGAGTGATTTAAAGGGCCAGCTGGGAGAAGTCAGCTCAGGTCCACAACCTGCTATGCTGGTTATGCGCTATAAACCCCTCAGATGAAAATCAGTCTGGTTATGTCACACCTACAATTATATCACAGCATGTTGATTCTAAGTAATAGTTGATTCTAGTTGAATCTAGTTGATTCTAGTTGATCTAGGTAATAGTTTTGCAGATTTTTCTGCTTTATCATCAACACCTGGGGGGACTCCTATACATTGTACCTGAGTTGAGAAAACTACTCAAACCTAATTGGTGAATCTAAGGGATTCTGTCCATATGCACAACAGAAAATACTTTTTTTTTTCTGGACTACCCTACAATTAATAAATGCATTTTTCTTTAAACCAACAAAATAGTTATTATGATGCTGGAGTTTATATTTCATTTTATGTATTGAAAGAAACATCTAAAAAGAAGAGATCAGAGTGGTAAGGACAGCTTTCTAATAGTTTAAAGATTATCAACACTATACTGATACTGTGATAAGGATGGTGTCTCACATCAGTGTTGATGTGGATTCAGCAAACAAACCTATATACAAGGTTAGACCAATGCAAGAACCGCAAACACTGTTACGCGTGGGATAGACAAGACTGTGAATGACCATTGCAAGCTGTTATATCTTTGATTTGCATGTTTCTGCCTCAGCTGCTAACTGCAATTTTAACTCTTGCCTAACATCATGTAAGGTGGTAGTGTGCCTTGCTGCAAAGCAATTAATGGCGACATGACAAATCTGCCACCATCTTGCTCTGACGTTGTTTTCCAGATGCTGGAGTCAACCTGACATGCTTTCAAGTTTGACTTCACTATGTCTTTATATCGTTTACACTGGCCACTGTGCAAATGGCAATGAAAATGCCTTGCTTTATCTGACAATCAACTATGGTTTTGGGTATTCTTCAGTCAGCCAAAGGAACAAGAGGCCCACACCAATGCCACTGAGCTTTTATGAGCCTGCTTTGAATTGCAGACATCTAACAATTACCCAAGGCCAGCTGTGCATGTGGAATGATAGGGGCATCAAATAAGCATTTTAAAAATAATTTGATACTGTACTTGCAATATCGGTAACCACATAGCCCATATGAATGACCTATTTTGGACGCAGAGCAATAAAATAAATATGGAAACTTACTGGAGCTCACAAATTCAACGAGTTGTTATACCAGTGCTGACAAAGCAAATATTCCTCTTTCCTTCAACAGCCCCATTTAAGGAGTGTTCCTGCCTCTGATCCTGTCTCTGACACTCAGATGCCCAGCTCCCAATGGGGTCCAAACCCCAAATAAATCCATTTTACCCTGTATAAAGCCTATACAGGGTAAACTCATAACTTGTTACCCTCTATAACACTGATAGAGAGGTATGCACAGCTCTTTGCCCTCTTCCCCAGGTATTAATACAAACTCTGGGTTAAATAATAAATAAAAAGTGATTTTATTAAATACAGAAAATAGGATTTAAGCCGTTCCAAGTAGTAACAGACAGAACAAAGTGAATTACCAAGCAAAAGAAAATAAAACATGCAAGTTTAGGACTAGTACAATAAGAAAACTGAATACAGATAAAATCTACTGTCAAAGATGTTCCAGTGAGCTTCCTTTTACAGACTGGTTTTCGCCTAGACTGGGTCCAGCAATCACTTACACCCCCTGTAGTTACTGTCCTTTGTCTCAGTTTCTTTCAGATATCCTTTGGGGTGGAGCTGCTATCTCTTGAGCCAGATAAAGACAAAATGGAGGGGTCTTCCAGGGCTTTAAATAGACTTTCTCTTGTGGGCAGAGACCCCCCTTCTCTCTCCTATGCAAAGTCCAGCTCCAGGATGGAGCTTTAGAATCATATGACTCAGTTTTTACAGGCAGCAGCCATTGCCCACATGCTACCTTGAATGTCTCCAGGAAGACTTCTTATGTGGATTGGAGTCTTCCAAGATCCATTGTTCATTAAGTGTTTCTTGACTGGGCACTTAATTTGCACAATCCTTTCTCAAGAAGCTGACCAAATGCTTTACTAAGGCTACTAAAAATCAAGCAAGTATACAGCCAATATTCATAAGTTCGTACACAAAAATCATACATGCATGCAAATAGGAGGAATAGATTCAGTAGTTCATAACCTTTACAGAGATATGGTACATAGCATATGTATCATAACACATATTCCAGTTATGTCATATATATATATATATATATATATACATTAATAAGCATATTTCCATAAAGCCTTATGGGGTGCAACATCACACCTGATTTGGGACCTGAAGTAGTAGGTGGGCCTGAATCTCCCCACTGGCCATTGGGGAAGTCACCTAAGCCCAAAGAAGGGGATAGAATTTAGACAGGCCCACAGATGGCACTAAAGACCCTGAAGAGCACCAACCATTTGTTGGATTTTGTTACTCATGGTTCCTTCATGCATTTGACTGCATGTGACTTGGCCAGAGGGCTGGGCCACCAAAGACCCACCTGACAAAAGCAACAGGGGGCACCAGGAGCAGAGAAAGGAAAGAGTGCAGGCTCGCACCCAGCTGACAGGAGGTGCCCACGAGAAGTGAAAGCACTACATCACAGAGGGGAAGAAGGAACTGCCCAGGAGCCAATGGGATTTTGGGTAGGGAAAGGGAGGGGAGAAGATGAACAGAGCTGACATTGAGCTGCTGGTTTCTTTTTGCTGGGTCTGGGGGAAGTGCTTCCCCTCACGTCCACTCACTGACCTCTCTTGGCTTTTCAGACTGAAGAGCTAAAAATAAGTTACCAGAAGGAAGAAACTTTTGGAGCAATAGCGCTGGTAGCAATAGGGCAACTTCAGGAATGAGTCCACTCATTTGTGGCTCTTCTGACTATGACCAAAGAAAAGACTTGCTGTTGGAATAAATATGATAAACAATCCCAGTGCTGGATACTCGAAGGAATCTCAGATCCCACTCTGGGGAGCTATAGTTCATCAGCTGGGATATTCCTGTCTGACAAACCAAAGGCTATTTGGCAGAGCAAGAGTGGTAGTGAGGATAACCATGTTCCCCAGAGCTAAAGAGCAGGATTATACATCGCCTTCCCCACAACCAGACGTACCTTATATTTGTTCTTATCTGTTCCCACAATTTTGCATTCCAACTCTATGGTCCTGTTACTGCTGATTTATCCTCTTCCCTCAAGACAGACATTGACCCTTTCTGCTAAGTTCTCCTGGGCTTACAGGGGTTCTGCACTGAATCTTGCTGATGAGTTGGAGAGAGCGGGTCAGAAAAAAAGTGGATGACTGAGTAGAACTCCATTGGTAGCTCTTGGCAGGGAGCTACTTAGTGTTGTGATGAATGAGAAGAATAGCGTTGTTGATGTTTCTTTAGATAATTCACACCAGCATTTCATTGCATAAATGTACTGTGTGCACATGCAGCCAGTGATTTCTAGGTGCTATGGCTCTTTAACTAGAGGCATCTGAAAAAACGGTGAGACACCCCAACCCAAACTTCCAAAAGAGTATTTTCAAATGCTTCCTCTAGCAAAACTGAAAAATTTTATCTATCTGCACTGTAGCAGGGTGGTTACTTGCTCCAGTCCTAAAACAGTTAAAACCAGCCTGGGAAAGGGCTGCCCCATAAGGCCTAGAAGCAAAGACTGATTGGGAAGGCAGCCACAGCTGGGGCCAGGCCCAGTTAGGAGGCAGCTCACCCTAATAAAAGGGCTGAAAGGCAGGAGCTAGTCAGTCTCTCTCCAGCCTTGGAGGGAGCAGAACCTGGCTGCCTGAGGGACAGGGTACCTCAGGTGGAGTAGTGCTGGGGAATAGGCAAGAGAGCTGGAGAGCTCCAGCCTAGCAACTCCCAGGCTGCAGGCCTGAGGTGAGGCCTAAGGAAGGAACTGGGGTTAGACAGAGGCAGCTGGGCCTACCCCTCCTTGCCAGTGATGACTGGCCATTACAGACGGCAGTCTGCCCCAGTGAAAGGGGGTTAGATGATGACTGGCAATAGCTACTGAGGCAAAGTCGGGGTAGTGGGTTCGGGGGTTCCTTGGGAAGTGAAAACCCAGAGACTGTGGGGATACTGCTGGGGCAAACCCCGGGATAAAAGGGCACTGGAGTCCGGGAGAGACATGGGGTGGGAGGAGCGATAGGCGAGACACCGTTCTGCAGAGAGTGCTCTGGCTGGAAAAGAGCTAATTCCCAGACCGCCAGAAGGAGGTGCTGTAGGGGTGAGTCATCGCATTGCTATGTGCACACAGAATATATAAAAATTCAACAAAGCTGAGAGCAGCTTCTGTGTAAAACCTGAAGCTTAAATTCACTCATCTGTTGATTTTTTAAAAGGGCTTTTATTCCTGCTTTAAGTAGAAAGCTCAACTCAGCTTTAACTATAGAAGCTCTAGTATGTCTCTGTAACATATAGTTAGTTTTAAAATGACCACATTAAACAAATCACACGAGATCAGTCTTTACTGGGAAGCACCATGGTCACAGGAAATGAGGTTAGGGTTGTGAGTTAGGAAGGTCCTAAGTGCTCATCCTTGCTTTTTCAGGGCCTTGCTCTATGACCTTGAGCAAGTAATTTCACTTCAATACCTTGGTTTCCTCTGCTATAAAATGAGAATGGTACCTATATACTTCACAGGGCATCATGAGGGTGTCAGTTTCATCAGTTTCTTCAGCACTTTGAAGATCAAAATGGGTTATAAATGCTAAATATTAGGCAGAATGATTTTATATTTTAGCCATTGCACTGGGATTCAGGAGAGCTGAATTCAGTTCCAGCTCTGTTCAGGCTCCCTGTGGGACACTGGACAAGTCACCTGATTGTTCTGTAAAATGCAGATAATACTTGGGTGGTCAGCTCCTTGGGGGCAGGGGCACACCTAGCACAACAGGGTTCTGATTTTCTTTGGAGTGTCTAAGTACAAAGTAATGGTACAGTAGAACCTCCAAGTTATGAATACCTTGGGAATGGAGCTTGTTCATAACTCGGAAATGTTTAACTCTGAACAAAACATTTTGGTTGTTCTTTCAAAAGTTTACAACTGAACATTGACTTAATCCAGCTTTGAAACTTCACTATGCAGAAGAAACATGCTGCTTTTAACCATCTTCATTTAAATGAAACAAGCATGGACATAGTTTCCTTACCTTGCTGCATCTTTTTTTAAAACATTCCCTTTATTTTTTTAGTAGTTGATGTTTAACACAGTACGGTACTGTTTTTGCACTGTGGGTTGGGTGGGTTTTTGAGGTTTTTGTTTGTTTGTTTGTTTTGCCTCTGCTGCTGCCTGATTGCATACTTCTGGTTCCAAAGGAGGTGTGTGGTTGACTGGTCAGGTCAAAACTCTGGTGTTTGTAATGCTGAGGTTCTATTGTAATAATTTGTGCATACCCTTGCACTTAGCAACCTATTACAGTCAAGGTCAGAAGGTGGGCATGATGATGTAGAGAAGAAAAGAGAGCATCACATTTTCCTCAAAAAGACTGATAAAGTACATTGACCATGAACATACACCCACCAGCAGCAAAGCAATGACAGACAGTGGAAGAACTCCATGCACATTGCTTAGGGGTTGGGGGAAAGTCTATTCTAGCCTGCTAGACCATGAAGTGCTGCCAAAAACAACAGCAAGAAAAAAGCCATATGCCTCACTTTAATCTCTGGCCCCATAAAATAATCCCCAAATATGAATTGTTCAAGCCAAGTAAGTGAATTAAGACAAGATGATCAATAATGTATCCTGCTATGAGAAATGCAGAAGGTAAAAAGCAGATATCAAAAAGTGTGGGTAGCAAATAGGGGGAGAGTGAGAACAGCAGCAGTGAATAGAAATTATTAAACTGACCAAAAATTATTACTTTTCTGTGGAAAAATTTTGGATGAAATATTTTTTTATGTCCAAATTTTTCTTTGAAACCCTTTTCACTGTAATTTTGAAATTTTTTGATCAAAACAGATTTTTTTTTTTTTTGGCTGAAATTTTCATTTAATCAAAAGGCCATTTTCCATCTTTAAGCATTTTAGTGGAAAATTTTTGAGCAGCTCCAATTTCATATAATAAGCTATATTTATAAAATCATAGTAGCTAACTTTGGAAGAGGCCTACTAGATAGTCGTGTCCATTCCTCTGAAAGTAAAGGGTATGTAAAAGCATCTCTTAGATCTCCTTAGGCTTTCACACAGTTTCTGTCATTTGACTCCTGAAGATAAATAGATAACTGAGGACAGAGTAACAATTCTGAAATATAAAAATTGGGTATAATAAGTGTCTGCAAAAGAGAATATATCTGCCTATTACAATAATTGCACATAAAATCCAGCTATATCCCAACACCGCCTTAGAGTCTTAGATGAAAGCATTTCAAGGAATATACTATATGTTAATTAATATGAATTTTATTGTAAAACTGGACCTGAACTACAAAGTTCAAATCCAAACTTTTACTCCTGGAAGAATTCTGCACCACTGTCCGTGCACATATAATTAATAAGCCACACATTTTTAATTTTTTGTGCAGGAAAAAACTTCTGCCAGAAAGTTGCTGCAGTTCTGCCTTTTGCCCACCAGAGGATTCTATGGTAATAGAACAGAGTAGCAGCACCCAGCCGGCTAGGGAAGATAAAGAGCCTGCCTTCTTCACAGTGCCTGTCAGGCCAGGGCAGGAGACAGGGGCGACAGACAGTTGAGGCTGCTGGGGGTTCAGACAGACTCACAAGAGGTAGTGTGGGAGGACAGACTGGGGCAGATGCTGAATGGGAGTGGAGGCACAGGATCATGGTGGTGGGAGGTGCAAGGCCACAGAGATGGGGGGTGGTTGAGTGGGGGCACAGAGCCACATGAGGATGGGAGGAGTGGGTGTCTGAGTGGGGGTGGAGGGACACGTGGACAGGGGCAGAGGTGCTTGACTGAATGGGAGAGGCTAGGGATCAGTCAGGGTCTGCATAGGGGAAGTTCCCTAACAATCCCACCCTCATGCTCCAAAAAACCTGCTCCATACTTTTCCCATCCATATCCAATAACCCTCCAAATTCACATCCAGGCTCCTTCTGAGCAATTACATCCCTCTTTCTCAGCTCCTCCGTTATCCCTGGCTCCCCCAAGCCTGTGCACTATTTCTGAGGTGTGGGGGAAATACGATTCTGTTTTGTAGTTTAAATTAATTACTCAGCGTTCTGTATTAATATGCCTAGTAAGGAATCTGTTTCTCAAAAAATATTTCCTGATTTTTTGTTGTATGTGTTGTTACAGACATACTTGCTGACAGGATTTTTTAAATAAATGACCAAAACTAATTGAAATTACATTGTGTGTGATTACATTGTGTTATTTTGACAAAGAAAATGTGCAGCATTTTAAAATATTGTGTGCAGAATTTTTAATTTTTTTGGCACAGAATTCCCCCAGGAGTAAAACTTTCCCAAAGGTCAGGGGAGTTAAGATCAATGTCATTGGTTCAGGCTTATCTTATTTTTGACAGATACTATGTACAGTATAATTCCAGTTCTCCACATTCCCTTTATTAAAAAATTCTAGCTGGCTGAATCTGGCCTTGTTAAATGCTTATTTTTATCCAAACGCCTTGTTATCCAAAGCTTTCTGGATAGCCCCTGGTCATTTGGGTCAATGGAGGTGTATTCTGTTCACAAATGCTCAGCTGTATCTAGATGCATAAGAGTACAAACTATAAGACTTCAATATAACTAGTAGAAAGTTTGGAGGGAGAATAGTTTTTATTAGCTGATTTAGGCTGAATACACACTGTATTCTGGGATTTTCAAAGGTATCTAAAGGAATTAGGTACCCAATACCTGTTGAAAGTCAATGGGAATTGGATGCCTAATTCCCTTGGACCCCTCTGAAATCCCACCCATGTTCACCACTATGAGAGTGAATAACAGTTGGTGCTGCATGCTGTTTTCCACTTCCCTTTTCAGTTCTGGATCAGTCAGATGAGTGAGAGTTCATGTACTACAAAAGCAACAGAAAGGTTAGGATGCTAAGTGTGGGTGTATTCACATCCACAGAGCTCTTGTGGCCTCCTCAATTTTCATAAAAGGTTAATCTATCAATTCGTTATTGAACAAATTATTAGAAATCCAAACCTGTTCTTGGATCATTCATGAACTGAAAAAAAGGGCCAAAACAGGCCAATAAATTATTTGCAACTAACAATTAGACCAGCTGAGCGCACACAAACAAACAAACTCTTTCTTTCTCTCTCTCATGTGCATGCATTCCCCTCCCTGGCCCACAGGTCCTCCACAGCCAGAGTTTAGGAAGTGAGGATTGGGGCAGCACATTATGTCAAGAGATTTGGGTAAGGTCCTCAGCTGCTGTAAACTAATGTGGGTCTATTCATTTTAATGTAAAGATGCCAATTTACATCCGCTGAGGATCTAGCCTGTGATCGGCACATTTTACAAATGTATTTTCTGGCCTTCTGCCCTATGTCTTCTGCAGATTATTCCGGCCCCTGGCAGACATAATTTATGAGTGGGACAGGCATGTGGCTATAGCTACTCTGTCTGTCGGCAGCACTGACTTCAGAAAAACATAGATGTAAAGAGATGCACATCTGGAGGTGAGTGTATGGCTGCATTGTTGGTGTCACAAGGTAAGCCTCAATTTTCTTGACCATAAGATGCTGTTCAAGAAGGACTGCTGAGCAAAGATGGGGGTCCACCTATCCAGGAAGAGGAATGGTATCTTTGAATGCAGACTGGATAACCTCATGGATTTTAAATTAAGTTTGACAGGAGCAGGAGACAGAAACCTGCAGGTAAATCCAAAACATGGAGAAAGATGAAGGGTTGGAATCTGGGTGCAATGTGGGTAACCAAAGTAGGGACAAAGGAGAGATAAGAGGGAATATACAGGGGAAATATAATGAACATTTATATGTCTGTATACTAATGCAAGAAGTATGGGGAATCAACAGGAAGCAGAAAAACTAGAAATATTAGTGAATATTTGCAATGATGACATAATTGGCATTGCTGAAACTTGGTGGGATAATTGACAAGGCTGGAATATTAGTATAGAACGGTACAGCTTGTTCAGGAAATTCAGGCAAGGAAACAAGGGAAGAGGTGTTGCGTTGTGTATCAAAGATGTATGTAGTTGAACTGAGATGGAGATAGAAGGCAGACCTGTCAAAAGTCACTGGGTAAGGATAAAAGGAGTGAAAAACAAGTGTGATATCATGGTAGGGGTTTACTATAGACCACTTAATCAAGAAGGAAAGGTGAATGAGATTTTTTTAAAAAACAACTAACAAAATTGTCCGAAGCACAGGACTTGGTGGTGATTGGGGGAGGTGAGGACTTCAATTACCCCTATATCTTAATGGGAAAATAATATAGCAAGGCACAGATTACCTAACAATTCTTAGAAAGCATTGGAGACAATTTTTTCTTATTGCAGAAGGTGGAGAAAGCAACTAGGGGAGAGGCTGTTCTAGACCTGATTTTGACAAACAAGAGGAACTGGTTGAGTATTTGAAGGTGGAAAGCATGTTGGGTGAAAATTATCATAAAATGATAAGGCTCATGATTCTAAGGTATGATAGGAGGGAAAACCGCAGAATAAAAACTTACTTCAAGAAGACAGACTTTAGCAAACTCCAAGAATCAGTAGATAAGACCCCTGGGAAGCAAGCCTAAGTGAAAAAGGAATTCAGAAGAGTTGGCATTCTTTTAAAAGAGATGTTATTAAGGGCACAAGAGCAAACTATCCCAACGCATAGGGAAGATAGGAAGTGTAGTAAGGCAGCACCCTGGCTTAACTAGATCTTCAATGACCTGAAACTCAAGAAAGAGTCGTACAAGAAGTGGAAACTAGGTCAAATTACGAAGGATGAATTTTTAAACAACCAACATAAGCATGTGGAGACAAATTTAGAAAGGCCCAGGCACAAAATGAGAGTAAACTAGCTGGGGACATAAAGAATAACAAGAAAACCATTTACAAATACATTAGAAGCAAGAAGAAGACCAATGACAGGGCAGACCCATTATTCAATGAAAAGGGAAAAACAATAACAGAAAATGTGGCAAAGGCAGAAGGATTAAATGCCTTTTTTTTCAGTTTTCACCAGAAAAGATAGCAATTGAACAACTAACATAATGAACATCGGTGTAACTGCAATAGGATCTGAGGCTAAAAAAGGAAAGGAACAAGTTTAGAATTACTTACACAAGCTAGATGTCTTCAGGTCAGCAGGGCCTGATGAAATACATCCTAACTTACTTAAGGAACTGGCTGAAGTATCTTGGGTCCATTAGTGATCATCTTTGAGAACTTGTGGAGAATAGGAGAAATCTCGGAGGACTGGAAAAGGGCAAATGTAGTAACTATCTATAAAAAGGGAAATAAAGACAACCCAGGGAATTATAGACCAGTTAGTTTAACTTTGGTATTCAGAGATAGTGGAGCAAATAAACAATCAATTTGTAAGCATCTAGAAGAAAATAAGATGATAAGCAACAGTCAACATGAATTTGGCAAGAACAAATCATGACAAACCAACCTAATATCCATCTTTGACAGGGTAACAAGCCTTCTGGATGGGGAGGCAGTAGATGTAATAATCTCAGCGTTAGTAAGGCTTTTGATACTGTCTCTTTTACCATCTCATAAACAAACTAGGGAAATACAGCCTAGCTGAATTTACTATGGGGTGGGTGCACAGCTGGTTGGAAAAGCATATTCAGAGAGTAGTTTTCCATGGTTTACAATCAAGCTTCAAGACATATCGAATGGGGTCCCACAGAGATCTGTCTTGGATCCAGTTCTATGCAATATTTTCATAAATCACTTGGATAATGGCATAGAGAATATACTCAGTTTGTGGATAATACCAAGCTGGGAGAGGTTGCAAATGCTGTGGGGAACAGGATTAGAATTTAAAGTGATCTGTAGAAATGGTCTGAACTAAATGGGATGAAACTTAGTAGGGACAAATACATTGAATTCTGGCTATGGGACCGGAGAAGCCAAATCCCATAGACTACACTTATGATGGTATAGTCAATTGCACAAACACAAAATGGGAAATGACTGCTTAGGAAGGAGTATTGCAGAAAAGGATTTGGGGGTCATAGTAGACAAGAAATGAAATATGAATTAATAATATAATACTGTAGCAAAAAAAGTACATATTATTCTGGGATATATTAGCAGAAATGTTGTAAGCTAGACACTAGAGAAGTAATTCTTCCACTCTACTCAGTGCTGATAAGACCTCAGCTGCAATACTGCATCCAGTTCTGGGCACCACACTTCTGGAAAGATGTGCACAGATTGGATATAGCCCAGAGAACAGCAAGAAAAATAATTGAAGTTCTAGGAAACATGACCTACAAGGAAAGATTTAAAAAAATGGGTTTGTTTAGTCTGGAGAAGAGAAGACTAAAGGAGGACATAACAGTTTTCAAATACGTAAAAGGTTGTTATAAAGAGAAGGGTGATAAATTGTTCTCCTTACTCACACAGAACAGAACAAGCAGTAATGGACTTAGAGTACAGCAAGGAAGATTTAGGTTGGGCATTAGGAAAGACTAACTGTCAGGGTAGTTAAGCACAGGAAAAAATTACCTAGAGAGGTTGTGGAATCTCCATCACTGGAGCTTTATAAGAACAGGTGCCATTAGACCATCACCTGTCAGGGATGATTTAGATAATACTTTAGGGGACTGAGCTAGATGATTTATCAAGATCCCTCCCAGTCCAACATTTCTATGGTTTCTATGATTCTAAGAGGGATAAGGACAGCCTTGTGTCTCTACTCTTTGTAGCTGAAATTCTTTAACCTTTGTCCCTAATGAAGGGAGAGTTATATAATATATTTATCCAAGTTTTCATGCTGGCTCTGATACTCCTGTTTTTAGCTAAAGTCACCCCACTTTACATCAAAAGCCTTCTTGGTCAGCCTTAGGCTACACCTGCACGATAAGCTGGGGGCGCAATTCCTAGCCTGTGTACACATACTAGCGTTAGCTTTCATCTGAGCCAGCATGCTAAAATAGTAGTGATGCCAGGGTAGCAGAGGCAGGGACAGGGGCAGCACAAGTTAGCTGTCTCAAATACAAACCCACCTGAACCCAATGGATACGTACTTGGGGTGCCCAGCACATGCTGCCACTGCCCGTGCTACTGTAGCTGCACTACAGAAGAGAGTTAGCGTTGAGTACGTGAACACAAGCTGGGAATCACACCCCTAGCTTATAGTGTAGCCCTGTGCTTAGTTACTGGTGATTTTCCTTTTGCCTCTCTAGTTTGTCTGCTGCAGAAGGTGCTGCCCTTTTCCTGGGTGCTGTCTTGTTTTTTGAGGGTAAAGATCTTCATACTGGAAGATTTCCTTCCTTTTCCATGCATCTAGCTTGTTTTATTTTTTAAACCCGGAATGCTGCAGGGTCACTTCCTCCTTGCTTATTGGTCCCCTCACCACATGGCCACCATCTCATTTCCTGCTTGTCTGGTCTCTCTGAAGATAGTTGCCACCCCACTTCCTCTTCACGCACCCTCCAGATGCCTGCCACCACCCTTCTTCCCTTAGTCACGATCATGCATTCTGAATGGGTTTAGTATCTCGTGGCACCTCCCCCCTGCACTGTCCTTTTAGACTACAGTGAGGATTCAGTTAATTGTTTGCAGGCTTCCAGAACCACTCTTGGCTTGTTGTGCAGACCCATTAGAGTTTGTTGCTGTATTTTCTCCCCCGAGGCTGCTCTGTGGGCCCTGGGATGTGCCAGCTCTCTTTGTGCCTCCTTTTTCTTAGATTACTGCATGTTCTTCACTTGTACCCAGCTCCTTCCTCCCCACCACCGCTTTTGCATAAAATAAGATTAAGTCGCCATTTTTATTTTTTTTTGCTGCCTGGGCCATGCCCCTCGACAGAGAATTTCAGTGCTGAACTGCTCCAGAGTGGCCCAATTCTTATTATGGGACTGGGGCAGCCAAATCCCATAGATAGCTTCAAGAATCTTAGTTGTAAGCTACAGATCATCTTTTACTTTTGATATGGCATTTTGCTATGTCAGACAGCTAAATGTCCAGCAACTAGAGGGCAGTCTACTTGTATCACTCCAATTTGATCCATTAAACTTTTGGCATTCAGCAGTTACTCTATTAGTATTCATTGTACTAAGAAAGAAAAGCACCATTCGGAATATATTAAAGATCTGTGCAGTGCATCTCCTCCAAAACCAGTTTTTTATAGTTTAATGATCTTCATTAGCTGGCTTCCCATTATGCATTGCTGCCCTAATGAAAATAGCATTGATAACATATAAACCCTCAAAGCAAGAACAATACTGGTTAAGAATCTATTTGTAGACTAACCTTGAAATGTACTATAATAGAATTCTAATGATGATTTACATTAAGCAAATATCCCAGTGCCCAGTCTATCTTTATCTGTCTTCTGTGTATTCTTTATCTACGTATGTACGTAGGTTCATCTTTCTATGATGTATGATGTGTACGTAGGACCATTTTACTTCCAGCCAAATTCCCACACAAACCTTCCCTCTTTCTCTTATATAATTTCTTGTTCCTTTGTCCATCAGTAGCACTTTCAGTAAGTAGCATAAGTAGGTCAGAGAAAATGTGCTTATCTGATGTGAGAGCAAGTGTGATTCAAACAACCGCACAGACTCTTACAAGAATCATATGTCTTTAGAAGCTTGCAGAAACAGATCCTGATATATACCAGATGATTTAGCAGTATGGTTCCTTTGTAGTGCTTTTTCCCAAAAATGGTACAGGCTGCAAACTCCTCTGCTCTGATTATGCCATTCTGATGGAGTTAAGTGTATTCTGTAGATGTAAACTCCTTAGTGTGGTTAGACAGGCTTCTACTGAAGAATCCAGTCAATAGATTTTGTACTGACTATACTGCACTAATGAATCAGCTGTGGATGTCACAAGAACTCATTGTATTCAGGAGGTCCAGCCCTCTCTTTCAGGAGTTCTCAACTGTTTTTTGATCCAGGAGCCCAAAGCCAGCCATGGTTTCTTATTTTTAACCTCAGGTTCTGTGTAATAGAAGGAAATGACAGCTAGCTTTGGATGCTAGATGGGGGTTACTATGTGCTGAATGGGAGGCTTGAAGAAGAGGAGAGACACCAAATAGGGGGGCTGATGAAGAAGGTGGTGGGGAAAGGATTTCCTCCCACCTGCACAGTGTTCAAGCACCACTTACCCCACAGACGATGATGCTATGGAGCCTGTGCCTCCTGCTATGTAGGTGGAGATAGGGAGAGGAAGGGAAGGATGAAGAGCTGCGTAGGGCCAGATTGCAGGTTGACCAGGGGTAGTGCTTTGGCAGCAGGAGGAAGGAGATGAGTATCTTCACTCATTCTCGTCTGGGTCTTCGTGACCATGTGATTTTGCTGCCATTTTGTGGGCAAGGGTAGAATGATGGGTTCCCCCTGGGGTGCCACGTGGAACTGGGATGCCACTGAACCCTCTGACCCACCAGCATGGGCTCTCTCTCACACTGTGCTGCTATGACAAGTTAAAAAGCCCTTCAAGTTCACTTTCATCAGTATTCACACAGGCAGGGACACACCCTCATTCCTCAGCCTAAGACCCCAGAGCAGCGCCATCTTGCCCTGGTCAAATCTGGCCAGTATATGGGTTTAACATCTGGTCCGCATCTCCCTCTTCATGGTGTGAAGAGAACCATGCACACTTGTGGTAACCAGCTGAGATTTTCCCCAGATACCTTAGTCAAATGCACACAGGTTTGGATTAAAACATAAAATAAGTTTATTAACTACAAAAGGATAGATTTTAAGTGATTAAGGGATAGCAAACAGATCAAAGCAGATTTTCTAGCAAATAAACAACACAGCAAACTGATCTTAACATACTAGATAGGTAGGATATGAATTAACAAACTCTCATCCTGAATGATAAACAGACTGGCAGATTCTTAAGGTACAAGCTATCTTGATTTTGCAACTTGGGTTTTCCAGTTCTCATACAAAGGCTAGAAATCCCTTAGCCTGGGACCATCACTTTCCACCTGTCCAGTCTTTATTCCTTGAGTGTTTCCAGGTGTGTTGTTGTACGGAGAAAGAGATACCATCATGATGTCATTGTCCCTCTTTTTTAAAATATTTTCTTCCCACTTGCTGGAAAGCTCTTTTGCTGTGTCTTGGGTCAAACAGTTCCCATTGTGTAGAGCTAGCTCTGAGAGGTTTCCATTGTACACAGTTCCTGTGGTAATCCTTGTGCTTGTGTTCATTTCCTCAATAAGCCATTAACGTTGTTTGGCCTTTTTACTGTTGTACTTGAAAGGCTGCTTGTGGTTTTCAACCTCACAACACGTTTCAGTAGCATATACATAGCCAAACTTCATAATTTCACATATGATGATAGCACACACAATCCAATGAGATATTAATGTCTCACAGCTCAAGACTTTTAGAATGATACCTCACAAGGCATTCTTTGTACAAAACAGATCCTAATGACATAACAATGGTGAATACTGGGGTTTCAGGATGTCAGATGGGTCAGCCTATGGAGCGTGGTGCCTCTCTCTGATGTTACAACCAATGAATTTGATCAGGATAGTGGATTGCTCTGCTATTCTCGTTTCTTGCTCTTCATCTAAAGGCATAACTGTACTTGGGGCTTGTGTCCGTGAGGTGCTGAGCATCTCCCCCCTCCTCTCAAGTCAAAAAGAGCAGAGCATGGTCAGCATGTTACAGGGTCAGGCCCATTTCTTCTAACCGTTTTCATCTGTAATCAGTCTGAAAGGACAATACCTTCCATTCACTCCCACTTTTCACCACTGTGCCTAGGAATTGTGGGGATTAATCAGTAACATGGTGAGGACCTGCAGCTCTTAGATGGTGGTGTTCAGCACCTTAGAGGTTCAAGCCTTGCATCATGAGTACGTCAAAGCATGTTTCACGTGTGTTAATTTACAAAGAGAAGCTGATCATTGCAAAATAAATGCCTGTGGGTCTGATCCAAAGCCCAGTGAAGGTAATGAAAATCTTTTTAGTGTCTCCAGTGGCCTTTTGATCAGGCTCTATTATCCATATGACAAATGAGGGTGACATATCATGGAAATAATTTCTTCATGGTTTTTTTTAACACCGAGGTTCTTCTCAGCTTACATTGTAGAGGACAAAGAAAGGGAAAACTCCTTGCAATGCCAAGGAGAATGAAATGAAATAGGCAAAGCTCCATACTCCTTTCCAGAGGAATGCCTTTTTGATATAATTTGAAGAAATGTTCGATATCACACAGTTCTTTGGTCTTATGCTGCAGGTCAACAGCTGCAGAGAGAGAACAACTTTCTTGGCTACGACTGCTAGTTTCTATGTTTGTCTGACTTCATGGCACAGTGTCTCGCACAGCTGCAGAAGACTGGCTTATGTCCGTGCTGCGTATTTCTTGAGAGGAATGACCTGATCTGCCATGCTCACTCAGGCTCACAGACTTTGGGGATATTGTGGGCGCTCAAGAGTCATAGATTTGAATGACAGGTATATGTAATTATATGTTTCTCTCCAGCTCTCTGTGTGTGTTTGCTCTAGCCTCAAAGCGCTCTCAAAAGCCACACCTCAAATCAAGACAGATGTTGAAGCCAATCATATGCCTCAGACTGAATTCACAGCTGGCGTAAATGTGACGTCAAGACAGCTGCGCCTTCTTATGCCAGCAGTGTATTTTTTTTCTCTTTTATTATGGAGCTTGGATCATGTTTAAAGTCCCAAACCAATTTGGGATAACTGAGAGCTGCCACTCTTACGTTTTTGTAATTCTGATTTGAATTATTTGCTTAATGTTTACCCTCCATATACTTTTCCAAAAAAGCTCCAGGATTTCTTAGAATAGCCTTATTTTGCAGGAAATTTCCCGTACTTGTAATATTCCAGCCAGCTGTGGTTTTCAGGTTCCTCTGGTGATTAAATACATCCAGGACATGAAAAACATGTTGTAGACCACAAAGTGAGAGATTCTAAAGTTTCCTATTTTAAATAGGAAAACAGAGCACTTATATCGTTTTTGAATGGCTACATAATCATAAGAATAGGCAACAGCCTCAATCTCCTCACCAGATTTGAAGAAAATCTTTTTAAAGTTCAAAAAAGTTTGATTATTTCCCCTTCCTCCATTACTTTTTTCATTTTTGCACCTACAACAGTTCCAAATTTTACCAAAGACTGGAATTGTGAATTTCTAAGCAATAAAATACCATGACAAATACTGGTCTTAAAAGTATTTCTAGTGGAACCTGAAGCAGGAACTATTGAAAATCTCACAAGATTGTCTGTTAGTGTGATTTTTCAGATCAATATCACCTGTTCAAGAGATTTGGAGAAACATCTCAACTTTGGAGTGCTTAACTAAACTGAGCATCCACAGTTGTTCAGGCTGATCCAACATTAATGAGAATATATGTTTATTATGACATAATTTCCTTGACAAAAATCATAACTTCTAGAGTTTTCTTTCTGCATAAGAAGTGACATATTCTTTGTCATCACAAATTTTCCTCTATAGCAGTCCAGTATAGCTGAGTGTGGGCTTTTAATTGGTTTTGCATTATTATTTACATGTTATTATATGGTTTAAATAGTATTCCTTTAAAAGGAAGGCTATTTATTTGGCTTGGGACTTTCAAAGGAGAATAAACCCCCAGATGGCATTCAGCCTAACCCCCTTTGAAAATTATGCATTTATTTTTGTCATAATTTGTCACACCAAACAATTATGTTCATCACTGTATTGATTACCATGCCATTATCCTTTTTATTCTTCTGTTAAATTTTAATTATTTTTTTTGCATTTTTTGGCCATTGTTTGCAGTACCAAACAACCAGCCGTAATCATTAATAATCTGACCAAATGTCTTCAGACCATCTGATATTTCTCAGCATCTGAATGATTTATAAACTGTATTTAGATAATCTCCCTAACTTTGGAATATTAGCACTCAGAGACACATAGTACAGTAAGTTCTATCTATAAATACTTTGTAATCTTTTTAATAGTTTTCCATTACAATTACTACTATGTTTATTTAGCACTGGAATCTGCTACACATATGCATGCTGATTAGTGAGCTGCACTGGCTTTCCCAGGCTTGGAGCCCCGGACCCTTTAAATTGCTGCCAGAGCCCCACTGCCGGAGCCTCAGGGTAGCGATGGCAACCGGGACCCCCAGAGCTCCGCTGTGGCAGCTGGGAGCCCCTGGCACTTTAAATCACCACTGGCGCCCTGCCGCCACTACCCTGGGGCTCCGGCAGCATGGTTCAGGTGGCAATTTAAAGGGCCCAGGGCTCCAGCTGCCTTTACTGCCCCGGGCTCTCTAAATCTGTTCTGGCAGTGGGGCTTGGGAAGGGGATGGTAGTGGCAGCTGGAGCCCCAGATCCTTTAAATCGCCGCCTGAGCCCTGCTGCTGGAGCCGTGGAGGTCACAGCTGGGATCCCTGGGGCTCTGTCGGCAATTTAAAGGGCCCAGGGCACCGCTGCGGTAGCAGCAGCTGGGAGCCCCTGGCCCTGTAAATTGCCACCATAGTCTCCAGCTGCTGCTGCTACCCCAGGGCTCCAGCAGCAGGACTTGGGCGGCAATTTAAAGGGCCCGGGGCTCCCACCACTGCTACTGCCCCGGGCCCTTTAAATCTGCCCCCCACCCGCCCCGTCCCGAGCCTTGGGGTAGTGGCAGCAGGGCTCCCAGCTGCCGCTACTGCAGCGGAGTCCTGGACCCTTTAAAGCTACCAGCTGCAGAGGTGGCTGGGAGCCCCAGGGCTTGGGGGCGATTTAAACGGCTCAGAGTTCCCAGCAGCCAAAATTGCAGCTGAAGCCCGGACCATTTAAATCTTAATTTAAAGGGCCCAGGGATTTAAAGAACCCAGCTCTTCTGGTTGAGGCTCCGCCGCCCTCTGCTCAGGACTCCGATGTAATGATAAGTCCTTTAAGTTACTTTCACTCCTGGATAACCCCTTCACATAATTCTTTCCATGAATTTATCGAACTCTGTTTTTAAGCCTCCTTATCCATTATCCTGCTTTTCCATTATCGATAGGATTCCTTCCTCTTCTTCTCACTCTGCAGCTTTATAATCTATTCTCTGTCTGTCTCTCACCCCAGCTGGCCTCATCCCAAGCTGGCTTTACACTCTGTCCCTAGTCACATACATACAACTGCCATCAAAGTCAACATTAGTTGGGCACACCTCACCTAGTGTGCAATTTGGCCATTTGTTTGTGCACCTTGTAGTTAGTGACAGGTTATCTAAGCCAGCCACATCCTCGTTACTCTCTGTGTTCCCTTCTGTGTCAGTTTATTTTACAGCCAATCAGGCAAGCTTATTGCTGATGAAAGTGGGTGCAACTTTTATTGTAGTCAATGGGTTTGCACCATTTGGAGCCAATGGTGAATTTGACTTCAATGTCTAGCAGTTCCCTCTTCTTTTAAATAGATATATAGGCTTACTAGTAAAATAAAAATTAATGTTGATTTTCATAATTATTTGCTAAATAAAAACACAACACTCCACGACTTTAAACACAAATGAAAATAAATCAAGGAATAGCAAAGTCCAGTACCACACAGCCATCCATTGCATATCTGCTCTCCAGCTGAATTCTCTTCAAGTCCCTCTTTACATCTGCTGGCCCCTCCCATTCCTTAATCTGTACTCATTGTCCTAACAAGCCTCACAAAAGAGTTTTCCATGATGACATTGAATGTCGCTTCTGGAACGTCACTTGAGATGGTTGTAGTTCTGAGCTAGAACAGGCCAGCTCCTTCACAGTAATAAATATCAGCTGCCTGAGTAAATAACATTCCCAGTAAATACTTGAGGGCAGGAAGATCAGGAAATTAACATCATGAAGGCTATCAGAAAGTCAGCTCCCCACGGAGGTAAACAATGTTTTATTAGAGGGAAAAAAATCAATAACAAAATCTTTCTGAGGTTAAAATGATTAACTTGATTTGTATTTCCCAGGGTAATGACCTCAAGCCTTGGTGGTTTAGAAGCATGTCACCTCTACTGATCTGGTGTAGTGGTGCATGTGACCATCTCAAATGGAAGTTGTTTGAAAAGCTTAGGTCACAATCTGAGCATCTTTGTGCCCTGTAGCTAGAGGGTTTTTTGTTTTGTTTTGTTTTGTTTGTTTTTAAGGGAGATTTTTTTTCCATGGTAAATTTCTAGTCCTAAGAGGTAGATATGAGTAGGTACTCCTCATTTCTGTTTAGTATAAAGATCTATTATTTATTTTTTCTTATCACAAGCATTTTTAAGGATGAACACTTGGGACTACAGTTGCAAATACCCTCAATTTAGCCCGCCGTGTGCAGGTATTTTAATCACACGTAAGATGTTATTTGAAGGGGTCATGCTCCTTCCTCTTCTTTGTTTTTTGTCTTGATTTTAGTCTCCGTTAGTTGAGTACATACAACAGTGTGTCCAGTAAAAATCAGCAACCTAACATAGGCTTACAGTCTCTAAGGAGTAATTCATTGTGATGCATGGGATTTAGTTACTTGATTCAATCCACTTCCATGCATCATGGCTAAATATTTATCTTTAACCTGTTCTGATTTGTTTTACTTTCAAGAACACCAACAATGTAAAGTGTTTGTATACACAGCCTGTCCTGCTTTCGCCTTCTGTTCATTGGTAAACTTGTCTCTGGCTAGTTGCACATGCATTCCCAAATAGTCCTGTTTAGAACTAGATCACAAAGCCACAGTTTTGTTCCCCTTCTGCTTTTCACTATTTACTGCAGCAGCTTTATTCCCCGCCCCCCACTCCCAGCCCCAAATTACCACCAGTTACTAAGCACCTCACAAGTTTAACGTATTTATTCTCATAACACCCCTGAGAAAGTAAGGAACTACTTGTATCCCTAGTGTTACAGATGGAGAGCTGAGGCACAGAGATACTATGGAGCAGATCCTCAGCTGGTGCAAATTACCGAGCTCCAATGAAGCCAAGCCTTAAGTGATACCACCAAAGTGACATGGTGGAAGTCTGTGATAAAGACAGTGATTTGAACCCAGGTCCCTGGCTACTTTCCTAACCACTGGCTCGTTCTTCTCTTTGTTGGTTCCTTCACTTGAGAAAAGTTCGAAGTTCCTCTTAGCTGGTGGATGGCTAATTATTTTTGTTTCTGAACTTTACTATTTGTAAGCTTTATCTTCTGGCTGAATGGGGGTAATTGGGCTGGGTCATCACTGGACATTTTATTCATGAACATGTCACTGAATTTTTCAACAAGTTTGCTTTGTCGTATCTGAACCTCTTTTGTGCTGGTTTTCCATGAATATGGTAGTGAACAAGTTTACTGGCAGGAACGTTTGCTGAAACAGTGACTTGTATATGGATATTGCTGAATTTGTAGAAATCAGATTTAAAATTCATAATCACAAGTATTCATAATAGGCAAATAATCTACTTTTTTGGTTTGATGGCATTTCCAAAAAAAAATAATTTTTTTTTAGAAAATCTTGTGAATTGAAAAAGTCCATTTCAGGTCTGTTCCAGACACATTTAGACTCTCTTTTTAGCTCTTTTGGAGAGTCTCTAGGTCTATACACTGTGGTGTCATTTGAGGGCAGGTATTTTTCATAATTAACTGCTTATTCATTAGTGTCTGTGCATATATGCGCACAAGCGCACACACAGAATTTTGGATCCTAAACAACTTAGTGTACAGATGTTGTGTTTATAGGAAAGCTTTATATTCATCTTTATTTTAAAATTCTGTACACCAAATATTGTCATGATTCCAAGTAGTCAATTAAATAAGGCCTTTAGAAATCCCATGTTTTTAGTAACTCATGCCCTCTAAGAACACTTCAGCACAGAATAGAGTGTGTGTTTTTTAAATATGACTCTATAGCGCCTCTTGTGCAAAAGCTGTTATACACTTTTGTCTGCTACGCTAAATATTCAGTAAGCAGCTGGCTGGGCCATATAAATCAGTATGGTGCTGTCATTCTTAACTGGTGGTGCCTCCACATGGGAAATATGACTCAAAGGATGAATGATAATGATCAGGATGGTGAATGGAAAGGTTAAGGGTACTGGGAGTCTAGCAAATTGCTCGTTCATTCTGTATATTTAAAACTCCCCTCTCTAACCTCCTCCTTCCTCCCCTCGCAAACAAAAATATCATTCCTGAGAATTGAATTTGTTACAAAGAAGTGAATGCTAAAAAAGAGAGACCAGTGCCTGGAGGATTGTGGGTTATAAGCCGTACAGAGAATTAAACAGTAAAGAGTGCTACATGCACAGATGATACCTAATTATTTTTAAATATATCTTTTCTATTTTTTTAACATCTATATTGACTAATTGCAATTGATGCAAACAGAACACATAAGGAGATTGTGCATACACTCTTTTTCTGATTCTTTTTCTCTTTGCACAGGAGACACTAGAAATTCCAGAGTAAATGTGTAGAAGTGGATAGAGTTACACTGCTGTAAACAGAAGTGATGCTTGGGAGGTCCTGCACCTCCCCGCCCCGCCAGTTTCTGTGAGCACCAATCTCTGCCCTTGCAGGGCTCACAGTGAATTGACCCTGTGGCCCCACAAAGAGTCCCAGGGCACAATGACCAAGCTCTGTGTGACATAACATGTGAGCCCGATGTGCCTAGCACTGCTTCCCCTCAAGCTCCTGGCCCTTCACCACAGTCCTGTGGGCTGCTCCCAGGCTAGCTTTGCTCAGCTTGCTGGGGGGCAGCGGCACCCTGTTCTCATGCTGTGCCCCCGCCTCCTGATACATTTCCAGCTCTCCCCGGCATCCAGGCCTGGGTGAGGAGCAGAGGGGGTAGTAGAGGCAATGCATGAGGGGAATGTGGAATCACAGGTCCCCCCAGATTTGCTGCTTGGCTTCTAGTGAGCATGCTCAATAACACTGCTGAAGCCAACTGCCCTCATTCTGCCCCCTATCTCCATCGGCAGGCATGGGTCATCTCTGGGGAGAGGAGGAATGGAGCCACTTCTCCTTCTGGGTGAGGGTGGCTGCTCCAGGTGCAGGGTGCGGCGTCAGTGGATGAGGTGCCGGGAGCAGGTCCCCTGTGCTTAGCTCTAGTTAGGGGCATTGCCTGCACCCCTACCCCCGCTGGGGTGTCGGCATGGGCACGGGGACTCTGGGGAGAAACTTTGTTGCTGTGAGTTCCCTCCCCATGATAGGAGCTGATCCGGTGGCATGTGCTTCCCGCTCCTGAGGCCCCAGCCTCCCAGGAGCCAGCGGATTAAGGTGGGGCTGGAAGGTTCCTGCACCCAGAGGCGCTGCATGGGGTGCTCAGATGCCCCTCAAATCTTTAAACTGAGTTCCCCAACAATCAAGAGTCACGTGTTGCCTCTGGCTGTAAACCTGGAGTAAGAAGGTGGAGGCTCAGGCCCAGAGTGTATACGTACAGTCTGTATGAACCTGTTCATATGCTCTTGCTAAATTCCACTTGCTTGGGGTAACTTTTTTTTAGCCAGGTGAGCACAAACTGAAGCCTTGATTCTCATTTATACTAAGGCCATCTCACATGCAAAGGGTTCTTAACAGAAAAATATGAAGCAGCCTTAGTAGAAATGACATTTTGACCTCTCTTCCCCCCCAGCCCTCCATTTGATTATCAGGGTTGGACGGTAAATTTTTGACCTGAACTGGTGAATTTTTGATGATGGGTATTGAGACACTGTTACTATGTCTCATATCCTTACCACCCAAACCACATGCTCTATTGAAAAGAGAGCTAGTCAAATTATTTGTTTCAAATAAACCAGCCAGGGATTTTAACCTTCTCTTCATGGATTGTAAGGTGACTGATCCTAATTACTAGAGATGAATTTGGCTTTCACAAATGTTTGCTGACTGATATGAACAAATTTTAGCCAATAAATTGTTTGCAAGTGATTCACTTCCAACATATCTACCACAAGTTGCCAGTTGCCATCCCTGGGGTTTGATTTGCCCTCTCAGTTACGTATAGTGTTTTTGCTCCTACTTTGTATGAGGCTGTCTTTTTAATCAAAAGACTAACACATTTCTGGCTAGAATTGTTAGAGGAATAACCAGCTGTGCTAAGTGTATGTGCTTTGTGACCATTTTCATGAATCAATCAACGGTCACATAAATACTCATGAGCAACAGATGTTGTTCTATGAGTAAATTCTCAGATTTTTTTACTGTTTAACTAGCTGTACGTTCTGATGATATGAACAACAGTTCTCACCTCCTTCCTCTTCCTTTTTGACCCACAGAAGAAGAATCTTCCAGATAAAAAAACGAGGTCAAATTCTTAATAAAAATGATCCAGATGTCTAACCTTAATGCATCTTTAGTTCAGAGGGAGGACAGACAGTCCCTCTCTTCAGTTACAGAGTTCAATTTGAGCATTACCTTAAACGCTCCAAGAGTTGTTTAAGCTTTTCTTCATTTGTTTTCTCATGTTTGTTCCCAAGCTGCTCCCTGTGATGAAGAACTGATGCAGAGTCCCTACAGTAATACTTCTAAATATTTTCATCCCAATCCTGTTTCAGTTAATTTAAAATGTTTTCGGGTGTCTGTATATTGGCCTAAAAACAATTTTGTATAGAATGGTATTAATAATACTTGCATCGTATGGGTATTGGGGCTAGGGTGACCAGATGTCCTGATTTTATGGGGACAGTCTCAACTTGGGGCGGGGGGAGTCTTTTTCTTATATAGCCTCCTATTACCCTCAGCCCTGTCCTGGTTTTTCACATTTGATGTCTGGTCACCCTAGCTGGGGCTCATTCATTAATGTTCATGGAACACTTCAAGGGCCTTTAAATAGAAGTTCTGTATAAGTGTAAATAGAAGTTCTGTATAAGTGTAAATTATCTTACTGATAATTGTTCTTGTTTTTGGCTCATATTTTGGGATCAATGCTGCTGATCTCTACCAAAGTGGGTTAACAGAAGGGCAAGCAGCAGTGTAACAAACACTTTCAGTGCACCCTTCTTGAAAAATAGAGAGAACATAAACATTTGTCATTTGCGGTCGTGGCAAAGTAATGAAGTAGTATCGGGTTGGAATTTCCAACTTTCTCTGGTCTGTTCAATGTACACCACATGCTGCTTTATGTCACAGCACAGTCAGCTGTACTGCAACTCAGGCTATGCCGTCATTCGCATTGGCTACAGTTCTGGTAAACTTTCCCCAGTCAGCTAACGAAAAGCCTCTTCTCAAAACTTTTCCTAGAATGACTGATTCCTCTGGCCTTGTCTAAAGCCTTTGGTCATTTCCTGAAACACAAGGGAAATGTGGCTGAGAAATGTAAAGGCTATGTTACAGTCTTCATGGAATAAGGCGGGATTCAAATGAAAAATAAAGCTTGCTGAATACCCAGAGGGGAGGAAAGGGAGCCCAAGAAGTGGGATTGTTTGGCATTATTGCCAACCACAAACATTCAGAAATTGTGAGTCAGGGCTCCAAAAAATTGAGATTGAATATTGTGGAGGGTTCTTTTTATGTGACATCATGCATTGCAGCACTTTGGGGTCATGTTTTCAAATTTTCTCCACACTCATGAGGGCTAGAAACTAAGTGGTTTTTGTTTTGTTTTTTAAATGAAAGCTGAGGTTCTCATGGCATAACTGGATGCCAGAAGCTGGGGTGTTAAGGGAAATAAAACAAAAGCGCCAGGGAATGAGGCTCTGCTGATGTAGACTGTCAGAGCCCCATGTCAATTTACACCAGCTAAAGATCAGCTCCCCACTATCACACGACTCCAAGTTAAATCACAAGGGTTGGCAATGCTGGGGTTTATTAGCCATATTTGTGAATTACAGTCTAATCCGGTACTCCATAGGCAGACAAAAATCCCTCTAATTTCATTGGCCATATGCTTCTTGCCAATACAGACCCAGGTACTTTGTTGCTTTCAGAAATAGATGACTGAGCATTAGTCTGCTGACCCCAGCATCTTATTTCCCACTGCAGCATCTGACATGTGCAGAAAGCACTGGGAATTTCAGGACAATTTCACTGCTTCATCTGTGTGGCTCCCCTTGCATTGTAACTTCCCCCTGTGAAGCTTCTCGTCTTCCTGTTTGGGAAGGCAGTACAGTGTATTCTAGACAATTCTCTTTTCATTTACACTAGTACAAAGCAGAAAGTTACTATGTGTTATTTACATATAAATCCTACATAAACTTTTTAATATTTTTAAAGAATTATTCTCTGTAATTCATATTTATTTAACAAGATCCTCTGTCTTTTTTTGGAACAGCCCATGCAAACCACATCCTTAATCTTAATTTCATGGCAGTTCTTTCAAAGCCATGCATTAGCTAGATGAAGGGAACTTCAGTTTATTTCTTTATTAATTAGACTGTCTTCCAGCACCCTGAATGTGACATCTTTATGCAGTAACATCCAGATGTCGTCTCTTCCATGCCAATTTATTTTACATAGCAGCATTTGTTTCCATGCATTGCAGGTAACTATGACAACAGGCAGTCAGCAAGGTTCAAGTTGGTCATTGTTAGGAAAATGACAGCTTAGTCCAATACCATTATTACTGTTTTCTAAGGACTGTGGTACAGTCTGCATCTAAACTCTTAAAAGAGAGTGGTGATTTTAAAATCTTTTGCTCTTTAGATGCAGGGGAGAGGCAGGTGAAAAGACAATTAGTGACCAAACTCTGCTTGCCTTATTCAGAAGACTTCAGTGGACTGTTCTTGCAAGTAAATTGAGCAGGATTGACCTTAGATTATCTGCACAGTGTTAAGAGAAATTGGACATATTGCTAAGGGCACATGATGGCAGGATAGAGTCCTCAGTACACCTTCAGGTAAACAATTTTCCTAATTTTGCCCATGAATGGTTTCTTTTCCTAAAGAAACCATTCATGGGCAAATCTAAATCTGACTGTTATCTAGATTGCACCTCTTTTCTAGATTGCTTGATGTCATATTTCATTTGGGTTACTAGGGAAGTACAGTGTGATCTTTTCAACTTTGAAATGGCACCGACAACACCTTTCTATTGTGTGAAATCTTTAAATCTGTTTGGGCTTGGGAAGAGAAATGAGCCTAAGGGCTTATTTACACATGGAAATTTTACCAGTTATACCGATATAGTTAAATCAGTATAGTTGTACTGGTATTATAACTCTCCATATGGAAACTCGAAGGCACCTGGGAATCACACCCCTAGCTGGTAGTGTAGATGTAGCCTTATTCCACTATTAAAGAGCCTTTTTTCAGTTATCTTTATGTCGCTTGACAATGGGGTTTAAGCTACCCCAAAAAGGATTTAAGATTTAAGCCCCATGGGACACGTTGTGAATTCCTTGATCATATCATAAGACACCTTCCTCTCTTTGATCTATCAATCTATCATATTATATAAAAACACTGTCTTTGGGTGAGATCTTGCTAGCTGCTGACTGTCTCCTCTGAGGTATTGAGCATCCTCAAGTTCTAATAGTCAATAAGCCCTGTTCTACTTCCATGGATATAAATGGGAGCTTTGGTATTTATTTTAATGAGAGGAGGACTGAGCCAATGAGATCTGAGTGCATGAAGTATCCCTTTATATTACTCTTATATTAACTGATTCCCTAGTTCTTGATTTAGCAAAGTTCTTTTTAGCCAGAATTCTATAGGTTCTATTAACAAAAGATTTGTTTACCACAGAATTTCTAGCAGCTATTATTCAAAATATACTGTGTATTCTAAGAAACTTCAGACATGTTCTGTTGTTGAATAACTTCACATCTGGTAACAGTGGTGCTGTATTTTATTTTTATTCTGTTTATTCAGACTTCAACACAGTCAGCTGATTTTGCAGTGACAGCTCGAATAATGTCTGCTTTTTAATTGTGACAAAGAGTCCTGTGGCACCTTAAAGACTAACTAACGTATTAGAGCATAAGTTTTTGTGGGCTAATACCCACTTCATTGGATGCATGCAGTAGAAGTATTCAGGGGCAGGTATAAATAGGTAGGCAAGAACCAGGTTAGAGATAACTTGGTTAGTCCAATGAGGCTGAACCACCTTGTTATCTCTAATCAGGGAGGGTGGGGTATTCCTCTAGCAGATGAACTGGAGGTGTGAACAGCGAGAGAAGAGAA